>VZTH01014006.1:0-18511 GCA_013397815.1 Aleadryas rufinucha
CGGCTGTTGCCGGGGGGACGGCGGCGGCAACGGCCCCGCCCGCGCCGGCACCGGCCCCGTACCGGCCCCGTACCGGCCCCGCCGCCAACGGCCCCGCACACCGGCCCCAGCCACCACCGGCTCCACACACGGGCCTCAGCCACCACCGGCTCCAAACACCGGCCCCAGCCCCGCCGCCATGGGCAGCCGCAGCACCCGGCCCAAGTCCCCATCTGGCCGGTTCGGCGGGGCGGACGGAACAGACCAGAGGCGAAATCAGGGCGCGGCGGAGCGGGACGGCCGGTACGTGGACCGGTGAGCGGCTCCTGCCCTGCGGAGACCGCTATGGGGCCGAGGATGGGGCCGTGCAGGCTCCCCAGATCCCCCAGGCTGTTGCAGGGGAGAGACGTCAGCCTCTGTCCTCTTGCAGGTGGTGGGGAGCCTCTCCTTCCAACGCCCCCATGCTCGGCCCTATGACCGTGGTGGGGCAGAGCTGCCTCCTCCACAACCGCAGAGGCAGTGTGAGAATACTGCACAGGGACACCAGTATGGACACCTCATGGAGCATGGAAATAGACAGCAGCAGGTGGGAGGCAGAGCTGGGTACAGGCCCCCCAGCCCCACTGTGTGCCTGGGCAAGGGCAGGCATTTGTCGTGTCCTGCAGGCTGGAGCTCAGTGGGTGACACGCCACCTCCCTTCATGCAGGTTCTCAGGGAGCCATCAGAGCCGCGACCATGGTAGTCCCCACACCACACCGGTAAGGCCCATCCCTGCTCCAGCCCATTCCCTGCCCTTTGCCTCTGCACCTCTGCCTTAATGCACCATCCCCAGATACAACGAGCCCTGCGATCACTCTGCATCCCACTGGAGAGGCTGCATATTATGAAGGGCCACATGATGCAGGACATATGCAAGGGGTTGAGCCGCCAGACACATGCACAGGCCAAAGTGCGGATGCTGCCCACCTATATCTGCTCCACTCCCAATGGCACCGGTAAGGCAGCCCAGCCTGAGGATAAACTGTTCTGCTACCGACAGCCCTGCACACCTCACTGGAGTAGGCCCTGGGGGTGCTGGGGAGGGTAAAGCACTCTTGGATCAGTTATGGGGTCCATAAGTTTCTCCTCTGCCAGTCTCCAGTGCAGGGGCAGTAGCCAGAAGCTTGTTCCCTTGGCCTCTCTGAGAGTCTCAGGCTCTCAGGAGCCTCCCCTAGGAGTGAGTGACTGTCCCTGGGACATGGCAAGGAGCACATTTTAGGAGATCTGCCACAGGGAAGGTCTCTGCCTGACACTGCCTCTGTTCCCCCATAGAGAAGGGCAACTTTCTGGTGGTGGAGCTGTGCCAGAACCAGGTTCGGATCCTGTTGGTGACCCTCTACGGAGACGGAAACATGAGCCCCCAAATGATGTACAAGATCTTTGACATGCCAGAGGGCATCATGCAGGGCGAGGGGGAAGCGGTATGAGGAAGCCACGGCAAAGGGTGGCTGCTGCTGGGCTGCCCAGCACCACAGAGGCTCGGCAGGGCTCTGGGCTGGTGCTGGAGCTCCAGGCTGCCTTCCACAGCCTGGGTACTGAGTAAGGCAAGCAGCCCTTACCCCCAGTCATGACTTTGCAGCTCTTTGACTTCATTGCACAATGCGTGTCCCAGTTCCTGGCTGAGACCACCACCCCTGACACTGGCAACTCTGAGGAACGCCTCCCCTTGGGCTTTGTCTTCCCCTTCACCTGCCAGCAGACACAGCTGGACAAGGTGAGGGGGAGAACCCTGTCCCAGGCTGTGACCACAGCACAGCAGCAGTGGGGAGAGGAACCATCCTGGTGCCAGAGGTCAACGGCTCTGCTGCATGCTCTCCACAGGCAGAACTCCTCTCCTGGTCCAAAGGCTTCAGCTGCAGTGGTGTGGTGGGGAAGGATGTTGTGCAGATGCTGCAGTCAGCCATCAATAAGCAGGAGGTGGGGGGCAATGGGTCGGGTGGCCGGTGGCTGTCTCCATGGAGGGGCTGGAAATCCTCTCAATTTGCTCCTGGCCAGCTCTCCCATGTGGAAGTTGTTGCCCTGATGAATGACACTGTGGGCACCATGATGACCTGCTGCACGGAGGGGAGACCGTGTGAGATCGCCGTGGTCGCGGGTGAGACTCGGGCACCCCGCGTGCCATGGTGGTGGGTGCTGGGGGGGCTGCGCCAGTGCTCAGCCCCATCACTCCCACAGACAAGGGCTCCAACTGTTGCTTCATGGCCGAGGCATACCTGGTGGAAACAGCAGAAGAGACCAGTGGGCGGATGTGTGTCAACACTGAGTGGGGCTGCTTTGGGGACGATGGCACTCTAGATGATGTCTTCACACCCTATGATCGATCCGTGGATGAGGAATCTTCCAACCCTGGGGAGAAGAGGTGCTCTTTCTCCCCCAGAAAGGACAGGGCCCTCAGGGCTCCCCATCTATCCTTGAGCACATCAGGCCCCACCAACAGGAGTACACATTCCCCTGCAATGCTCCTGGGTGCTCTTGAAGGGCCAAGTGGTGCTGCTAGGGAGGCATGACTGACTCCCATGTGGGCTACACACAGGTTTGAGAAGCTGGTGGGCACCCTGTACCTGGGGGAGATTGTCCGGCATGCACTGATTGCCCTGACCGCTGAGAAAGCTGTCTTCACTGGCACTGATACTGCTGTCCTGAAGGAGAAGGGAGTGTTCACCATCCAGCATGTTCTGGATATCATCAAGTGAGTGTCTGGGGGCCAGGGGCTGCCGTGGGTGGGAGGATGGGGGGTGATGGATGGGGGGTGATGGATGGGTGTTCCTGGCTGCAAGCTGGTGGACCTGCAAGTGCTGCAAGGCTGTGATCTGCCTTGCAGCAATGAGGACGGCACGACTGACGTGAAGAGGGTTCTGGAAGTTCTGGGGCTGCAGCCAAGCGAGCGAGATTGCGGCCGGGTGCAGCAGATCTGCCGGGCAGTGGTGGGGCGCGCTGCCACACTCCATGCCGTTGGGCTGGCTGCCATCCTCAGCTACATGTGCCAGACCCGGGACTTGGAGACGCTGATGGTCAACGTGGGGGTGGATGGAGAATTGTACAAAGGCTACAACAGGTGATGAGGAACACAGGGCTCCCAGCGGGGTGCTACCCCAGTGGGATGCCTCACGCCCGGCCCATGCTATCTTCATCTTCCGGCAGGTTTGAGGAGATCCTGCAGAGTGTGTCAAGGCTACTGTCCCCTGAGTGCTTGGCCACCCTCCTGCCCTCAAGAGATGGCTCTGGACGGGGGGCAGCCATGGTGACAGCAGTGGCTTTGCGCCTGGCAGCCCAGCGCCGTGAGGTGAATGAGGTACTGGGCCCGCTACGGCTCACCCAAGCCGACCTGGAGAAAGTCCAAGCACTGATGAGGCAGGAGATGGAGAAGGGCCTGGGTAAGCACACCCATGCCACTGCCTCTGTCCGCATGCTGCCCACCTATGTTTCTCACACACCTGATGGCACTGGTAAGGGACAGGGACACTGGGAATGGGGTGCTGAGGAGGCTCTGGCCCTGCTAATGCACTGTGCTGGCTCCCCACAGAGCGAGGCGACTTCCTGGCCCTGGACCTGGGGGGGACCAATTTCCGTGTTCTGGTGGTGCGTGTGACAGAGGAGGGCATCAGCATGGCCAGCGAGATCTATGTCATCCCAGCTGCCATCATGCGGGGCACTGGCGAGGGGGTGAGGCTGAGGACCTGTGACCAGTGGCTGGGGCGAGGGGATGGGCATTGCCTCCCTACTTGCTCTCCATGGGGCCATGATGGGGCTGGGAGACCCCCTCCAGCACTGCCCCAGCCTAGGCCATGCTGACCATGGCCACTATCCACAGCTCTTTGACCACATCATTGACTGCATCGTGGACTTCCAGACAAAGCAGAACCTCATGACACAGACGCTGCCTCTCGGCTTCACCTTCTCCTTCCCCTGCCAGCAAGTGGGCCTGGATAAGGTGAGGGGGTGGCTCCAGCACCAGGGCGGTGGGAAGGATCCCAGGATGTGGTGCAAGGCAGCTGCCTGGCCCCTGCTCCTGCCACTCTTGCAGGCATTGCTGCTGACCTGGACCAAAGGCTTCACCGCCTCAGGCTGCGTGGGACAGGACGTTGTCCAACTGCTGCGGGAGGCTGCCCACCGCAAACAGGTAGGGAATGTCTGGTGGCCTGTCCCTGTCCCCAGGGTACACCCTGCACCCAGGCAGTGTCAGCCCCAGGAGCTGTCTGGGTGCCACTAGACCACGTGTCTCCATCTCCTGTTTGGCAGCACTCAGGGCTGCAGGTGGTGGCTCTGCTCAACGACACGGTGGGAACCATGATGTCCTGTGGTTATGATGACCCCAAATGTGAAATCGGCCTCATTGTGGGTGAGGAGCACCTCTGCATCCAGGAGGTCCCCCATCCCCTCACCACCCATCTACCCCATGTGGCATGGCCACATGCCTCTGCCAGAACTGTGATGGGGGTGACACCAGCATGGGGCCTGCAGGGACAGGGACCAACGCCTGTTACATGGAGGAGATGAAGAATGTGGGCACTGTGGAGGGGAACGAGGGCCGCATGTGCATCAACATGGAGTGGGGGGCCTTTGGGGACAATGGCTGCCTAGACCACATCTTCACCCAGTTCGACAAGGTGGTGGATGAAACCACCATCAACCCCGGCAAGCAGAGGTGGGTGAGGGCCCTGGGGCAGAGGGGGCTGGGAGTGGGTGTATGTGCCCAGCTGAGGCTGTGCCCTGGGTAGGTTTGAGAAGCTCATCAGCGGCATGTACCTGGGCGAGATCGTGCGTCAGGTCCTGTTGGTAATGACAGAGAGACAGCTCTTGTTCCAAGGCAGAGCCAGCTCCAAACTCCAGACCAGGAACATCTTCCAGACCAAGTTCCTCTCTACCATTGAGCTGTGAGTGTTGGGCTCTGGTGGGGGTATCAGAACCCCAGGAGAGGGGCCAGGCTACATTGATGTGGCACAGGCAGGGTGATGCCACCTCCAGCTTAAGGGATGGGGACAGTGATGGGGATGGGGACTCTGCTGCTAACAGTGGCACTGGTCCGGAGCAGCAATGGGCTGGCCCTGCGGCAGATACGGACCATCCTGAATGAACTGGACCTTGATGCCAGCTTTGAGGACAGTGTGCTGCTGCGGGAGGTGTGCCAGGCCGTGTCCCTGCGGGCAGCCCAGCTCTGCGCTGCTGGCTTGGCTGCTGTGGTGGAGAAGATGCGAGAGAACCGGGGCCTGGACCGACTGTCTGTCTCTGTCGGGGTGGATGGCACCTTGTACAAGCTGCACCCATGGTGAGTGGGGCCAGGGGTGGCAGGCACCCACGGGGCATCCTTGCCCTATGGAAGAGTCTGTGGTGGGAGGCATGGTGTGCATGGGCTGGGGACATCAGTCCTCACCCTCCCCTCCTATCCTGCCTAGCTTCTCCAGCAACCTCCACAAGACACTGAAGGACCTGGCACCCAACTGCGATGTGTCCTTCCATCTATCAGAGGACGGCTCGGGAAAAGGGGCTGCACTCGTGGCAGCCGTGGCCAGTCGCATTGCCAGGGCCGGGCAATAGCCACCACCCTAATAAAGCTCTTTGTGCCCCTCCTCCAACTTCTGGGGAGATCCTGAGGGGCGTGGGGCAGCGCATGGCCGGGCACAGCCCCACATAGCAATATATATCGAATTTATTTACATTCACGTCCGGCAGACCCCCCGCCCGCGGCACTGCTATGTACATAAGGCCAAGTGTAAATACTTGAATGCACTTAATACAGAATTAAAAAAACGGGCTTTACACAACACGGCACGGGGCCCGGGGCCGCCCGGCCCCACACGCAGACAGCACGACGGCACCGCACGCACGACGCACACCCAGTGCCCCCCCCCAGCCCCCCACCATGGGGCTCTGGGACCCCCGGGGCTGGGCTGAGTCCCGACGCCACAGTGCTGGAGGGGCCTGACTGCTGTGGGGCAGGGGCATCCTGCCCTCCCAAGGGGGCCAGGCAGCCCTCCTTGTGCGCTGTGGGGCAGTAGGAGCCTGGTGGGCCAGCCAGGGCCCCCCTTAGCCCCGTGGTGGTGGTCTCCTGGGACCCGCCGTGCTCAGCACTCAGCCTCGGAGAAGAGGGCACCGTCCTGCTTGCCGATCTCGGCCACGGCGGCAGCCAGCTGGGAGAGGTTGCCATTGGGGAAGTGCCGCGCTTCCCACAAGTTGAGGATCATGGCTGTGGGGCTGGCCTTCGAGGCGAAGAAGCTGAGATGGCTGGAAGGGGACAGAGGGACCATGTCAGGACACAGGGATAGCTCCACATCCCATTACCAGCCCCATGTTAGCCTCACCTTGTGCAGCATCCCACTCCCAGGATCCCACAGCATTCCAGCATTCATCCGTAGGTGCAGGATGAGGACAGAACCTCTGTCCCCATCCACCATGCCACCTCAATCCCAGCACTGTCCTCAGCCTGCATTACCTGTCGAGGTTGAGCTTCTGTGCCAGTGTCCTCCAGTCGGCTCCCCGTGTGCCCGGTGGGTCCAGGCTGCTGATGATCTTTTGGCGGATGAGGAAAGGGATCTTGAAGGCACTGGGGCCCACCAGAGCCGGGGTGCCCACCTCATCGGGAACCAGCCAGTCTGAAAACCTCGTGTCCTAGGGGAGAGCACCAGCAGGGAGGGAGAAGGATGTGAGGTAATCCTATGGCCACCCCCAGGAGTGCCCCAGCCCTGCCCTCACCTTGGCGATGTTGAAGTTGACGGTGAAGCTCTGCCCGTCTCCCTCCACCTGCCAGACCCAGATCTTGCAGGCCAGCTCACAGGTGCTGGTGCTCAGGCGCTCCAGGGTGAAGGTGCAGTGCAAGAAGGGCTGCAGCCCACTCCAGATGTGGTAGAAGGGGATCTCCTGCAGTGGGGTGACAGAGCTGGGGGTCTCAGAGTGGCAGGGGCACCCCCCTACACCTTTATCCCCATCCCCACAGACCGGCCACACTCCTCACTTGGTAGCTGGCGAGGAGCTTGCTCTTCCAGAGGGAGCTGGGCATATCGTGGATGGAGAGGCGCAGGTTGTGGTAGCTGTCCTTGAAGTGCAGCACCCGGGGGGCTCCGATCAGCTGCCCCCCCAGCTGCTTCTCCAGCTGGATCACCTCCTGCCAGCACAAGCAGCAGTCAGGCAGGAGATGCCGCACACCAGGAGCGCTGCTCTTGCTCCAAGCTGGGATGGGCAGGTTGGGGACCCCGGTACCTTGAGGACGTCCTGGGTGTCACTGAGGCAGTAGACGCGGATGTTGTACTCGAGCGAGGGGCAGGCGGCCGGCGCGAACAGGACCAGCTTGAGGCGCTTGGAGGCCGCCATGCTGAGGGACTCCCCGACCAGGGCGAAGCGCCCCAGCTGCTCCGTGAACACGTAGCAAGCCTGCGCTTCCAGCTGGCAGTAGTACAGCTCCGTGCACGGCTCAGCGCCCAGCTGCAGCACGTCCTGCGGCACCCAGGCAGAGATGCACCTCAGCCGTGGCTGTCCCTCCTCCATCCCTGAAACCCCTCACCCCGGCTCACCTCCCACGTGCCCTCACACGACTGCTTCTTCAGCCTGATGCTCCAGTTCTCAGCGCTGGCTTCTACGCAGTGCCCCATGGCCAGGATGGCGGGGCGGGTGAGGAGGACCCCGGGCGGGCCGCAGCTGACGATGGGGCTCAGCAGCGTCTGGCAGCCAGCCAGGGGCAGCCTGGGGCAGCGATGGGGGCAGCCGAGTCAGGACAGACCCTGCTCCAACAGCCCCGTGCCCCAGCAGCCCCGGCACCTACCTCACCTCCTCCTGCTTGTGCAGGGTCAGGTAGACCTCGTAGATCTTCCCCCGCGGGATGGCATCAGGTGGGATGAGCAGGCTGATCCCTGGGTGGGAATGGGGGTGCAGGCAGGGTGTGAGCCTCATGAGGACCCTGCCCGACCTGGGCAGTGCTCTGGAGCCCCCACCCTGCTGTACCTGTGTTGGGGATCATGAGGCGCCCCCCCAAGAAGTTGAAGGTGCCATAGGCCATGTTGTTGGTGCCGCGGGGCAGGGAGCGAAAGTAGCTCTGGGTGGAGAGCCGGGCCACGAAGTCGGCACCCTCGGCAGCGGGTGAGCTGTGGTGCAGCGTGTGCCGTCCAGCACCCAGCGGGCTCAGCAGGTGCCCGTTGGGCAGCTGGAGCTTGGCAGGGCCATCCTGTCGTGGGCAGAGTGAGCCCTGGTAGGTCATGGTGGTGGTGCTGAGGTCCGGCTGGATGGTGAGCAGGCTGGGGTTGTCTGCAGCACAGAGAAAGCGAGCGTGGAGCTGGGGCAAGGCAGAAACAGGGAGTCCCCATTGGTGGTGCAAGGGCACAGTCGGCCCCAGAGGGCATAGGGCACACCGTCCCTGCCCCATAGCGAGGACTCTGTAGTGAGCACAGCCATCCCTGGGGATCTGACCCTATGTGGCACGGAGCACTGACCTCACAGTCGGGAACTCTTTAAGCTAAAGAGTCCCTGTCCCTAGGTCAGGGATCCCATAAGGCAAAGAATCCCCGCTCAAGACCAGGGACCCCACAGGGGTCTGGGCACAGAACCCCACCCAGGGATGCCCTGTAGCAGACAGCCCCTGCCCAGAGACCACCTGCCTCGTATGGCCACCTGCAGGTCCAAGGGACATCATGTCCTAGTGTGGGTGCACTGTCCCTGCAACACTTACTCACCAGCCTTGCTGGGTTTGATGCTGACAGGCTGGAAGCCGGCAGTGAGGATGGAGGAATCAGCCACATCAGCATCCAGGCCCCCCTTCTTGCGGCAGTACACCAGCACCCCCACCAGCAGCAGCAGCACCAGGCACACGGCCACGGCCACCAGCCCCACGTACAGTGCTACGTCCTCTGCACCGGGGGCAGCTGTGTGGGGCAGAGCATCAGCACACATGGCCACTCCCCGGTCCCCTCTCCCAGGGGACAACCCTGCCATCCCCACCGTGCTCACCGTGGGTGCAGAGCTCAGAGGTGCAGTTGCGGGTGTCCAGCTCGGGGCCGTGACAATCCCGGCCTCCGTTGCGTGGCGCTGGCTCTGAGCACTCCCGGCTGCGCCAGTGGGTGCATTCGGCCCCACACTCCGACCACTTGCTCCACTCTGACCAAGCGCCATCCACTGCGGGCACAGCTTGGGGTCAGCTCCCTGCTGCCACCCCCCTTCCCTGCCCCGGGGCTGGCAGAGACGGACACACAGGGGAATTGGAGGACAAGACAGCTGGTGGGGACAGGGACTGCGATGGGCGCAGTGGGGAGTGCAGCATCGGCACGACGGGGCGGTGGCGGTGCCCCGAGCAGGGCGGGTACCTGGGCAGAGGGTGGTGCAGGCGGTTTTCTGCACATTTTGGCCCTCACAGAAAGCACCCCCATTGAGGGGTGTGGGGTTGGTGCACGTCCGGCTCCGCTTCTGCCAGCCCCGTCCACAGCTGGTGCTGCAGCCCGACCACTGCGTCCACGTTGACCAGCCGCCGTTCACTGGGTGGAGAGGGACCCGTCAGCGCCCTGCTGCTAAGGGGACGCAGGGAGGGACAGGACGGGGAGGGTGACACCAGGGCAGCA
The DNA here is from genome assembly GCA_013397815.1 of Aleadryas rufinucha. Lineage (NCBI taxonomy): Eukaryota > Metazoa > Chordata > Aves > Passeriformes > Aleadryas > Aleadryas rufinucha. Next base: position 9,555 of record VZTH01014006.1, read on the forward strand.
TGGTGGGGACTGGCTTGGAGGGGCCATACCGTAGACAGTGATGGCAGCAGAGGCGCTGCGGCGACGGGCCACGATGTTTTTAGCCACGCAGGTGTAGTTGGCGGTGTCGGCCAGGCGGGCCTGACGCAGCACCAGGCTGTGCTCTGGCGTCACGTAGACGTTGGCGTCCAGTGCTGGGTCCACCAGCTCCTCGTTGCGGAGCCACTCCACCTGTAGGGCACAGGGACGTCACTGTGTGCCTGCCTGGGAGCACACACAGCATCCCTCTGGGCAAGGGGTACCCTCAGCCACAGCCTGTCCTGCCCGGCTGCAGGGACCCACCTCGGCAGGGGGGATGCCCTCGGGAGGGCGGCATGGCAGCACGATGCCCTGCTCAATGGAGACCTCCCTGGCTGTCGGCTCCTGCTCGAAATTCTTGCGCAGATCTGGGGAGACACAGGAGTGAGATGGGAGGGCCAGGGCCAGTGCCCCACACTCTGTCCAGGCACCTGCGGACACTCACAGGCGATGCGCACGAAGGCTTTCTGGCTCTTGGTGGTGCCGGAGGAGCTCCAGGCCACGCACTGGCACCAGTACTCCTCCAGCCCAAAGATCTTCTCCACTTGCTGGCGGGTGACCTCGATGCGCACTTCCATCACGGGCAGCCCTGGGACCAGAGAGTAGCATATCACACTGGCATGCCGGGAGTTGTCCCTGTGGCCCCAGCCCCATGCAAGCCCTGCCAAGAGTGGCACATGTGGCTTCCCAGGAGTGGGGCTGGCACCATCCCTCCTGCCGGTGCTCACCAGTGCTGCGGTCGGTGCTGTGCTGCGTAACGTGGTCACCTTGGTGCACCCACTCGCCATTGCACTTGAAGTAGATCTGGGTGGCAGGGGTGGCACGGCAGGCCAGGCTCACTGCCTTGTTCTTCACAATGTAGACATCCTCTGGCTCCAGCTGGAAGTGCGGCAGCAGGTCCGAGGATGCGCCAGATGCCGGGTTGGCCACGGTCGCGCTTTGCTGAGCACCTGTGGGGAGATGGGGCTCGGCCACCTCCAGCGTGCCCTGGCTGGGCCACCGCCCACCGTGGCACAGCCACATGCCAGTGGCCCTGTGCCTCGCCACTGTCCCCTCCACCAGCAGTGCAGCAGCCCTCTCCCACCCTGCCATCCATCAGGGAAAGCAGCCACGCAGTGGCTGAGCCCGCTGAACCCTTGCCGATCCCTCATGTCCACACTTAGCACTAATGAAAAGGAAATGTAGTGTGACCAACAAGGGCCATCGCTCACGCCTCCGGGGCGCCTTCCACCCCCTTCTCCAGCATGCTGTGATGCACTGACCGGGGACCTCATCCTGCCCTGCTGCACCCCGGAGTGGCACAGGGATGCTGGACACGGCAGGTTGGCACAGCAGTGCACCCCATCCTGTGCCACTGACACCCACACTGACATGGCACATGGGGGCTGGATGTCCCCAGGGTGGTGAGAATGGCTCACTGCTGCACACACATGCCCCCATGGGGACAGCAGTGCTGGGGACATGACACGTGGCACAGTCCCACGATATCCACGTCCCCCAACCCAGATAAGTCCAGATGCCCCTGCTCCCCCCACCCCGCCGGTGCCTGCCGGAAAGAGTTAATAAACCAGGGCCCTAAATAAGCATTTGATTAACAAACGATAAAATAGCGATTGTGTCACTGAATGAAGCTGTAATTGCTGCTGCTAATTGGCTGGTTAGGATTTAATAAGCAATTAAATGGGATGGAATGCGCAGTAATTAAGTGCCTTCGTTTGGCAACCACCAGCCACTCCCCATGTGCCCATGGGACCCCACTGCCCGTGCCCACCCCGGCTGGCTCCCGCCTGGCACGGCCGCCTGCGAGACGGGAACGTGAGCCACACGGGGGTCCCTTGGGCCCTGCCCGAGTCCCCCAGGGAGGCTCCAAGCCCTGCTGCTCCCCCCAGCTGGCTCAGGCCCCTCGGACCCGGGGAGTGGGTGCCGACGAGCCCGCCGCGATGCCCGCCGGGACGGGCAAGGTGCGGCAGCTAATTTACGCGGGGAAGATAAACGGCGACCATAACGCGCCGGTTATTACCCCATCAGCACTTTTACAATGTCACTGGCAATTAATTTAATTAAAACTCCTGTCGGGGATATACAGGCATTTCATATTTCACTGGTTTAACGACCCCCCCAGCCGCAGCCTGGGGCCGGCCCGGAGGGTCACGGCACGGACAGGCGCTGCGGTCCCCAGCACGGTGCCGTCCCTGTGCCGGCTGCGGCACAGCTCACCGCATCACCCGCAGGTCCCACCGCTGTGCCTGCTGCTCGGGCACCCCGGGTGCCCGCACTGCACTACCCATGCTGGCACGTGGGCGCTGGGTAAATAAACCCAATTTATTTATGAAATGCCATGTTTGCTGCTGCACAGCACCACGGCTGCCTCCCGCCCGGGCGGCTGTGGCAGACGCGCCGGGTGAACTGTGCTGCGGGACCAGCTTTTTAATCACACGTGAAATGAGTACAGCGATTGCCGAGCTGCGTGTCTATCCATCACGGCTGAGTGGAGGGGCACAGGAAGCCTGGGACCAGCAGCAAGGCATGAAGGAGGCAGGATGGGTATGGAGCCCCCCCAGCTGCCCACCCAAGTGGGGTGCTGGGTTCCTTGTGGGTGGGGCGGGGAGAGCATGGACAGCAAACAGAGCTGGGGATGTGCAATGAGCGGCAGAGCCGGGGTGCTGCCCAGCCCTGGATGTCCTGCTGCTGAGCACTGTGCCAGGCACTGGTGAGGCTCTGTGCTGTGGTGTGAGCATGGATGGAGCCGTGTGGCACAGCCAGGAGGCTGCAGCTGGCCTGGAGCCCTGTGAGGGAGCAGGGGGACTGTGGTCTGGGTGCCCCATGAACCACAGGCACCCCATCCACGATGGGTACCCTACACACTGTGGGCCCTGCACGCCCTACGAGCACCCCACACACCCTGCGACCATCCAATGGACTGTGGCCACCCCACGCATCACAGCTGTACCAAACACCTCGGTGATCTCATGCACTGTGGATGCCACACATTCTGTGGGCACCTCACATCCCGTGACTGCCCCACGCTCTGCAGCCACCTCCATGCACTGTGGGCCCCCCATGTCCTGCAGGCCCCTCCATGCCACAGACATTCTCCCCAGCGTGGGCATCTCCCACACCACAGACATTCCACACAGCAAGGGGAACCCTGTACCCCATTGATGCCCCACACTCTGCAGTCACCCCCCAAGCACTGCGGGCCCCCCGAGTCCTGTGGGTCCCCCCACAGCGTGGCACCCCCAGCCCGTGGGTGCGGGCGCAGCGTGGGCGCCCTGTGGGCAGCGGACCCCACGTGGCGCGTGCCGGCTCCCGCATCCGCCTCGCGCTCACCTGCCGCTGCGTTGTCATGGAAACAGGCGAGATGCTTATGTCACCTTGGCAAAGGGAACCGGGGAACTTCGGCGGGGACGGGGAACAAGGGGACGGGGGGGCGGCGCTGGGTTCCACACAGCCCTCGCACCCCCCTCACCGTGACAGGGCACAGCCTCGGCCGCTCTCCCTGCAGCCACAGGGGTGACTGGGAGCACAGTTTGCTTCAGCGCCGATAAATCCCAGCCAGTAAAGTCGGTGCATTAAGCAGGGCTTTAATATCAATTATCCCCCCAACACGCGGGCTAACGAGTGGTGCCTGATGGAGGGGCAGGGTGGTGGCCTGGGGAGCAAGTCTGCGGGACCCAACTCAGCATGCAGAGGGGATGGGGACACCCTGCTGTGAGCTCTGGGCACCAGCCCCTGCCTTCATCCCAACACTGTGGGATCCCCAGCTGCTCCTGTCCCTTCCCCCCCGCCCCCTCCCATATACAGAGCTCCCCCTGTTCCCTGCCAGCCCAGGTGGTCACACAGCCTGTCACCGTAGCACCTGGGCCCCCAAACAGCAGAAACACCAGGTGTACTGGTGTTACTGGGCAAGGAGAGACCGCAGGACACTGCACTGCCTAGTTTTGGGAGGGGGGCACTGATAGAATCCACCAGGCACCGGCGGGTGCCCCCAGTCTGGTCTCTCTGGTCCTCAAGGGGCTGATCCTGCCTTGGTAATGGTGCCACAGTCCCCTGTGGTGCTGGGAGCAGCCTGGCGGGTGCCTCTGTGCCTGCCGCGGGGAGACACTGAGAAGGTCAGCGTGTTCTTGGCGAGGAGAGGCTGCCCGCCGGTGGCTGCGGCAGCGCCAGCCTCGGCACCAGCACGGCCGGTGGGTGCCCACGTGGCAGAGCTGCCCCGGGAGGAAGCAGGTGGCTTCCTGCAGTGGGACAGCACTCCGATGGCACGGGTCTGTCTGAGCACTGCTGCCCACCACATCAGTCACTCCCGATGGGGCATCCCACCCCATCCTCCCTCTGCCCCCATCCCCTGCATGTTCCCCTGCCTGCTGCTGCCACTCTGGAGGTCCCCACAGCAGTGTGGTGACCTCAATGCCAGCACCTGCCTCCAGCACTGTGCCCCTCCATGGACCTCCCCGAATCCCTGTGAGCTTTGCAGCCGGCAGATTCGCTCCCAGCTGCTGCCCCATCCATCGTGTCCGTGCCAGGCCTGGCACACCATTAACATGAAAGATTTCCTCGCACTTTGCCGGCGCTCGGCCTGCGCCCCAGCAGCAGGTAATTAAAGCCATAATTGCTGCTGATTGCTCCGGCCTTAATGAGGGAAGGGTGGGCATCAGGGGGAGGGCAGAGGGTGCCCATCTGTTCTCAGGGGAGCCTGGGGGTGCCAACCCTGCACGCAGGGGTCCCCGTCGCTGGCACTTTGCTCTCTGCAGGGTGCAGAGAAGGGAACTGGCACAACTCGACACAATCAAAAAGCTCGTCTGAGGCTTTTAGCTGGGTACCATCCTGCTGGGAGAGGCTGGCTCTGAGCCACGATGAGCTGGTGTTGCCTCTGGGAGACCCCCAACCGTGGGCCACAGCATCACCCAGCACTGCCCAGCTGCTCCGACCCTCACCTGGGGCATCAGGACATCGGCAAACGCTTCCCTTGCACCCACCTCTCCACCCCACACAGTCCCACGGCAACGCCAGGCGGGTGCCAGTGCCAGCCCCAGCTGGGCAGGGAGCCAGAAGGGTCGGATGCCAATGCTGGGCAGCAGGACCTGGCTCCTGGCCAGCCTGGCGCGTGCTGAGCACTGGGGACGATGTGACTGTGGGCACATGATGCCAATGCTGCCCCCACGCTCCAACGGGCACCGTGCCCCCAGGGGTGCCCCCGCCTGCCCTGGGACCGTGTCCCCAGTTTCCTGGCACGTTCCCACAAGCTGGCCATTGTCCAGGCCCCTCAAGCATGTGGCCCACGTGTGCCAGCCCTACGGCCACGGGGGAGGCTGGGTGGAGGTGCCTGTCTCCCGGTGAGTGCCTGGCAGCGTCTGGGCGCTGATGAAGCGAGTGCTGGTTGTGAATGAATTAGGCGGGTTTGCATGACAATGGAGCTGCCTAATTACGGATTTGAGCTGATACTGCTCTCCCCATTACATGCAATTAGCATGTGCCAGGGTGGGCAGGGCTCCCAGCGCCCGCCCAGGGCTGCACGCCCTGGCCGTGCCCACGCTGTGCCCGCACATGACCCACGCTGCACCATGCCCGGGGTCTGAGGACAATGGTGCCAGTGCCACCAAAGACATCCGGGGGTGGCAGCCCCTCCACAGGGACCCCTCCCCCTGCTTGGGAGCTATCCAGTGCTGGGAACTCTTCCATAGGCACAAACAGAGCCGGGGCTGAGAGGGGACAGACGGGTTCCCGACCAGCTCTGGGTACCTGAAGAGCCCCACAGACCCCAGACCCTCTGAGCCAGCAGGACTCGTGCCAAGACCTGCCAGCCCCTCTCAGCAGCACAGCATGGGGAAGGGGTCCCGTGCTCAGTGGAGGATGAGGGGGTCCCCCAGCCCAGTCTAGCACTGGGATAGTGGGGGACACAAGACTGGCCCAGTGCAACGTGTGGGAACTGTCGCTGGGGTCCCGGTCCCGGGAAGCCGAGTGGGTTTCCTGGCTCTCCTTTAACTGACACTGAGAAGCAAAAGCTCTGGCCAAGCGCCGGCCCCGCCGGGAGGAGTGTCAAGGTCACCCTCAGTCCTGCATCCCACCGGAATGGTCAGAGGACAACAGTCCCAGGTGCCAGGGTCCAGCCCCGCAGTCTCTCCCCTCCCACCCATGGGTGCCATGCAGTGGTGACAGCAGCCCTGGCACCTCACAACCCTGTGGCAGCAAGGGCTGGCTGAGGGATCTGGGACCTGAGAACCCCATCCTGCAGGAGCCCTGGCAGAGCAGGGTCTGGGGACCCATGGGGAGCAACCTGCCTGACACCCACCTGGGAGTAGCACCCAAAGAGCAGGCAGATGGCAGAGACAAGGGGTACTGGGCAACTGGGACTGACTGGATGAGAACAGGTTCTCGGTGTGCCCAGTCTGGAGCCAGCCCACCCCAGCCTTCCCATGGGCAGACATGCAGTGCACGGACCAGCGATTGTGCTGACAGACAGAGCAGTGCAGGCACGGAGGGTGCACCCCTGGGCACAGGGAAGGGGGGACAGTGGCACATGCACAGCACACAGTCCCCATGCCAACATCCCTTGGGCACCGGCAGCAGTTACAGGGTGGTCTCATGTGCTGCTGGCCACCCAGGTGGGCCAGGCTATGAGGTGCCCGTAGTGACTACAGGGGTGCCCAGCCTCTGGTGGCACCGTCAGCATCCCGGTTCCCTCCCGCAAGCACCTGCCAGGCTCCACACGGTTTGATGTAGTGCCAGCCCCGCGTGGCACTGAGCCAGAACAAACAGCCCTGGGCAGGCTGCGTCTGCCGCGTGCTCGTGCTGACAGCCGGCACGGCAGCTTCCCGGTCCCCGGCGTGCGCCAGCCCTGCCCGCCACCCTGCCCTCCTGCCCGCCACCCTGCCCTCCTGCCCACCCCACGGAGCCACCAGTGCCCAGCCAGGCACAGGCTGTGGGGTGTTGTAGGATGCAACGACCTGGGGTGCCAGGCTGTGGAGCATCAGGCTGTGGAGTGCGGTGGCTGGGGGCTGTCTGCTGGAGCCCGGGGGTTCCTGGCAGCCCAGTGAAGTCACCAGCACAACGTGGCTCGTGTGCGGTTAGAGCAGTCTCCGTAGCCCCGACCAGAGGAGCTGGAGCAGGAGCCGCTGTGGGGCTGGGGCAGGAGATGCACTAGGGCCTGGCACTGGCTGCAACGATGTGAAGGGGAAGGGCCCACGGCACAACTGGGCCAGGGGGAAGGGGGCCAGGGGGAAAGGGGCCGGGGAAAGGACCCTTGCCCACCTGCCAGTGCAGCAGCCAAGCAGGGCAGCCCCCACCTCGGGAGCTCGCGCCTCATTGCTGCCCGTGGGTGAGCCCCAGTCCTCGCTGCTGCTCTCGCCCTTCCCCCGCGGGCACCACCCAGAGTGGGCAGCCCACAACCAGGATGCTGCTACACCAGCAGGCAGAGGCCCTTTGCCTGGACACCTGGGTTCCCTGTCCCCAGCCTGTGGCTTGACGACCCTGGTGAGGGGAGCCGTGCCATGCCACGCTGTGCCATGCTGTGCCGTTCCTTGCCAGGCTGGAGCAGTGGCCCAGCCCTGTCCCGTTTGTGCCAAGCACTGGCTGAGCAGGTGACTGGGCTCAGTCGCGCCGCGGCCGGCTTTGAGCTGCCTGCCAAGCGAGCGATGGGGACCGGCACCACACCACACTGCCCGAGGCGGTGCTGGCACCGCCGGGCTCCCCATACCTCCTGTTGCAGGGCTGGCGTGGGGTGCTCCGGGGCACCTCCTGCCCTTCTGCCCCCATCTCCATCCATCCTTACAGTTCCCACGGGTGCCATGGGGACAGCCGTGGTCCATGCCCAGCTGGGGTTTGGTACCTACAGTATCCTCCATATAGGGTCCCCTGCACCCAAGGGGTGCCCACCCACCGCGCCGGCTCTGCAGCGTCCCCCTGCAGACGGGGCCATGCTGGGAACGCAGGGTCCCTAGGGATGCCCAGACGGTTGCGGGGAGCACTGGGGCTGCAGCCCCTCTGGGTGTCCGCCATGCCCACCAACTCACTGAGGCCAGGCTAGGGGACATCTCCGCTGGCGGGTGGAGGGTCAGTGGGCCGGGACCCTCGGGCGCAGAGGGGGAGTCTCCCCCCCGCCCTCGGACCCCCGCAGAGCTCACGTCCAGCCTCGCGCAGCTCCCCGCCCCCAGCCTGGTCCTTTGTCTGCAGCCGCCACTTCCCGTCTGCCGTGACACCTGCCAGCGGCCGCCAGCTCCGGGCACCCACCGTACTCCCGGCCCCCGGCCCCACGGACCGGCCGCCGGAGCGACCAAGCCCCGGGGGTCCACCCGGCCGCTCCCGCTCCCGCCGGGTCCTGCCCGGGGGGGCATTGCCGTGGGCAGCCGTACTCCGGACCGTCCACGTCTGCAGCACCACCGATACAGTCCCGCATACGCCCCGCGTCACGACCACCCACGCGCACCCCCGCGGCGTGACAGCACCCTCCGGGCTATCCCGTCACCGCGGTCCCCCGTGTCCCGGCCAAGTGATGGGAACGGCAGGAACGCTGTGCCAGAGGCAGGGATGCTGTGAGTGGGGCAGGGACACCACGCGTGGGGCAGGTGCGCTGCGGACACCGCTGCCCGGCGCTGGTAGGGCCCCGGGGCAGCGGAGCCGTGCCGGCGAGGCGGGGATCGCCAGCCCCCCCAGTGCGGGCAGCGTCCGGGGCAGTGCCGGCCGGGCACGCGTGTACGGCCACGCTTGGGCAAGGGGCGAGGGGCGGCAGTGTCCGCCGTGGGGCGGGGGGCACATCCCCTGTCCGGGAGGGCGTCCCACCAGCGCCCGAACCTCCCACAGCCAGCGGGCAACACGCACAGCGAAGGAACGGTCCCCGTCCCCAGGAAGGCACCGGCGTCCCGTAGGACGCCCACCCGCCGCCGCTCCCCGGGTGACCTTGCCCG
>VZTH01014022.1:0-10334 GCA_013397815.1 Aleadryas rufinucha
CAGGGATCCAGGGGCAGCCACCGTTTATATTAACATAAAAATTAAACCAGAGAGGTTTTTGTGGGTTTGTAATGTTTTCACTTAGTTTTCCTCTCAATTTCATGTGTAATTTCAAACCTAATATACTCATTGAAATAAAATGTGCCAAAAAATCCAATGTTTCTTTAAGTTGAGGGTTCTTAGAACTAAACTACTGTAATTCTCGATAAGAATATACAGATATATATAAAATACACTATAAAAACTTCTTTGCACTTGGGTAAACCACTTTAGGACTAATTAATTTTAACCTCTATATGCTGAGTTTTCTACAGGAACAGCAAACACATTTGTTGGAAATTTTATGGTGAAACTAATTTGTTTTGCCAGAAAACAAGTTTTTCAATGATAAACTTAAAGCTTGAATCTTCTGTCATATCACATCATGAATGGTTAAACTAAAAGTGGCACAGAGATGCGAAAAAACCCTTTCATTACATTATTTTTGTAGGACATGTAAAACTTTCTGCACGAGAAAAAGTAATTATGATTTTCATCTTTGCTAAGAAGAATAACATAGGAAATAATACATCTTTCTGAAATGGTCCCAAGTTATTATGGATAGAACATTGGAAACGACATAGTAAATGTCATTTTCTGAAAAATACCAAAACAAAACAACAAAACCCAAGTAGCAACGCAAACATCCTAATTAAGTATATACTTTGGCAAATGGGTATTTACGTTCTGGGAGCCATTACATTTATCTACAGTGACTCTACCTTAATTTCTGCAAATGTGTTTTCATTTTTATGAAAATCATGTAAAATTTGAATTTTTTATAATAAAAATTTCCATCCAAAAATCCTATAAATACTCAGAATATTTAATATATGAACACAACTTGCTTTAAGAATAATTAAATAATATTTAAGCACATAGTCAAGCCTAAAGCAAAGAATGTTATTACTGATATCCAGAAACGACTAAAAAAACAGCTGAAAACCCACATTGTAAAAACATCACATACATCTGGGAAAAAATAGCTGTTTTGACAGTTTGGTTTTATAAAAGAGAAAAACTACTCAACCATTTCATTAATTAAAAAAGAAAGTTTATTCTTGAAATTGATATCTTGTTTTAATTGTTGTGGGGTTTTTACCTATAAGTATAAATATCATTTTGATTGCTTAATAAAATAAGAGCCTCTGAGCTCTTATATTTAGGGTTTTTTCCCTGATAGTGGATGAGGATCACATCTGTCCCTGACATTTCCCATGGAAATGATATTTCACATTTTGTTGAGCTTTTAACATTATAGTCATCAAATTTAATGTCATTTGTGACACTCACTCAAGAGTGAGACTAAGTAAAGCCTGCAGAAAATGTACTTTATTAAGGAAAGTGGTTTGTTAGCCTGGAGAGGTGGAAAACCTTCGCTTCCATGGATTGTTCCTTATTTCTTTCTTGTAGTAATTAATCCTTGGCAGACGCTTGATAGAGCTTGTTTCAGTATTCATCCAATGAATTTTTCTGCCATTTTCTTCTAAATTTCAAATAGTCTGAAGTTCAGAAATGGTTTGTATACTCCAATTTTATGGTCCATATTTACAGAAGATGAAGTCCCCGTATAACCACCTGTAAACTAAGTGACAGAGCATTGGTTTCTGAACGATTACGGCCCGATCTTCAGGAATTCTGGACTGAGGGGCTGGAGTATGTCCAGGGAAGGGAACGGAGCTGGGGAAGGGGCTGGAGCACCAGGAGCAGCTGAGGGAGCTGGGAAAGGAGCTCAGCCTGGAGAAAAGGGGGATCAGGGATGGGGAATTCCTGAGGGAGCTGGGAAAGGGGCTCAGCCTGGAGAAAAGGAGGCTCAGGGGGACCTTGTGGCTCTGCACAACTCCCTGACAGGAGGGGGCAGCCGGGGGGGGTCGGGCTCTGCTGGCAGGGAACAGGGACAGGAGGAGAGGGGACGGCCTCAGAGGAGGCTGAGGTTGGACATTGGGAGGAATTTCTTCCTGGAAAAGGTGGTCAGGCCTTGGGAGGGGCTGCTCAGGGCAGTGGTGGAGTCCCCATCCCTGGAGGTGTCCAAAAAACATGTAGACTTGGCACTTTGTGTTATTGTTTGGTGGGCATGGGTGTACGTGGTCAAAGGTTGGCCTTGATGGGCTGGAAGGCTTTTTCCACCTTGAATGATTCCATGATTCTGTGATAAGTGATCCCATGGCTCAGAGCTCTGATTTTTCTCCCCCCTCATGTGGCACTTTCTACAGAGTTACATTATGTCTTTGAGCTCAGCGCTGGCACTTCCCAAACAACTTCGGGATGAGTTGTTCGTCCATCCACTCCCTGCAGTTTCTGCTTGGCACTGATCCAGGTGACCTTCGATGAAGTGCCAGTGGGAAAGGGTCCCCCACTCTCTCCACTGTAAGGACAACCTTACAACAATCAAATTAAACAATTAAACAATTTAAAAAAACAACTAAAACAACTGTAAGGACACTGTAAGGACAACTTCAACAGGTTCTGAAGCTGTACCCCTCCTAACTTCACACATTCCTGTGGGCAGCAGGACAATTTTGATATTTAAACAAATTAAACAAAACAATTTGCAATCTAAAGCATAAAGCTGATGTGTGCCTACACTAACACACCTTGAGTATGACGAAGTGTTATTCCGGGTAAGAGCTGTGTTACACAAAATCACGAGATTGACATTCATGATGAAAATACTCATTAATTTTTTTATACAGTGCATTCCATTTTTTCACTCCTTTTCCCTGTGATCAGCATCGAAGTAACTGGTTTAAGATTGACAGATAGATTGTTTGTCTCCCATCCTTTTGCAACAGTGTGACATTTGCTTCATACCCCTTCAGTTTCCTCTAAGGCATCATAGGAATGTGTGACTGACAGAAATTTCCCTTTGGCTGAGCTTTTAATAAACGCAGAATCTTGACATGTTTATCATATTAAGGATCAGCATTCACTTTTTCTTTTTTTTTCCTTTTCCTTTGCTTTTTTCTTTTTGTTTTTCTTTTTTCTTAAGGTAGTAAAATTATCTTTTTTTCCAGCTTTCTTATATTTTATATATATATATACACACACACATATATATATACACACAAATATCATTGCATCAAATCTTTAGAGCTGGAGAGCCTTCAGCTTTCTGCAAGTTAATCAATAACTGTGCCTCAGAGAAATCTTAGAAATCTGGACTACTTCTACTATTATATCAACAAGCATATGCTGTTTACTAAGTCTAACTGGTCTAACTGCAAGCTGATTTTAAAAGACAGGGTAAAAACCACCCAACACAGCATCTGTTTATCAGCAGATTTGTCATTTTCCCATTTTGTTTCCTATTTCTTTTCCACCTAATTTGTATATGTCTGCATCCAGAAAGGCAGATCTGCAGATTCTGTTGCAAGCAAATTACAGAGCAATATTCAGCGAGATAAGTTGTTCTTCTTAGGAGGTATCACAAAACCACTCGTCTTTCCCCTGGTTCCAACACAAAAAAAAGTCCAGATCTCCATTCCAAACCCATGTTCATCTTTCCTTATCCCTTATTTCCCTAGAACTGAACAGATGCATTAAGTGCACTGATAAAGTCTGGTCTAACAATTAAGATTATAGAAAATACAGAGAAAACTCATTTCTGTGTCTTTCTGGGGTAGATATACAATGAATATTCCTGGCTTGCACACATTGTGAACCCAAATATAAACAGAAATCAGGTGGAAAGAGGGAAAATTACAAATCCAAGGAAAACAGGAAAAAATTATCAGGTTTATTATTACTTAAATAATGGAAGCTTGGATCTCAACTGGATGAGTATCAGGCATTTCCTGTTATATTGCACTGGCCTGAAGGGAACCGATCTGGATGGTTTTGTCATTTTGAATATGATCTGAGATCATCAGCGTCATCATCATCATCACCATCATCATCACCATCACTTCCCAGATGTGTTGGAAATCAATTCCAACTTACACACCAGATTGGCAGTAGAGAATTTGTAGTGCCAGTTCAAACTCTGAATCCGTTCTTACATTGCCTACCTGTGAGCTTGAGGAAAATGCATGCAAAATCTTTTGTTTGCTGCAAAACTCCTGCATTCTGGAAGGCATAAAAAGAAAACAAAAAGAGTAACACTGTTAAATGCCATTAAAGCACTCAGGATTGTGGATTATTGGGCTATTTGGGATGAATCTATGAATCTTTTGCATTTTTAATGATTATCCATCATAGTCAATGTAAGTCTTCTGTTGAATTCAAATAACTTTGGTATATTGCCAAAATCTATGTGAAATTAAAATTAAAGGCTTGAGCTAAGAGCATATCCATCTTGAATAAATAATGTTAACATACATATATGTATAAAAGTATAACATATATTTATGCATGTCTTCTCTGCCACTGAACAACACTTAATTTTAGTCACTCTTGATATAGTAAGAACTTGAAGGGCTGTTATAGTTCTTGTAAACATTTCCTAATGCAAATCAATGTGACATAGCAATCTGTGACAATAAAATGTTTTGAACTTCAACGGGATGAGCTCAGTCAGAGACCTTTGAAAGGTTGGGTTATATTAGGAGATGGAAGTTGAATGACAATGCAGGAAGTGAAACACTGGTTCTGAAAAAGAATAAACGATGGGCTCCCTGAAAGTACAGATGAGCCTTAACTCTGTAAGAATCAGTGAATCAGAGAAACACAGAGTGGTTTGGGTTGGAAGAGACCTTAAGTATCAGCTTGTTCCACCCCCTGCCATGGGCAAGGAATTTTCCATGAGAGACCATGTAGCTGTGGAAAATTACGCTCACCTACAGCTTGGTGCGGTCTTTATGATTCCCTACATTTAAATTTAAACCCCATGACATTTGGTAGCTGCCAAATTGAAATACTAACTCCAAAAGTACTTTTTAGGGGTGTCAGTTGTGTGGGGAGTTGCAATAATTGGATTGGCTTTACATCAGAAGGGAACCGCGTAAAGGACTTCCTAGCAAAGTGCAAGCTGAAAGAATTTCAGAACCTTTGATTTGCTTGTTTGGGGTTTATTTTAATGTCTGAGCATACTTTCATACATTTCATATGCTGTTTTATAGAGAAAATTTCATAGACATTTTGAAGGCTTTTAAACTGTGAGTTTACTTAATGCTGAAAAACATCATCTATGTTCCAGAACCTTAGAAGAGCTGAGTTTGAAAGAACCTCTGGATACCGTCTGGACCAACCCTCCCACTGATTCCACAACCTTTCTGAGTGGCCTGTTTTCCATATTCAAGCGGTCTCCCAAATTAAAAGAAAAAAAAGCAACCCAACCTGAAATTTTCCTTGTGTTTAAATGGAATTTTCTGTGTTTCAGCTTGTGCTGCTTTGCCTCTTGTCGTGACACTGGGGACCACTGAGAAGGAAGAGCTTGGCTACTGCTGTGCCACTGCCCTCCCATCTTGAACCCAGGGAGAGGATCGCCCTGAGCATTGTCTTCTCCAGGCTGCTTGGCCCAGCTTTCTCAGCCTCTCCTCGCCTGGCACATGCTTCAAATCCTAAATATTTTGTGGACCTTTGCCAGACTCACCCCAGTGTGTTGATGCCACCCATAGTGGGAACCCAAGAGCTGGATACACTATTGCACTGCCAATTTCAGGCTTGGGCAGTCTGTTGGCAAGGATGGATTTGCTCCGCTTGGAAAGGTGGATTGTGTCTCATCCTTGGTTTCCTTATGGGTGTCATCCATCAATACAATATTTACATTTCTAAAAAATAAGCTGGAATATCATAGACCCCCGTAGCACAAGCTAAGAATAACTCATAAATCAAAAGGCCTTATCTGTTATCTTAGAAGCATTTTAAACCCCAGAAGATTTCTGAAAGAAGAACCCTACTTGGAAACTACACGAGTGTTTTCTAGTAAAAACAATAATGAGAACGAATGCAAGGAAACAGTGTGTGAAATTGCTTCTGGTATTTCATCATTCACATATGTAATGTGAAATGGTGAGGCTCCAAGCAGGAGGGAGAGTTGAATGCTAAAGGAGGCAGGGGGGAGAGAAGAGTTGTGGGAATGAACAATAGCTATTGTTGGGGATATTTTATTTTTATTTTCCAGTATTGAAGCTGCAGTTAGACTTGCCCTCCTGAAGAGAACATGTATTAGAGCACCATGAAAGGTGTTAATCTGAATTTGGGAATAGGTGGTGCCTGTGGACACACACAACTGTCTTAAGTGTAGTGAGAAAATGTGTGAGTTTGAATAAAATGTGACCCTAGTGCTTGAAAACAGAGCAAAACTCTACAGCTTGAAGGTTATTAATTGCTTTATAGTCATAGGTTAGTAATTGCTATAAGGACAAATTCAGTTAGGTTCTGACCTTTCCTACAGAGGTGCTGACAATGAGCACCTCCCACTGAGGGAAAAACAAAGCAAAGTTGTTTTCTCTCCCTACAATCAAAAGAATTACTTGTACAATAGTTCCCAGATACTGATTTTTCCTGCAAGATACTAAAACATAGATGATTCTCCTTTTAATTATTTCACCTGTAACATTTCATGGGCAAAAGCACCTTCTAGAAACGGTTGGCACCTTGAGCAGATTTTTCTTTTTCTTTGTTTAACACTGTTACTATTAATTGGTGAGACCATTTTCTCTCCCAGATTTCTCTCACACATAATTTTGTTTCTACTTCTGACTAAGCAAGGTGCTGAAAATAGACAGAAAAAGAAAGGGAAAAGTATCTTTTTATATAGTAGTAAATAGGAAACTGCATAGAATTTGTACTTAGTCATCAAAGGGGGAAGTTGTCAAATCTTTTGGAATTAAAGTGAAAGAAAAAAAACAGCAGAAAGATATAACTGAGTCAAAAGGAAAAATTGGTAACAAAATCCTGGAGGTTATCTGTGATCAACTCCTTCTTTTAATGCTTTATTCAGTCCAGATCTGCACCAAAAACTTTGGGTAAAAAATATCAGAGCCATTCCAAATGTATTCTTCAGGATAGAAAATAAACTTGTAATTTTTGTGCTGGAAAATGACCAAATCCTATTTGTTTTTCCTGTTTCTTTTCTTAAACATATTACCAAAAAAAAAAAAAGGTAATACAAATTACTTATCACTATATCAAGCAGTTTATCTTTTAAACATCAAGGTTTTGTCATTAATAACCCTGCAGTTACTTGTGAAACACTGAGAAAAGCATTTTCTCAAATGTGTACAATTTTCCTCTTTCCACTGTGTGTATTATTTTGGTTCTGGGCATTTAGATCCCTGCCCTAAAAGCTACAAACAACCAAACCTGACATCCACACTGTGTTGCAAAATGGAATTATTCAGGTAATCAGATAAAACCTACAGAAAGTACTTTCCCGATGTTGCACTTAGTTTAAGTGAGTAAAATTAGAAAGAGAAAAGCAATAAAAAATAAGTTACTTAGAAGTTGTTTAATCAGATAAATGCAGTCAGTACTGATGGCTATTGTGTAAATCATTTATCTTTCGATAATCGCAGCAATTGCTTCCTAAAATGTCCAGTGATGGAATTATCATTTTACTAGACAAATGTGCATGGGTAGAAGAATGTCAGTTTTACCAAGCCATAATATGGACTGGATGAACACAAAATTCATCACTATATCCTCATGATTATCTGATAAAATTCGTATTATGCATAGTTATAAATATCCATAATCGTGTTCTCATTTCCATTTAGGCAAATAAAAGACTTTCTGCCATCAAGGAAAGGTATTGTGAGCTGATAATGGAAACAATCTGATGTTTATTGAGAGATGACAATCAGGAGGTGTGCAAAAACAAACCCCTTTTTGAATATGCATGAATGTGGCTGGAGTATCAGAAATTATCCTTTCAGCTGTAAAAGTTTAATTATCAGAACAGTCGTTCTGTCAGCCACAGACATGCTGGGATGGTAAAAAGTTCTATGAGAGCTGATTTTTTAGTGACACCATTTGTTTTGCTTTGTCCATGTCCACAAAGAAATGTGGAAGTGTAAGACATCCCCAAAACCCCTTCCATCTATGTAAAGTCCTGGTGGGAACGAGTGGATCTGGAAAGAGCCTTGCCCACCTGCTGTGAGTGCAGTTCTTCCAAAAACCACTCAGTGAAAATTCCACTCACTATTCCAATGGCTTCAATCGTTCCCGAGTGAAAAAACTTCAGAAAGACAACCTAATTACGTTTAATCAAGGAAGAAGAAGCCTCGGGCTTATCTGGTTCTTGGTAAATGTTGTCTTGAGACCTGATGTGTCAATGCCATGCATTGATGCTGGTTTCTGATAGGATTTTATTGTATCTCCAACTGTTCCTAGATAACTCACTGACATCAAAGTCTCTTTTCCTTTGGGGGAAGCAATCTTAATAATTGGAAGCACTTTGAGAGTAATCATCCCAATACAACCTCTCCAGAGTACCCAAAGGCTGTGTTCTTCCGCTTGACTGCATGACCCACTTTGCAAACTCAGGAACCTCTTGGAGGCCTTTCTTGGAGGCACGTGGTACCAACCACGTAACAGGAGGCAGTGTCCTCAAAGGGGTTAGAGCACATTAGAGTCAGAGGTTGGGGCAGTTTACCAGTCTGGAATAAAATCTGTAGGTCAATAAGGTTCATTTTTTAAAGCTGCTTTGGGTGGGGAAATTCAGACTAAGAAATTTTTGTATATACATACACACAAACCTATTTCTTTATATGTCTATATTTATTTATATACCAGAAACACTCCTCTTGGGACCAAAATGTCTGCAGTGTAGAAAGGACTGTCCTCAGGAGAGCTTTGTTTTTCTATGGCAAACTGATTGAGGCAACATGGGACACTGCAGAATGGCAACAACTGGAAAGGAAAGAGATAAAGAAGGCATCGATAAACCCATGTGGAGCAAACACCAAGTCTGACAGACCTGAGCCTAAAAGGTTGTGCTTTGAGAGAGGCACATGGCACTGAGAAAGGCAACAGAATACAGAGCACTGCTAAAACAGCATTAAACAAACTTAAAAAAAGGTTATGTGTAGTTTTGGTCTTGTACTGAACAACTATTTGTATTTAATTACACTATTTAAGTACACTGTGACTGAAGCAACGCTGCCTTCTTACCTCCAAAGTTTGCCAGCTGGTAGGTTTAACACCATATAATTTATCTCCGTTGTTGTTATGGGATCAACAAAGACACTGAGGGCCACTATCCATCTTCATCTCTCCTGAATTTCAAGGCCAAATATCAGCTGATCATTCTTCAACTCCATTGCTTATTTCCTAAAATCACAGGGGTTTCACAAAGCTAAAGGAGGCTCAGGTCTGTTACCAAGACCAAAGTCAGATAAAATAAATGTTTTCCCAAGTAATAGTTCAAGAGGTTTAGCAATTCCTATCAGCACAAGTGAAAAACCTCGGAAGGAATTAAACAAACTGTTAAGTAAGCAGCTCCTCGAAGTAAGTAAAATCATATTCTAGAAAAGAATAGGGAGTTCTGGAGAATTCACAGGGAAAATGGGAAATTTGTACTAATTCATTCACCAAAAAAATTATCCAAGGATCTGTAAAGAATCTGCTTTAGATATTTAAATGTCATCAACCACCTCTGCTTTCTAAACCAGCTGATTTCTGAGTGGAATAATTCCTAAACATGGACCAGCACCTTGGAATCCTGCTGACAGCCAGCCACATACTCCTCAGACATTCTGTTGTAGGTGATTTCTAGCAAGTGCTGGGGGTGTTGGATGCTGTACAGCTCGAGTGTGTACAACAAACAGCTCGGGGAAGCCTGCAAACAATGAATTATGGCATTCCAACCTCGCTGTGGTGGGCCATAAATCACGAGCTGTGGATCCTGCTGAACCAGCAATGTCCTTAACCTTGCTAAATTCCTGATGTGTAAATATGAAGACTTAACAATGTGGCCTCAGAACAAATTTCAGGGTCAAATATAACACCAAAATTATTCAGCAAGGAGGCAATTTTCTATTTCCAACCAGTGGCACTGTAAATGAGGTGCTGCTATTTAGCAGGCAGCGGGCCAAGTAAAATCAATCCTGGTTTAAGCACCAAATGTTAGCAGACACTCCACTCTTAACGTCTCGTAAGGATCTTTCCAGACTAGAGACAGATTTATCTAAGTCATCAGGAGCTGTTTGATACACCTATTATATTTGGGTGTCATCAGCATAAAGACAGTAATTAAGATTGTGCTCGTAGAACCAACGACCCTGCTGGGAGCACACGCCGTGCATGTTAAACAGGAAAGCCTGGAGTGGGATTTCCAGGCCTTGTCACTACCCCAACACTTGTAACCCAGAATTTTCACACCCTGAATTTTCACACACAGAATCACCAGGTTG
>VZTH01014047.1:0-10899 GCA_013397815.1 Aleadryas rufinucha
CATTCCTGTCACAGCCATGCCAGCTGCCCCCCTGGAGCAGCGTGGTGGGACAGTAGGAGAGGGGTGCCAGGAGGGGGCTGGCACACCAGGACACACAATGCCAGCCCTGAGCCCTGGGGCTGGTTCTCTGATCTGGCCCCAGCACCACTTCTCCGTGGTCTCTTTGACCTGTCCTGACACTGCACTGGTGTTCTCTGAGCTCCTGCACTCCGGAGCCTTCAGCATCTCTCAGACACCTGCAATGTGCTCTTCGCTCAGGAGCCAGGAGTTGCCTTCTCCTGTCCCACCCTGGAGAGCCCTTCCTGGGGCGGTCAGTGAGGGGGCCCTGCTGGGCAGCTGTGTCAGTGCTGGTTTGGGTGCCAGTGCTGGTTTGGGTGCCAGTGCTGGTTTGGGTGCCAGTGCTGTGGGTTTGGGAGGGGCTGCTTCCCTCAGCACAGCGATGGGATAGTTTCTGGGCACCAGAGCCCCCCACAAACCCAGAGGTTCCACTCGGCCGCCTCGGGGCTGTATCCTCAGCTCGCCTTGGCTCTGAGAGCTGGGAACCTGTGCTGAGCAGGGCAGGGCTGTGCTGGCTGCTGAGCAGGGCAGGGGAACACGTGCTGTGTTATTTTCCCCGGGAGAGAAGCCCTAGCAGTGAGCACAGAGAGAGAGCAGGGGAGGAGTGTGTGGGGAACACGGTGTGGCTAATTCTTCCCTCTCTGCTGTGTTTTGTTCTAGGCAGTGACCCTCATCTGACAGCAGTGCTCTGCCCATGAAAGGCACTCAGCGCAGACAGTGCTCACATGGTGATTTTGATAGTGTACAATATCCTTAATAACATATTCATTTAGTGTTTGATCGATGTGAAGTTATTTCATCTTCTGCCTGGCTGTTTTCAGATGATGAGTATGAATCAGAATCTATGATTATGGCAATCCATTAGACATACCCCAGCCTTCTGTCTCTCCCATTCTGAAGGCTTTCTTAACACACTCACACTCATATTTATAAACACATGTGGCACTGTGTATTTATTTAACTGAATATATATATTAACATATATTTAATTTAATATATATGTATTTATGTAGATATTAATGCACACAAACACTGGTGTCAGTGCTGGGTGCCAGAGCAGAGCAGCCCTGCAGAAATGCAGAGGGCCCCTGGATCCCTGGAATTGTCCAAGGCCAGCTTGGACAGGGCTTGGAGCAACCTGGGACAGTGGAAGGTGTTGGGGGGACTGGAACTGGATGGACTTTCAGGTCCCCCCCAGCCAAGGCCATTCTGGGATTCTGTGATCCAGTGCAGGGTGTCAGGCAGGGATGGATGGGCAGCAGTGTGAATATGTAGGAAGGTTTCATTCCATCTCCATCACATGAGACTTTTCAATAAAATCAAAGTGCTGTCACTTTAGGGTGTGCTGCAAAAGGGGGGTAAGAAATTGGGATGTGCATTGCTGTAACAGACAGGACATTAACTGCCCTTAGCACCAAAATGCAATTTACAGCCTTGCTGCAGTGAAAATAACCAGCCCAGGATTTGCAGGAGAGGAGCAGCAATTCCTCCTCGACCCTCCAGTGCCCAACTCAGAGCTCCTTCAGCGACTGATCTGCAGAGACATTTCTGGAAACCTGACTGCAGTCCAAGCTCGGCATCCAAAAGCTGGAACACCCCAAACTACAGCTGATCCTGGTAAATGCTGTCCTTAAGGACTCTGGCAAAAATTAGGAACAGTGTGAAGGTCTAATTTTCTGAATGACAGAGTAAATCATAACTGGAGGCAGTTGCTTAATTAAGGCTGTGCAACTAAATGACTTCTCAACGTTCTGGCAGTTCCAAGAAAGCCAGAAGTCATTTCAGGTCAAACAAAACGCTTCATTTAACCCTGAGCAAGTTCATGATGCTTCATGGCCATCAATATGTTTTTGTCTATCAGAACCCCAACATTCCCTTTCCAGCTGCAGGTTCCTGGGGCAGGAGGGTGGGGAGGCTGAGGCAGAGTCAGGATAACCCGAGGTCTCTGCCACACACTTGCAAAAAAGGGAGGTCACAGAGACCCTTCCTGGGCAAACAGACAATGAGATATAAGTAATGTCTAATTTCTTGTTAATAAATCATTATTGATGACATTTTAGGAAGAAAAATGTGCAAGGGCTCCTACGTGAAATATTGAAGGCAATTAAAGAAATAACTGACACCCAGTTTTGGAATCCCTTAAAGCGTCAGGGATGTGTTTGGCTCTCGCACGCACCCACCTGCCACCCCTCCATCCCCCAGCCCTGCCAGCAGAGGACTGCAGCCAAAAGTGGGGTTTGATCTGCTCGGAAATGGCTCATTCACAAACCCCCTCGATATAAATCGTGTTCTGTGAGCTCAGAACTGGTCAGCAACTTCCTGCAGGTGATGCAGAGTGTGGGGAGGGGCAGGGAGGTCCCCAGTGCTCCCCTTGCCTGGCAGATGGGACGAGGACACCCCGGGCTGTGCCCAGCCCCCCTGGGGTGCCCCATCTTGCAGGGTCTGGATTTGCCTTTCTGGGCACTTCTGCTGGTGCCAGTGCTGTCTTTGGGCTGCGAGGACAAAATGGAAACCAGACAGATTGTCCTATAAAAAAGCACAGATGGGGAACCTACACTTAGTCAGCAAACAAATAAAAAGGGCAGGGAGAGGTGCTCGGGTATGAAAGGAGAGGTGTTTGTGATGTCTGGCTTAGCTGGGTTCTTTATTCCCGGGCAAACGCCGTGGCCGGCTGAGGGCAGCTGCCTGCCCCGGATAAAATCTGACTTGGAGATAAATGGAAAATCCTGCACATCCCCGTGACAGCGATAACGCCTCCGGAGAGAGGCCGAAGCTGGCAAGACTCAGGGGTGACCCCAATAAATGTCTTATGATTGAACTGCTGCCTGGGAGCCGCCCCGTGTCCAGGCTCGGCCGAGCGTTCCGCTGCCGCTCGGCTGCCCGAGGGGCTGGAGGGGAGGCAGGAACTCCCAAATAACGCCCTGTTCCCGTCTCCCTGGCAGGCAGAGCGGTGTCCAGCGGTGTGCCAGTCCCCTCTCAGAGCACTGCGGCTCTGCACCCCGGGGGCATCCCTCGCCTGCTGGTCCAGCGGCCCCGCATCCTCTGCCGCCCATCCAGCGCTCGGGAGCGCTGCGTTTAGAGCCAGCCGCCTCCCAGCACCATCCTCACGCCTGGAAGCTCAGGATGGTTTGAAGAGAAGCTCAGACAGCTCCAGAGCCCGGGTTTGCTCCCGCGGATGTTGGGGTTGGCACCGCTGCGGGTGTCAGGGCCCCGGGGAGAGGCTCCTCTGCGGAGCCGCTGCTCAGCTGGAACGGAGCGAGAGGAGAGAGGAGAGATCCAGGAGCAGAGCAGCAAGCAGCGCCCTGCCCGGGGAGAATTCCCGGTTCCACACCCCTCCCCTGCTCACTGCCGGGGATTATTTCGTGTTTTTCCCATCAGTGACGTGATCCGACTGACCTCGCCTCCAAGGAGCTGCTCCCTCAGACGAGCAGACACGTTGTCATCGACTTTAAATAACTCTGGGCACTGTACAAAAAATGGCATGTGGTGCTATAAATAGATCCCACACCTTTCTAACAGTCAAAGGCTCCATTTTTAAGGGTTTTGCTTCTTTTTTTTTTCTCAAAAAATCGGTGATCTGAAGGTCAATTTTAATTTCCTGTGCACATCCAATGAACTCATCCCCTGTCAAGCAGTCACTCGTGGCTGCAGGGCGGACCAGCGTAATCCTATTTCCACCCTAATTCAGCAAACTTATTTTTCATGAGCTTAAGTCTCATTGACTTCAGTGGACACTGAGCATTACCTTAAATTATTAATGCAGTTAAGTCACAGACCGAAATGAAACCCTGGTCAGGAATATTGAGAGCCACTGGCATGAGCCCCTCAGGTATGGAAGAATCAGTGCAAATCGTGGATGTCATGGAAACAGAAATTTTTTCTCAGGATGTTTCACAGGGGTGAGGATTTTTGTTGCATTTGGAAAGGGAAAGAAAAAGGGTCTGAGGAATGAGAGCACGAGGTTAATTTTGTGAGCTCAGTCAACCCCTTTGACAAAACAAAGAACTTCCCACAAAAATTAAATGTACAGCCAGGAGACAGCCAAAAAGCTGAATTTTTGGTATGTGACAGGAATGAGATTTCTCAGGATAAGGATAAATAAAATTTTAGAAAATTTCAGCATTTCTGAAATGTATCCTAACGAACCCCATGCATTCCACGTTTTCTGGAATCATGTGCTGAGTGCATACGCTCCCACAGCTCACACACAAACAGCTCCTTACTCTTTTCATTTTTATGTACTCACATGATAGCACTGAAATAAAATTTCAAATTCACATATCTTTACTACATCAAACTTGAAACTGCACCTAAAGGATGGCTGTGACAGATTAATGGCACCAGCACTTGTGGTGAGGATATGAAAAGTGATATTCTCGCCTATATCCCATGTGCATATTTATGTGGAGAATGCCATAAATATCCTTTGGAGATGCTGCCTTGTCTGCACGGCTGCTCTTCCCAGGCCACACAAAATGGATTTACGTCACGTCCCAGTCGCTTTCTCACCCCCAACCTGTGCAACCAAGAGACCCAGGGCTTGTGTGGCGGCACCCCACTCCCAGAAACCACACATAGTGTTCAAAATGTTTACCTTTTGCATGAAAAAACGGATGTGCTGCTCTGCACCAGGCAGGAGAGACCCTCAGTTTTGGGCAAGAAGCTCCTCTGGCCGTTTGTTCACTTCTCAAGCAGCAGTGTTTTGTCACAAACTCATTTTCCAAAGCACTCCCTATGTATTAGTCTTAAATTTAACCTGCTGAATCTAAACCAGACTAATTTGACAAAATTAAGGTACCGAAAAGAGAGAAGTAGAAAGAAAAACAACCTCAAGGGCCGTGTGAGTTAACCTCAGCCATTTCCCACTTTAACTTAAAACCTCATTTAGCTCCTAGACTTGTCACATCAGGGTGACCTCAATTAAACCCACTTATTCCTCTTACACGGCCCCTCTGCGCTTGCCTCTTTGTTTCACAATGCAAGCTGAGATAGGATAAAGAATAATTCCAATTATTCCCCTGTGTGTGCTGGCGGATTAGGGGTGACATATGGCCTGGTGGAGGGTGTCTGGAGGAGCAGGGCCAGCAAGGGGGGCTCTGGAAAGGCCCTGCCTGTCCCCAGGCTCCACTGCCTGTGCCAAGTGCCAGAGCCTGGGCTGCAAACGGGGGCAGTGACCAGCGTGGTCTGAGGGGCAGAGCTGGGGTGGTCATCGGGGGGGGACACCTCTGCTGAGCCCCTTGTCACCATCTGCCTTCACACTCTGGCAGCAGAGGAGTTTTGGTCTCTTTGCCTTCCAAAAGAACAAACTCGGTGTCTGTCAGGGGCACGTCACAGTGCACACTCCACAATACTCAATTTTTAAACAGGTTTTCCACACAAAAACATTTTACTTCTAACACTGTATTTTTGCCCTGATTTCCTCATTAGGTGTGCTGAGGAACAGCAGCTCTGACACTGCCCTGGTATAGAAGGCACTGTAATGACACAAGCAAACCTGAAAGGCTTTTAGAAGACACCCCAAAGCAGCTTCTTTTAACATAAAACAGCAGAGACCCACCAACAGAGTCATTGTGATTTATGCTGGCTGCAATTCTGGCCCACACTATTTAATGGCTTTTATTAAATATTTAATTATCCTTTTGAATGCTTTCCTTGATCTCTGCCCTTTTCTCCTGGGATGGGTTCCCAGGCAGCCAGCACTGACACTACTTCTATAAGAATATTAAATGTTTATAGTGATTTTTATATGGGATGATCTCAAAGTGCTTAACTCGGTGAAGGGATTAGTCACCTCACCTTTGAAATGGAGCACGTCCTCCTCGCTGCTCGGAAAACATTATTTACTGCGGGTTTTTCAGGAGAGAACCAAGAGTAAGGGGGAGATGCATCCCCAGAGGCAGAGGTGAATCGCTGAGGCGTGGCTCTGGCCAGGACAGCGAGGTCAGGCTCGGTGCTCCCTGCAGGGAGGTGCTGCTCCTGGTGCACACCCGCAGCCTGCCTGGCTCCTGCTCTGCCACGCAGCTGGGGAGGGTCCCACCACCACGGAGGCACAGGGTGTGCTGAGCTGGAAGGGACCCACAGGGACCACTGATTCCAGCTCCTGCACCCAGCTCTGGGTCATTTGTGTTGTTGTGGGTTGGGCTTGGTCTGAGGCTAAACGATGCAATGTCCTAAATGTGTGGTTTTCCTCCTTTTTCAGCTGTAATTTACTGCTTTGAGTTTAACTGAGACTCTTTATTTCTTTTTTTATACAAGCCAACATCTTGCAAGGTGCCCAGTTAAAAGCAGAACCATTTTTTCTGCGGGCACAAACTGCGGTGGCTGTGAAGGCTCCCCGCAGCCACGTCCCTCTGGCCGGGCAGGGGACACCTCCCAGCTCCCCTCAGCAGAGAGCCTGGACGTCCCTGGGGACGGCCCAGGCCTGGAGCTGTGGGTCAGGGGTGCTTTGGCACCTGCTGGGCTCTGAGATCATGAAGTGAGGGGTCTTGTGCTGGGATAGCCATTTATTGTTATCACAGAACCATGAAGGGGATTGGCTCGGCTGGCCAGAGCCTGGTGCTGATAACACCAGTGGGCTCTACCCCTGCACGGGCCATGCACTGAGGACTTGGACTTGATGATCCTCGTGGGTCCCTTCCAACTCAGAATATTCTGTGACTGTGGGTTGGAAGGGACCTTTAAAGGTCGTCTGGTCCCAGCCTCCCTGCCACGGGCAGTTCTTGGCCTGCCCTGGTTTTCCATGGGGTGTTCCAGAAACCCAAGGAGTCTCTTTAGGAGCTGAAATGCAATTTGGCTCCTGGAATGTCCTCATATTTTATTTAAACAACAAAATGGATCTTAACTTTTGATATGCACAATACATATTGATAGGCCAGGATGCCGAGAAGAAATTGCTTTCTATTTTCAGCAAGGAGGCCTGTGTGTGGGGTTGGGTGTGGGTAGGGTAGGGTCTGTGTGGGGTTGTGTGTGTGGGGTTGTGNGGGTGTGGGGTTGGGTCTGTGTGGGGTTGGGTGTGTGTGGGGTTGGGTCTGTGTGGGGTTGGGTGTGGGTAGGGTTGGGTCTGTGTGGGGTTGTGTGTGTGGGGTTGTGTGGGACCTTCCAGCTGGGCACAAACCCTCCTGCAGCCATCGGGACACTCCTTCCTTGTGCCAGCACCAGAGGCACCGGGGCTGCCCCTCACACGGCACCATCGTCGGACAGAAACCACTCGTCACCTGTGCTGGTCCTCTGAGGTCTCTGGGATGGGCTAAATGAGATGGAATCGTGAAATCATTAAGGCTTGGGGTGAAAAGACCCCCAAGATCTCCAAGTGCAGTCTTTGACAAATACCCCCATGCCCACTGGACCTATGAGGAACGACTGAGGGAACTGGGGTTGTTCAGCCTGGAGAAAAGGAGACTCAGAGGTGACCTCATCACCCTCTACAGCTCCCTGAAAGGTGGCTGTGGTCAGGTGGGGGTTGGCCTCTTTTTGCAGGCAACAACTGACAGAACAAGAGGACACAGCCTTGAGCTGCGCCAGGGAAAATACAGGTTGGATATTAGGAAGAAATTTTTTACAGAAAGAGTGATAAAATATTGGAATGGCCTGCCCGGGGAGGTGGGGGAGTCACCATCCCTGGAGGGGTTTACAAAGAGATTGGATGTGGCACTGGGTGCCATGGTTTAGTTTAGTTGAGGTGTTGGGGAATGGGATGGACTCGATGGTCTTGAAGGTCTCTTCCAACCTGGTGATTGTGTGATTGTGTGACTCTGTGAACCCTGTCACAAAGGGCAATGTCTGCTTGCTTCTGTCCCCTTCCAGGGACGGTGACTGCCACCGCCCCGGGCAGCCCTCCCCACGCTCTGCCGCCCTTCCAGTGCACAGGGTGCAGTTACTCTGAAAATGCAGCTGTTTAATTCTGCAGCACGCAGCAGAGGGGTGAAACCCCGGCCGAGCCGGAGCCCTGGAGCACGCGCTGCTCTGGCGGGAGCCCCGGCGCCGGTTTCCATGGCGCGGCACGCGGGCACCGGGAAATCGATGCTGACAAATGGCTCGCCTCGCTGAACCCGCGGAGCTTCAGCACTGCAAACGTGGGGAGACAGCACGTGGTGACCGCCACGGGGTCCGGCCAGGGGGGATCCAAACGGGCTGTGCTTCCCTCTCAGGAGCAAAGCCGCGCTGAACAGAGCAAATGGGCTGCACTTCCAGAGGGAAAGCGCTGCGGGAACACGAACCGGAGCCGCGCGGTGAAGATCAATTGAAATGCGCTTATTTCCTTCCACGCAGCCGTGAGCTTTGACTCTGTACAGACACAAACACGTATTTACTGCGCTGAATAAACTCATAAATTATTCTTTAACTGCAAGGAACTATTAGGTGTGAAATCATGAGAAAGTTATTAAATGGGGCTGGCTAATGCTTACAGAATGGGTGGAACGTTCTGTTCCCTCTGATGCAGCGATACAGAACATGTTGATGTTCAGGAATCATCATAAAAAACGTCTATGAGAGCAGCAGCACAGCTGCAGTGATGGACTGAAGGATGCTGGAGGAACTTCACTGCAGGAGGGGCTGACAGACCTTCGAACCACAGCGAGCAGGGTGAGGAACCTGGGGTCTGTGCACCCCTCCAGGCCCTGCCTGGGGTGATCCAAATGTGGCCTTCCAGTGCCTGAGGGGCTGACAAAAAACATGGAAAGGGACCATTTACAAGGGACGGAGGGACAGGACACAGGGAATGGCTTCCCAGTGCCAGAGGGCCGGGCTGGATGGGATTTTGGGAAGGAATTGTTCCCTGGGAGGGTGGGCAGGCCCTGGCACAGGGTGCCCAGAGCAGCTGGGGCTGCCCCTGGATCCCTGGCAGTGCCCAAGGCCAGGCTGGACATTGGGGCTGGGAGCAGCCTGGGACAGTGGGAGGTGTCCCTGCCATGGCAGAGGTGGGATGGGATGGGATTGAATGTCCCCCCTAACACGAATCATTCTGGGATTCCCTGATCCTGTGATCATTCTACAACCCAGCACTGCCAAAATGACCTGCACAGGGCTCTGCTATTCCAAGAGAAGTTTCTCTGAGTTATTTTTTAGAATGGAGACCTCCCTCCTGTGCATCTGCAGCGCTTGGGCTCAGTCAGGCAGGGAAAATGCAGTTCAGCCAAGGACATGTTCCTGTGCTTTAACATCTCTCATTTTCCTGATTCCCAGCCTCTCCTCATGTTCTCTCTAATCTTTTTCCAACTCTCATGACTTTCACTTTCAGGAAAGACTCATTTAGCTCAGGAACACTCTTGTCAAGGGAAAGAAGGGAAGATGAAACAGCCAGTCATAAAGGTGGAATTACACACGTCCAATTTGTAATGACTGTACTTAAGATGCACTTAAAGACAATGGCAGCACCTTCATTGCTCTGTTATTGCTTCTTACAGCAACGTGCCCCATTACTGGCAAATAAATCCCAGAATCCCACTGTATAATGATTGTGTTTTTTCTTTCATGGATATTGTAAAAAAATACAGTAAAAAACTGTGAAAAATTTTGACCAAAACTGCAAATAGCAAAGAAATTCTACATCCAAGACTACTAAGTTGTTCTTCTTGGAAATATGAAGAGACCTTGAAGGTTTTTAATCAGCACTGGAGTGTTTGTCACAGGACAGGGATTTAGCAATGGAGCAGTGCCTCAAGGATTGAGTGTTTTCCTTTGCTCCATTCCAATTCACCCCATCTCTTATTTCAGTCTCTTGTTCATTTTTAATTTAAATGTGTGCTTGACAGAAGTGTTAAAATGTCATAGAAATAAATTGTTACTGATACATTTTTAAATTTATGTTTGCTTTGCAAGAGCTGTTGGCAGGCTCTGAGATGCTCCAGCGCCCGTGGAATCAATCAGAGACCACAGGGAGGGGTTGGGACCTTCCACATCATCAGGCACTGGCCTGCAGCTGATACTGGGAAGGGATTGTTCCCTGGGAGGGTGGGGAGGGGCTGGGCTGGAATTCCCAGAGCAGCTGTGGCTGCCCCTGGATCCCTGGCAGTGCCCAAGGCCAGGCTGGACATTGGGGCTGGGAGCAGCCTGGGACAGTGGGAGGTGTCCCTGCCATGGCAGGGGCGGCACTGGGTGGGATTTGGGGTCCCTCCCACCCCAAACCACTCAGTGATTCTTTGATTCTATAACTGACATTCATGAGGAAGGTCTGTCCTTCCCAGGATTTCTGTGCTTCTTGATGCAGTTTTCTTCACTGAATTTGCTCTCTCACTTTCTGGACAAAACTTGTCACAAGAGACTCCTGCAGTGCCCTTAAATCCACCCTGAACACCAGGGGGACGCTGACAGCAGGAGTTAAGGGGTGGTGGGAGAACCAGGATGCTGTGGGTGTGCATTACCCAAAGGCACAGGAACAGAGGTCTGGGTGCCAGGAGGGGCTGCAAAGCTCAAACCACCCCTGGACACTGCCCACGCCGGCAGGGAGGGATGGGCCTGGCCACAGGCCGAGCATCTCTGCCTGGGGCCCTGGGGCTGCTGTCCCTATCACCGGGGACATTGCTGTCCCTGTCACTGGGGACACTGCTGTCCCTATCACTGGGGAGGCTGCTGTCCCTATCACCGGGGACATTGCTGTCCCTGTCACTGGGGACCCTGCTGTCCCTGTCACTGGGGACGCTGCTGTCCCCGTCACTGGGGACCCTGCTGTCCCCATCACTGGGGACACTGCTCTCCCCATCACTAGGACACTGCTGTCCCTGAGACTGGGGACACTGCTGTCCCCGTCACTGGGGTCACTGCTGTCCCTGTCACTGGGGTCACTGCTGTCCCCGTCACTGGGGTCACTGCTGTCCCTGTCACTGGGGACACTGTCACTGGGGA
>VZTH01014054.1:2717-13391 GCA_013397815.1 Aleadryas rufinucha
AGGAAGGAAGGAAGGAAGGAAGGAAGGAAGGAAGGAAGGAAGGAAGGAAGGATGTTTCCTCCCTAGGCTGGCTCTGAAAGGAGAAAAGGCAAAAGGTGTAATTATTAATAGTTCCCAATAGATGGCTCCCAAAACACAGAGGTGACAGCAATGCTGAGCACACAGATCAGATTAATTTCAAGAACAGCAATTTTATCACATAAGCTGATAAAAATGAATGCTTTTCTTCTTTTTGAAAATATGCAAAAATTATTTTGTTTCATCACACTCTGGTCAGATCTCGTTATCTCAACCCTTCGTGCCCCACATTGGCACCAAAAAAAGGATCATTATGCTTTAACCCCAGCCAGCAACTAGGTACAATGCAGTCGCTCACTCACTCCCCTCACTTTCACTCCTCCAGTGGGATGGGGAGAAGAATCAGAAAAAAAAGTAAAAAACCTTGGTGGGTTAACATAAGAACAGTTTAATACTTAAAACAAAGTATAATAATGATAGAAAAAGAAAACCAAGAAAAGTAAAGTGCAATTGCTTATCACCTACTGAGCGATGCTTAGGCTGTCCCTGGGCAGTGATTAGTCCCCTCTATCCAACTCCTCCCAGTTTATATTCTAAGGATGACATTCTGTGGTGTGGAATACTCTGTCAGCCAGTTAAGTGTCAGTTGTCCCAGCTATGTTCCTCCATGGCTTCTTGCTCACCTCCTTGCTGGTAGAGCATCGAAAGCTGAAAAGTCCTTGACTTGGAGTAAGCACTACATAAAAACAACCAAAACATTAGTGTATTATCAATATTATTCTCATATTAAAAACATAGTGCTGCGCCAGCTACTAAGAAGAAAATTAACTGTATCCCAGCTAAAATAAGGAGTCACCTCCTCTGTCTCCTCCTTCATCTTCTCCTAATCTTCCAACATTTTCTTCCATTGCCTCCTCCTTCCTTTCTGCTGCCACCTTCTTCCACTGCCTTACTCTGTTCTACCTCTTCTGTGTCCTCCTCCTTTTCTTCTTTCACCACCTTCTTCTACCATTTTCATCCTCTGCTTTCTTCTGTGGCCTTCTCCTCATGCTGCCTTCTTCTATTGCCTCCTGCTCTTCTTCCAACACCTTCTTCCATCAAGTCTTCCTTCTCTTTTTTTGCTACCTTCTTCTGATACTTTATCCCACCACCTTCTCCATTCCCTCTGCCATCTTCTGTCACCTGCACCCTCACGTCCTCCTTTTCTTCCACCAGCTTTTTCTGGTGTCTTCTTCCATCACTTACTTCATCATATTCTTCATCACTTCCTTCTTTCTTAATTCCAGCACCTTCTTCCATTGCCTCCTTTTCTTCTTCTGTCACACACTTCTGCTGCATTCTGTTACCTCTGCCCTCTCTTCCTTCACTGCCTTTTTCCACCACCTCCATTGCCTCCTCCTTCACTTCTTCTGTCACCTTTTTCGTTCACCTCCTCTGTTGTCTTTTGCTTCTTCTTCCATTGCCTTCATCACCATTGTCTTCCATTGCCTCCTCAGTTGTTCCTTCCTTCTTTACTTCCACAGCCTCCTCCTACTCTTCCTTCACTGTCTTCTTCCATAGCCTCCTTTTTCTCTTCTTCCAATGTCTTCTGCCACCTTCCTTAAGTGCCTTGTCTGTAGCCTTCTCCTTCTCTTCTTCCAACACTTTTTCTTTGCCACCTCCATTTCCTTCTCCTTCTTTATTCTGTGGCTTTCTTCCTCTGTCTTTTTTTGTTCCCTCCTCCATTGCCTCCTCCTTCTATTTTTCTGCCTGCTTCTGTTGCCTTCATCTGCCACAGCCACCTTCCAACGCAAATGCCTTACTTCTGCCACCTCCACCTTCTTCTGTCTTCTTCCACCACCATTTTTCCTTCCACCACTTCTGCCTTCGTGCACTGCCTGTCTCTGCTGTCTTCCTCCACTTTCTGCTGCCACTACCTCCTGTCAATGCAGTCTGCTGTCACATTCCATCAGTGCCTCCTGTTGCTGCCTTCTGCCACCTCCCACTGCTGCCACCTTCCACTGCTGAATTAATCAGCCACTGCCTCCATATGCCGAAGCTGCCTTCTGTCTCACTGCCTTTACCACTGCATTTCACCACCACACCCTTTGATGACTTTCACTCTTTGGCCTCTGCCACCTTCCACTCCCTCCACCTGCCCTTATTCACCACCTTCTTCTTCCAGCTTCTTCCATCACCTACTCTGTCATCTCATCCATCATCTTCTTCTCTTCCACCACCTTCTTCTGCCTTCTTTCTTACATCACTTCCTCTGTCACCTCCTCCTTTTTTGCTTCTCCTGCAGCCCTTTGCAACTTCTTTGTCACCTTCTCCATTGCCTCCTCCTTCTACTCCTCCATGGCCTTCTTCTGCTGCCTGCTGCCAATCCTTGCTTCTGCCACTTCTTCCACCACTTCCTCCTTTTCTTATTCTACATTTCCAAGACATCCTAATGAAACTGTTATTGGCAAGCCCAATAATTGTAACGATAGTTGTTAATGACTGTATAGGAACATCTGTATCAGGTCATTGGCAAATGATTACATTGGAAAACTTGTATTTGTAGGTATAATTATGAGAGAAGTGTAGCATTTTAACAGCATAAAGAGAATAGGTTTTTTTCCCTAGTGTATTGCTCAGTGATATAGGTCCTAACTCTGCCTCTGACAGTAATCTTGTACTAGTCCACTGATCCTTCAGTAAATAACATCACCCTTCAATCTGTTAATCTTCCTGCCTTTTTTGTGTGTCTTAGCTATGCATTCTGGCAATCTTGAGACAGGGACACTTTACATTAGTTATTTTCACTTTTTGCCCAGCATGAAAGAAATACAATGGGATCTTTATAGCAAAAAGTAGTACTGAAGTTCCATATCCAGTATAAGTGTCTATATACTTTGTGCTCTTTGACAGTCAAGAGATTATTTCATAAAATCACTGAATACATTTTGTGTGAAGGAACATCCAGGGGGTGGGGGTCTATGGTCCAACCTCCAACTTAAAGCAACACCAGTTTATAACCTAGAAGAGGTTGCTCAGGGACTTACCCAGCTGAGAACTGAAAACCTCCAAGGAGGAAGATTCTACAGGCTTTCTGGGCACTCTCTGTTCTAGCACAGTAGGACCCTCAAGGGCAAATTCCTTTCCTTTAATTTGTGCAACTTGCAACCATTCCATCTTGTCATTATGGCATGCGCTGTCTCTGTTTCTCTACATCTGCCTTTTTTGGTAGTGAAATGTTGGAATTACACTTCCCCTGGTCCCACCTGCCCTTAGCTTTCTTCTCTCCAAGCCAAATAATAATAGGTCTCTTGTTTTTTCTTGTATGTCATGTGCCACCTAATCATCTTGGACACTAATCAACTTGTTGGCCATCTGCTGGAAATTCTCAGGTATTTAACACTACTTTTGCATGGATGGGAAGATGTGAACAAACCTGGACTTTATTTTGCTCTTTACAATAGTCAGCTCTCCATAAGGAGCAGAAGGGGTTAGTCATCAAAGTCAGTCACGCACGTCAAGCAGAAAATGGATAAAAAAGCTTTTTGCTAGTGACATAGTACATGTACTATTGACCTAGCAGTGACAAAGAGTCTATGATCCATCTTGCCCTTAATTATTGAAGACCAGATAATTTTTTCACTAGTTTTACATGGTGCAAAAGAAATTTAACTATTTTTCCTAGCCTAAGAAGCAGGATAAGAATAATTTTGCAATTTTCCCAGAAATTTAAGTCATTGTAGAGTGCTGGTGCCCTGGAACAGAGTAAGTTTTTTATCTACAAATAATAATTATGGTATCTTAGCATACTAGATTCTTTCTGTAGTGTGTCGTTGTTGACCAGTAACATTGGTGTTTGAAATGCATGAGAGAATGGGCAGGTCCAAGTCACAATTCTTTGGTAGTTGTGCAGTCATTTTCATTAGTTGATACGATAAGAGTCAAATAATTTACTAGATCCTGTTATTACTGTTGGTCACACACAAAACTAAATCATTCCATGAAATGCACATCAAGCACCATGTCCAGGAGATTTTCCTTGAAATCTATTGCATTTATTTAAAAATACATCCTCTTGGATGCACCAGCATCTGAATGGGAGGAGCATATATGCATTTTTCCTGCAGGTGCTTCAGGAGTACCTCTATCTCTGAAGTAAAATGTAGGTAAGCCACCAGCTCACTTAGGGCAAGTGAAAACTAGAGCTTTCAAAAAAATAATGGCCTGAATATAAGGTTCCTTATCAAGGACTAGATCAATTCCAGTGAAACACAACATAGAATCGTAGAATTATAGAATCATAGAATCATATAATATTAAGGGATTGGAATGGACCTTAAAGACCATGTAGTCCCAACCCTTTTTCATCCCCCACCATATCTCTGGGTCACTAGTTTGGCACTTTAGTTCTCATGCTACTCACACAGCCTCTTCTTATGCCTGTGACTGATCCCTCCTCATTAGCCAGTTGTCTTGCTGTAGACCAGCAAATGAATGTGGTGTTGAAATGTTCTGGGTTTCAATACAATTTAAAGGTGAAACTTCAAGGGGTTTGTGGACCTTGCACTTATCATTGGTGTCTTAGTTCCAGCAAAGCTATAACATGTCATTTTACAGTTGTAGAGATAGAGGGGACTCTTCAGATGCAGCTGATAATTTATTATAGTGTGTAAATCTGCAGAGACGTTAGGAAGACTTCCAGCAGAAGGACAGATTTCCTAAACTTTTAATTAATCCAGAAAACTATTCTGGTTTTGTGAGGCCTTTTTACTATTTCCTTTCCCCGCCAAAATGTTTTATTAACTTTCTAAGGACTATGAATTAAAATTCAGACAATAACTTTCTACTTACTATATATTATGTGAGATGTTACTAGTATGACACTCAAGAAAATTCTCTCAGGAGTGAGGCTATTCAAGAATAGAAGTCTCACTTTAAAGATTATCACAGAGTATGGAGTCAGCCAGGCTTCTCCAGCAAGGGTCCTGTCTTGTCTGGGAGATCTCATGTGATGAAGCTCTTGCAGAGAGGTTCATTTTGAGTAAGCAATTAGTTATTTTTTATACTTTTTGGTGTAGATACGTAAGTAGCCATAGGACATCAGTGCCCGGAAGAGTTGTTGCTGACTCCTAGTTTTATGCAAAGTCAGTTCTTTATCACAATTTCTTTGTCCTGCACCCACCAGGTTGTTGATTTTTTTTTTTCTGAGAAGAGCATGCTCTTACAAATAAGACTGTTCTCAAGAGAATTCTGTCACTGCAAAAGACATGTTTGCCAGTAAAATAAGACAATAGATTTGCTAAAATACTCTTTGCTATGGAAAACCTATGCTATTGTTACCTGTCATTCTTCACTGCAGTGGCTGAAAATGATGAATGATGCCATCCATCTCTTGTGCAACACAAGTTAACATTTTCAATAATGAGTTGGGCAGTTGGACAGAGTGCACCCTCTGCAATTTTGCAGATGATACAAAACTGGGAGGACTGATTGATACACCTGTTGAGAGAAATGGAACATCCTGTACATGGGAAAGAATAACCTCATGTACCAAAGTTGGAAAGCAGCTTTGCCAAAAAAAAAAGGGATGTAGGAGTCCTCAAGGAAAGGGTGAAAATGAGTCAGCAACATGCCCTTGCAGCAAGTAAGTCCAACAGCATTTCTGACTGCACTAAGGAAAGTGTTCCCAGATCAAGGAAGTTATAACTTGTATTATGCACCAGCAAGATCACATCTGGGATATGTATTCAGTTCTGGACTCCCCAGCACAAGAATTATAGGGACATGCTGGAGTAAGTCCAGCAAAGGGCCACTAAGATCATGAAGGGACTGGAGCATCTTTCATATGAGGAGAGGCTGAGAGATCTGGGATTGTTTAGCCTTAAAAAAGAAGGTTCAGGAAGAACCTTATTGATGGGTATGAATGTTTGAATAAAACATCAGCCAATTCTCAGTTGTGTTAGAGGCATAAATTCAATTCCAGAAAATTCTGTTTAAATGTAACCCCCCTCATTTTTTACTGTAAGAGTAGTTAAACACAGGAACAGGTTGCCCAGCTATGTTGTACTTCTTTAATATCTTCAGATACTGAGCATCTTTGGAGATGTTCCAAACCTGACTGAACACTGAGCAAGCTGCTCTAGCTGACTATGATTCAAGAGCAGAGATCAGCCTAGACAATCTCCAGAGATTCCTTCCAACCTCAAGATATTTGCTGTAATTCCATAAATGGAATCTTAAAGCCAAAGAGTCTTAAATATTCTTTTAATTTTTGAGATGTTTGCATAAATACATGATAATTTCTAAATTGGATGTCACACTCCCAGGAAAGAGGAAGATATGTTTTTCTGCACCAAATAAGTTGACTCTTTGTATCTGCACTACATTCCAACTTTCCTTTTGGAAATTACTATAATACTGCCTGCAGTGCACTGAGGTAAGATACATTAAAAACAATAGAATTGTTCCATTAAACTGTATAGGTTTATGATTGAGGTCCTGCTCTCCTAACACTCTTAATAAATTGGAAGAAGCAAATCCTAGTCCTAGTCTCATAGGAATAGTTATATTACTGAAACTACCAGGAATATATATTCCATTTACTGACTTTAAAGTCAACTAGGAGAGGTTCTATGCACAATTTTAGCTGCAAGACTGTCATTTTTGTCTCCTTTAGTCCTATAAAAAATGACATAGAGCACTGCAAAGTAAAAACTTCATTTATCCTTGACCCTGTAGATAGACAAGCTATCCTCAAATTTTGGAATCTATACCTATCCCAGCCCAGACTACTTCAAGTGATAGGTCCCCCTCAAATCCTAACGCTGATTTTCTGCTTACTTTCTTTTGAACAAGCTAAACAGAAGAGACAGCTAAGTCTGTAATGGTTCCTTCCGAAATGTCTAAGCTTGTGTAAATTAATTGTTTTAAAAGACACAACCTATTATACAAATCCCACATAACAACCATTAAAGCTAAATGAATTCTAAGCAGGAAGAGGAATTATCCTGTGGGCCACCATTAATTCACTACGAAGTAGTCTATTCCTTCACCTCTCTGTTTCTCTTCTGCATTTTTTTCCTCTTTAATCTTGTTAAAGTGCCTGAGGAAAATAAAAACAGTTGAAAATGCTTTCCCACAGAGAACAGAGCTGTGAAGAATTCATCTCACTGTTTCCTGAAGTCAATGTGTAGGAAACCAGGATGGGTTTGAAGGAAAGACTCTGTGGGAACAGATATGAAAAACCTAGCTCAACCGTTTTGATCCTTGCTATTCCCTTTTTTTTTCACTGTCTCTTCAAAAAGTCTCTTTGGGCAGTTCACTCCTGAACTCCTGCATGAAAGCAGTCTCTCAACATAAAGGTCTTTTAGTTGTGGAGGCAAAGTGAGCAAGATGAGTATTTGGCATGGGCTTCCAGAATCTGGGAGGCTACCAGTAAGCACTGAGCAGTTTACAGCTTTAGGATGGTATAATTGCTAAATTGTATGGGTTTCAACAGCTGTGTCACAGACCAAATGTTTTACACAATCTTATTCTGGTCATATTTATCCTAGTCCACACAATTCCAGGCCCTAGATTCTGTCTATGAGATTATTTCAAGCTCCATGACTTGCTCAACAGGAGCACAGTAAAGGTTATTCATTAGACCTAACTGATTAAGGGACTAGAGCTCCTCTGCATCTACTGAACTTAGTGAAAAGTAAATCCTTCCCCTCTGGGATGCTTCTCATGATCTGCACCTCACATAAGGAGAATATCCCAGTCACAAAGTCTAGCTGATACACAGTCTTACAGACACAGACTACTGTTAGTACTGCTATGAATTTCACTGAAAAAAAGATTGACACAGTTTTTGACATTTTCCTCTGTCCTCCAAAGGATAGTGTGTTTTCTTACATAAGACCACAGTTTTAATTCAGTGCAATTTCAATCTTCAGGATACGAGTAATTCTAAGGTATAAAAGCTGTATCAACCCTAGCATGCATCCTTAGTTGCAAGGCTACTATTTAGAGCCAGTGTGTATTGTGTGCAGGTAAGTTGTAGGCAACACTCTTAGATGAAAAAGATACAGAAAGACAATGCTTTGACACAAGCAGTTTGTGAAGGAGAGAAAACTTTCATTTGCAGTTCTGCAAGTGCAGGTCAGTTAACAGTGGAATCAAGCTTGAGGGTATTTATTATTCCCATCTCTATTTCTGTATTAAGAGCTAGTGCTCATGGGACTAGGAAATATCATTCTCATTGGACAGCACAATTCTGTACAGCTCTGTATTGATTTCAAGGTTCTATAATTGGGTTTATATGGTATTGTAACCTAACACGTCAGGCAGAACTTCTGTTATTTGGGGTCCATAGGAAGTCAGTGGCAGGAAGATGATACTTTAATAAGTTTGAGCAACACACTAATGCCTTTGGAATAAAAATACTCTCTGGATCATATCCTGTGATTTCAGAGCTCTTTCTTATTTGAGTTGCTCTCACTGTTTGGGTTTTCACTTGATGTTATTCTAGCCTTTTTAAAACTAAGTATGATAATTATTAAATATTTTATTGTGCAGCATGCTGCAGCTTCAGGGCATACTGAAGGGCACTGCTATGATATGTTATTGCTGTTGACAAAGAATGTGGTAATATTTTGGATGTGCTTGTCTTTGGAGTGTTCCCTTTACATTCTGTTACCCTTCTTATTTCCCCATTCCTGGATGCTAAAATGGATCTCTTTGTAACTGTAAACAAAACAAAATTTGAATCATAGGAATGATTCTGGATGCTCTCTGAGTAGGATGGTGTTCTACTGGAACAGAAACTCATGTGGGCTTCCTGCACAGCTGGGTTTAAGTGGTCAAAAATTATCATGGCTTGCCCATACTCTTGGCAGCACATGAAACAAAATCTATTCCCAAAGCCATTTATACATGTTAACATAGGACTGAGCCTGATCACAGAAAGTCCTAGTCTCAAGACTGCAAAAGCCTTCTGATCTAGAGGCAGTTCATGGCAAGAGAGGACCTAACTCACAACCGTCTGATTAAGAAAAGTTTGTCTTGCTACAAAATCTTTATTTTAGAGCAACATATTTTGCATAATTGTGTTTCCATTTCTCCCAATAAAATGCATCTCCATGGCAAAGTGCATGGCCAATGACTTTTTGGTGGAACTTACCACTTAGCACCACAGCTTTTTATTAGTAGTCTTAGGGAGAACATGATTTTGTTAGGTAGTTTGCAATGTCATGCATTCACAGCATGCATTTTACACTTGTAAAACTGAGAACAGAAATTGGTCAAGAAAACAGAGTCCTTTACTGTAACTACTGCATGTTATCAAGCTTTTGTCAGTGGTCAGTTCATTCTATGTCCACTCTTTATATGTTCCTACTGAATATATACAAATACTTTCTCAGAACAGCTTTCCTTCTTCTTTTCCCAGTTTACTGCTAGTTTTTTTTTACTGCATTTCTCAGAACAAGGTCTTTGATCTTCACTTGCTGACTCAGTGACTTACTGAGATTTTAAATGAGATGGACTCAATTCAAAGAATGCACAGAAACCTGAAACTTATGAAATTATTCATATGTACTGAATTATGCTATTGAGCCATTAAAAACTTTTGCTACAAGCTAGCCCCAGAGAGGAATGAGTTCAAGAAGCCAATAAAATCTTTGCTTTGGCTTTTTCTCAGTTAGCTTTCTGAAAGCCATTAAATCATGCAGTCATTTCACACGTGCTTTGTGTACCTTCTGAATTGTCTGACTGACAAAGACAACTAAAACAGGGCTAAAGACCTTGGAAGGGGACATCATATAAGGTTTACATTTATCCTGTCATTGATGTTACTTAAGAATCATTCTTTTGATGCCATTGATTTAACTGCAAGAGAATTTGGCTTCCCCTGGACAAACATAGAAGAGAAGCTGACTTGGACCAAATAGAAGCAAAATCTAAGCCAAATATATGTTGGCTCAGTTCTTCAGAGCTCAGGTATGACTGGTATCTTTTTCAGGCCTGAAATGAGAAGTTTTCATAGATCTCCCCAGTTTCAGGAGATGTTTTTTCACAAACTCCCACCAATTTTAAAAAAAGTACTAGTAGTAATAATAATAATAATAATAATAATAATAATAATAATAATAATAAAAACAATTCTCGCTTTAATTTGGAAAACTAGAATGTTATAAAACAAGCTATTATGTCTCTCAGTCAGACATCTCTGGCAAGAGGATCCAGCAGTCAGGCAGATAGCATTATTGAGTCTCTTCTCTTGGCTGAATGTATTATTGTTAGTTCAGGTAAGCAGTCTGGTTAAGCTGATGTTAATGCCAGTGCAGAACACAAACTTTGATAGTTAATGCAGAATTTCTTTCCACGTTTCATTATTTTTAAAGCATTAAAAGATTACAAAGACAATATCCCTGTTTACAAAAAGAGGTCATGGTCTTCAGAGCCAATGTACTTACATATTCACATACCTGCTCACAGGTATGTAACTGTGCACAGCTGCAGCTCTTCTGGGGAACTGTCGGAGGCATCGTGTCTCAGGAAACAAAAATTGGCACTGTCAAGGCACAAGATTTGCAGCCAGTACTGACCAGCAGCAATAGATTTTAACCATGAAGAACAAAAAGAAAAACAAAAAACAAAAAACAAAAAACCAAAAACAAACAAACAAACAAACAA
>VZTH01014054.1:13453-148424 GCA_013397815.1 Aleadryas rufinucha
AAAAAAAAAACCAACCAACCAAAAAGCACCAAACCACCACACCAAAACATAAAGAGTTTCAGGATTTCTGAATTTATTTCTTTGATGAGCAGTGGCTCTGATTAACACATGTGAAGGTTTTAAGAAAGAGAACTACAAAAGAGTTAAAAGAGACAAAGCCTGTGATTTTCTGGATGAAAGTCATCTTTAATCCAGGATGACAGGAAAGTTGCAGAGCATCTAGTAACTTTCCCTTTGAGAAAGTCATTCTTTAGCTGTTTAATCTGAGGCTTCTTGCATCTCCTCCTGAAGCACCAGGTACTGGCCTCAAGGCCAGTCTATTACTTCTGTGTTATCCTTAGCATGTGATGAACTCTTTCTGGTTGGCTGTAGGTTTGGAAAGAAGTGGAAGAAACATGCATTTACTTCCTTTACCTTCCTAATTACAGCAAAAATATACTGTCTTTACTGACAACTTAGATGTCAAACTTGAGTTAAAGACAAATAAAGGCCAAGCATATTTTGCTTCAAAATTGCATTTATTCTTGCCATATTTATCTGGATATTCCATGTTCAGTTTGCAGTGAAGGAAGATGAAAACTATGTTGCCATTAACATCCAGATCCATTAACCCAGGGGTTGTTTAGAAAACACCAGTATTTTGATCCTCTTCAAATCTCCAGACATCACTGCTAGGAATATTTTATGAATTCCAGAACTCCATGCTCTCTAGTATTGGCAGTTTGCAATTGCCTGGCCACATGGGATTAAAGGCATTCATCAGAAACAAAAGGATCATTTGGTGCCTTAGGTTCTCTTGCCAAGTGAAACAGAGAGACCTCACTTAAAATTAATTTTAAGCACATCACTAATGGGATATTCTCCTGGTAGATTCAATATTTGTTTTCTGTCTTGGGGTGACTTTATGATGTGTATCCCCTACCATCGCTCTATGCCCAGACATGATTCCTGTGCCTTTAAGCTGAGCCCGGGAGAGGAGAGAGAAGCGGCCAGGCGAACTTTTCAAAGCAGTCTGTGCCTCAAGGTAACTACTCCTCTGCGTTCTGCTGCTGTGGGGAGAAGAGTAGAGGAAGCACCCTTCCTGCTTTTTCCAGCCAGCTTTTTCGGCTCTTTTTCTTCGGAGAGAGACGGAGAGTTAAACTTTGTTTTTCTGGGACTTTGGTTTTGTTTCCTTCTCCTTTGGACTTGTTCAAACCACCAGAGCATCAGAACCCCACCGGGGGACCTTCCCCCGCCCTGGAGGGGGCTCCCACATCGACCCAGCTCCGAGGAAGAGGAGAGAGACCACCCCCACAGAAGGACTCCAAAATCTTTCAGGTTTTCTCTCCACAGCGAGAGATTTCATTATTTAGCATTATTGTTCTTTTCCTGTGTGTTTGTTAAATAAATAGTTCTTTTTTTTCCCTTTCACATTCCTCCGAGGAATATTTCTTTCCCGAACCTGGTGGGGGAGGGGTGGCTGTACCCTGCCTTCCTTTGAGGAGATGTTCCTTTCAGACATTTTCCTTGAATTTGGCCCAAACCGGAACATTTTCTTAATAGCTACTTTCTGGAGCCAAGCTAACTATCATACTTTTTATGCAGGGTTGTGCATTGAGGAGACTATGCCTTCCATATCTTTGGCAAAGTATGTTTTACCATGTGTATTGATGTAGCTCTTTATTCCTGCTGCTGCTGCTTTCATTCAGGATGAAATGCTGAATGCTTAAAATGAAAAAAAAAAAAATCAGTATGCTTAAAAATGAAAATTTGAGAATAGCTGTTCACTACCTCTAATCCCTGCATCATATCAACTAGACTGAAAGTGCCACGTGACTGATTCCCACAGTCCCCTTGTGCTATAATTCAGAAGTATCAGGAAAGAATGGTACTGTATCCCCACACTCCTCTTTTTGTTTGGTAGCATTTTCCAGCCTCTACAGGGTAAAAGAAGGGTGCACAGCAAGCAGGAAGATTTTTGCCACAAGCTCATCTGAAAAAAGTCGGAGAAGGTCCCAAGCTTAATTTTTTTCCCTTGCTTGATTGTTCTTTATAGCTCAGCAGAAGCCAGAAGCCAGCCCTAACTTCCAAGACCTGGGGGCTGACTATCATTTTTCACACTTGGGCAACTCTTAATCAAGGCAGAGTGAGGTGCAAAGAGACGGGGATCAGAGAAGTAGCATTTTAATGAAACATTGAAGCATTGATAAAATACTGGCATTGATAAAATTCAGTTTACAGCAGTGGGTTACAAAAACAATCAAAAGCAAGGGACAAGGGGGGACTGCATGGTTGTCCTATGGATTTAAGAATGTTACGGAGTCAGAATATCTAGCATTGTTGGGAATCTGCTGCAGGCCTTAATTAATATAAAGTATTAATATAAATTAATACAAAGTAGTCATTAATTAATTTAGACTGCCGTCTTAAATTAATATAGAATATTTATTATTTCTGTGGTACATTCTAGTGATTGTTCCTTAGCAGGAGCATCCCAAACATCCAAAATGAAAACGCAGCCTTGTATGAAAAAAATCTACTCAATCAACCACTGCTTTGGTGCAGTGCATGAAAGAACTGGTGACCAAATGCAGCTGTGTAGAATGCTGTATTACAGGAATATATGTTTGTTACATGAATATGGTTATGAATCTGTAATGAAAGACCAAGAGAAGAGTTTGTATTGAGAAGAAAAAGAAGCAACAATAAAGTAGTTTGACGGTTAGCCTAAATAAATGGAGTGCAAGAAATCTTGCATTATATTTCTGCTCTGGTCACTTGCTTGTTTGATCTGCAGCCATCGCAGAACTGCAGGGTTCCGCAGTTTGTCCGCCTGTAAAAATCTCTCTATATAATATTGTGTACATATCGTGGTGCCCTTCTACTGCTTAGGTTTGCACCAAACCTGGCTAGCCTGACAAATAAGGTGGCAGTCTACTTATACCATAAGTTCTGCCAAATTTTTGGTTTTAATCTTTCCTCTTCCAGAGATCTTTATATACATGATTCCTAACAGCTAGAGACATAATAAACCTTTTTCAGATTGTTTCCTTTTGGAGAGCATGGTTTGATTACACTGAATTCAAGTTTTGCAGCAATTGAAAAGACACAGAATATAGGTCTGAATATATATTATTCTAATGTAACTTCTTGAAGGTCTAGTGACTAAAAGGCTGCTGTCATAAAGCTATATAACTGGTATTTTCTACCAGCAATTGCCTAGCTTTTTTTACTGTCTTTATGTACTTCAGTTGCTTAAAAATCTTTTTATGTACCTTTATTGATGCTGATGTGTTCATTATACTTTGATGTCAGTGCCTGTGTTTTGGTATTCCTGCCTATTGAGTAGTCATTACTCAACCCAATAAAGTTGTAAGATTATCACTTAAAAAGTGAGTTAGAGTCAGCTGCCATAAATCTGGTTGTGATCCCCAGAATGTGAGCGCAATCAATCAGCAGTTCCAGCCAGCAGACTTTAATGAATCATATGCTTTGGTCTACTTTTGGTGGTTGTATAAGATACATTAATCAACAATCCATGCAT
The DNA here is from genome assembly GCA_013397815.1 of Aleadryas rufinucha. NCBI lineage: Eukaryota > Metazoa > Chordata > Aves > Passeriformes > Aleadryas > Aleadryas rufinucha. The sequence goes on from VZTH01014054.1 coordinate 16,977, forward strand.
GTTTAGAAAATACTAGAATCAGTCAGCCTTTGCTTTGAGATTTTAATTTTTCACATTGCTTTAATGATTATAACATCATTTGGTATAGAGGGTGGTTTGCTCATCATGGTCTGATGATTTGCTTATGATTTAATCAAGCACTAAATTCAGAGAGGAATGTGACTGCATCTGGCTTCCCTTACTATTTTTAAAGAGATGGGGGGCAGTCAGTATTCCAGGAACATGACAGCTTTGCAATCATAGTGCTTATATTTAAGGGTTTTTTTTAAAAGAGGTTCATTATGTGAAGTGTTTATGCTAAAGATGATTACGAAATCAGTGGTGAATAAGGGACTGCCGTTCCCATTTATGAAGTCTTAATGGGACCCTGGACCACTCTTGCAATGCCCAGCACAGCAGAGTGTCAAGACAGTGGCAAGGCGGTCTCCTGAAAAACTTCATAGGCCATTTGAGGAGCTGGTAGTGCAAGGTGTCTGCTCAGAGTAGATTAATTTCAGTGACTACTGTCAGAGAGAAAAGCATGCTGGCCTGACTCATATAGAGAGAAACGTGCCTTAAGGTCCTATAAGAATTTACAATATCAGTATACAAGTTTGAAAATCCTTTTCAAAGTATTGGGAAAGGGGTTTTTTGTGTTTGCATGAAATTTAAGAGTAATATGAGACTGTTCACAAAAAATCAGTGGTAATCTCTGCATATAGAGCTATCTAGAAGACATGTTAACGATGATAAAGAAATTGACGTTATACATTACAGATAAAGAAATTATGTTATACAACCTCTTTGTTGAAAGAGGTTGCAATGTAATGTTGGCTTTATGACAGTTCATGACTTGCCACTGTACCTTCCAGGTTCCTTATTTATTATCCTATTTAATACTTAATCTATGCCCAGTCTCCATTGCATGTAGCAGCTAAAAGTCCAGACATCATTGATTGTTTTTGAATTATGTGGTTCCAGAAGTAATTTTCTGACTAATTATCACTACTTTGGCTTCACCCATCAAGTGTGATCTAACTAAAATTACTATCTTATCAAGATAAGCAAAACCAAAACATCCTTTCCTAAATCTCATGAACAAACTGTGACGTGTAAAATGTTACACATGATGCTCCTCTGACTGACATTAACATTCTCTGACACAGTCTGTAGAAATGGATGGGCACAATTTTAGTCACTTTGTCTCGTGGTCTAACGTATTGTCTTATAACATATCTTAAAATGGAATTTTGCTACGATACCAGACCAATGGACATGGGTGCCTGAGTCTCATATCTATCCTGGTTATTCTAAGAATCACTACCTTCTACCAGCCTCATTATATTGTATTACTGTAAAAGCCTTTCAGGTAGCAAATCTACTATGATGAATGTCTGTGTGAAGATGGCAACTTCTTGTTAGACTTGTTCCCTGTATCTATTCCTTTCATCCCTGTTTTTACTGAAACATCTCTTTTTGCTAGCTTTATCTTTGTCTTTCAAAGCCTGAAAAGAGCAATGAGAAGACTTGTAAACAGTGATGATATGCTTTCTTTCATGTTGTCAGTCTTTTTGACCTAGTAGGCAATCACTTACCACAGAAAATAAATAGAATTCCCTGGGAGTTGTTACAAGAATGGGACTGAGATGGTACATTTGTAAAGGAAGAAAGGGAATTAGTCACTTAGTGTAACTTATTAGCATTAGTAGGTAGACATGCTGAAGCCTCAGACCACAAGGTGTAAACCTTTTCCTAGATATGCTGAGCTTTTTATCTACTTAGGTAAAGGGAGGTTCCACAGCTGGTTCATGGTGGAAGATAAGGAAGCAAGGAATGTCACTACTTCTGTCAGCAGAGGCTGCAACCTTAGAGATAGGATGAGAAACAGTCTGCCTAGAGACAGTGAAGAGAACCAGCAGAGAACAAGAAGACCCCACACACTAATACACATATTGAACCAAACTGTCATGTGAGGGGTGGGATAATTCCTATGGATTCCTCTGGGGTACTCAGCTTGAGCCAATCCTATTGCTGTACCCCTCAAATATTAAATTATTTCTTCCTGGTATCAGACATCTGAGACTCTGCTGTGGGAAACCTAGGGCAAAGACATTTCTTTAACACATTTACATAGATGCCAGTGAGCATCCTAATTTATTCTGCAGAATTTTGTTGCTTGTGGCAATAGAAAGGAAACTGTTTGGCTCAGACTCCAGATTGTATTTCAAGGGATGACATCTAAACTGAAAGCAAGAACTATTTTGTCTGTTCTTTCACCAAAAGCTTAAGCTTGGTACTTGATTATTTTTTTGTGCAATTAGAATACAATAAAGCTTTATGAACTACAGTTCAAACAATCAATCGTTTTTAATATTGGTTAATGTATCATACTACCAATACATATTGCCCTTTAGAGAGTCCAAGAGAGAAGACCTTACCTTTGCAACCCATTCTGCCTGGGAATGGTAAAAGCAAAAGAACACTCTAGAAGTCTTTTCACAAGAATGACACAGGTTCAAAGAATCACAGAATGGGTCAGCTTGGAAGGGACAACAGTGGGTCATTTGTTCAAAACCCCCTGCTTAAGCAGAGTCATCCTAGAGCAAATGGCACAGGATTGCATCCAGATAGTTTTTGAGTATCTCCAGTGAGGGAGATTCCACAACCTCTCTGGGCAGTCTGTTCCAGTGCTTGGGCACCTGCACAGCAAAAACATGTTCAGGTGGAACGCTCTGCAGACAGCTCACTCTTGGACAGTGGAAATTACCCACTTTGTTCCTACCCGTACAAGCTTCGAATACACAAAAAGAAGTGCAAAGGTTCCTTTTTTGTTGTTTTTTGTTCAAACTTCATGATTCATGCCTGAAAACTTTCTCACATATGGTGAATTTTCTATACCTTGTGGTGAAAACAGAGTGCTCCATCTGTGAGAGAGCACAGGGAGAGTGCTGACAGGAAGTAGCTATCTGTTTACTGTCACTTTTGACAGTATAGATTGTAAGGGTCTCTGAGCCCTGCAAGGAGTGTTTTTGCAGTTTGCTTAACTATGACCAACAAAAGAATGAGTTACCAAATCAGAAGAACGAAAGAAAAAAAGAGCAATACTGGCAAGTATTGCCACTATTTGAAATGGCCTCAAGTTGCATCAGGGGAGGTTTGCACTAGATATTAAGAAAAGAAAACTTCACCAAAAAGGTTTTAAAGCACTGGAACAGACTTCCCATGGAAGTGGTGAAGTCACCACCCTGGGAGTGTTCAAAAAATGTGTGGATATGGCACTTGAGGACGTTTTAATTGTCAGCATGGTGGCGGTTCTGGGTTGGACTCGATGATCTTAAAGATCTTTTCCAACCTTTATGATTCTATGACCCTATGATTCTAAGAACTAGGATTTTGAGTATGATAACTGACAATATGAGGTGATTGCAGAATGTGGGACAGCAGGAAGGAATGGCGGTCTTTTCCCTGTGATCTCTCTTCAGGGAAAACATCTTTTTTCTACAATGGTTTCTATGTAAGTTTGCATCAGAACTGCAGAAGGGAGCTGAAGCAACGCATGTTGCTTCTCACAAGGTCAACAGTGAGCAACTGACCATTCTTAGTGTGTGATGTTCAGCTTGGTGCCGCCCTCATCACCCAAAAAATGGATACGTGTTCTTCTCAAGTGCCTCATCGTTGTCAGATGAGCTACTCTGTGAAGATGGCAACAGGCAGACTCCAGAAAGACTGAGCTTTCTTGGCATCTTAAATGCCTTCTAGTCAGTACTGGAAGTGGAATGTGTTGAGAGAAAGCAGTTGTAGTGTGTCAGTGAATCGTCTTCATGGAACTGCAGATCTAGGCCAAGAATCCAGAATCTAGTGTTCAATTTGATATAGATCAACACAAATCCTATGTGGAAAAGCCCTAAACCATGATGATTACTCCACGTCTTCAATGTTACAGCATTGTTCTCTACAGTACACTCCCTATTAACGTTTTCAGTACTGCTGACCACTATTTATTGACTTGCAAGGATCTGAGTATTAGATTAAATTTTCATTCTTTACTCATCTCTGTCCAAGCCCAAAGGCTGGTGGTTGCTACTATGCTCTTTTTTAATTCCTTTAAGTTATTCTTATGATGTACAGAGTTCAGTTTTATTATGTTACTAATTAAATGTCTCCAGTTACTCAGCAACACCACAGTAGTATATAGCATTTTGTAAATGAATTCTTGTCCTGGTTTCATGTGGGAAAGAGTTCATTTTCCTCCTAGTAGCTGGCACTTAGTGCTGTGTTTTGGGTTTATATGAGAAAAACATTGATAACACACTGAGGTTTCAGTTGTTGCTATGTGGTGTTTACTCTAAACCAAGAACTTTTCAGTTGCACAAGAGACTGGGAAGGGAGCATGGCCAGGACAGCTAACCCAAATTGGCCAAAGGGATATTCCACACCATAGAATGTCATGCTCAGCATATAAACTGGGAAGAGCTGGCCAGGAGCTGTTGATTGCCACCCAGGGATGGGATGGGCATCTGTCAGCAAGAGATGAATGACTGTATTGTGCATCACTTGTAGTATTATTATATTTCATTTTGTTTCAGTCATAAAACTTCTCCTATCTCATTTTTTCTTGATCTTCCTCTCCCAGGGGGCAGGTGGGGCCAAGGCAGCTGGGGTGTGGGAGAGCAGCTGTGTGGTACTTCATTGCTGGCTGGGGTTAAACCACAATAATTTTGTATGTTAAACACATCCTGCTTTCATACTTTCTATGGTGAATATAAACCCTAATGTTTCCCAGTTGAGTCCCTGTGAAATGAAAACAGTTGCTAAGGTAGTCAATTAAAAAGGAGCTTAAAATAGGAAAAGATAGCATTTTTAGGACAGGAATATTTTTAGGGTTTTTTCTTTTCTTTTCTTTTTCTCTTCGTTTCCTTCATCTGGTTTTGGTTTTCTGAAAAGGTATATATCTTCAGAGATTAATGTAATCAAGCTAAAGAACAACATTTTGTTCAATTTCAGCCTATTTCTGTAGGGATTTTGAACAGAACTATTGCATCATTGAATGACTCGAGGTAAAGAAGACTGACTCTTACTGCCCTGTTTTTATTGCCTAAGCTGAGTGCTATGAAAATAGTAAATGCTTGGTGCTGACACTAAAAAAACTGTTTAAAATCATAACCCTTTTTATTTTCCCCTCATTCATCTTAGGGTATTATTAAAATTATCAGATTCCATTATGATTATGGCATCACAATGGTATTTTTTATTCTTACCTTGCTTCCGTAGAGTTTCCGTTCAACAATATTTAGTGTCCCTACATGTTGCTGGCAGAGTTTGCTGTTTAGTTGTGATGTATATTAGCACCATCCTGTACAACTTGTGTCTATTATTATTTAAATAGAATATTCTCTGAGTACATAAATTACATATATATATCTATTTAGAGCCTAGAAGTTATCAGCTATAAGACATTTTCATTTAAGTGTATTATGGTCATAATGGTACCTTCGTGCATATGCCCTCCTTATACATAGCCCAGAACATTTAGCAGTGACAGACTGTACCATGCTACATGGGATATTAAAAAAAAATAAATTAATGGATTGGATTCTTAGTAGTGCTGTTCCAGTTTACATCACTGAAGCTGTTACCAAGGGTCTTTTCAGATATCTTTAAAGGTAAATTCACACACGTCTTATATGACAGCTTTTTAATACAAGTTTTTCTTCACTTTGCTTTAAAGATGCATATTTCCTCACTGAACATTTCTTAAGCATTCTTTACAGTTTATATTACAGTATTTTTGGCTATAGATTGCTTTTAAGCACACAACTGTACTGTAATGTTGAGGGAGAACAGGTTGTTTGCCTTTTAGATTTGCTTTTTTATTAGCTTTTATTTAGCTAGCAAGAGAAGTATTTTCAGATACTCTGTTTGGTCTCTTTGACCTGTTCTGACTTAAGTAGAAGTTTTTGTCTGGAAGAGCCAAAATTTTACCTTTAATTACAGCTTATATCATGCTACCAGAACTTTGTGTAAGTTGAATTGAAAAACTTCACTTTTCAGTTTGGGAAGATTAAATGACTGAACAGAGAATAATGGAGAGAATCAAGGGTTGTATCTCTATAGTTCACATTGCATAGGTAGTTGGAGTACTTACATCTTATCCAGTTTTTAGTTAAATATGAGAGTACAACCTGAACTGAAGTACCTTGCTGAGATGTCCATTCTAGGTATTTTCTGTAAATATCTACCTTTGTATAACATTACAAACAGTGACAGATATTTGAGAATCTGAATGAAGCCTCTTTAACAGCAACACCACCAACCAAGGAATTTTGTTTCCTAGAGGTCAACTGCATTCACACCAACAAATGGTAGAAAAGGATTGAGAATTTGTTTATGTCTGCATAGATTTAGGTTTGACTGAAGTCAGTGGAAAAACCCATGACTTTTAGGGAAGTCGGTACTTTAAGATAATGTTTAGTCAAATTAGTCAGATTTGTAAGACCAGGGGGAACCAATAAAATCTTTTGTGGTCTACTCCAAAATGCAGACTGTAAATTTAATTCCCTGATATCTGCACTGAATCTGTTCTGATTGCTCTTACAAATACATTTGGTTGAAACTTGCGAAGTATTTTAGCTGTTGCACAAGAATGAGTAACATCTAGACCCCTGGCTGAATTGTGTGGGCTCTGCAAGGAGACTGGACAGGAATAAAAGTTGTAAAGGCATATTTTTGTCTTTGAGGTAAATAGATCTGACTCTGAATAAACACAGCAATCAAATCTGTTGAGTAGGAAGGTGCAATTTTTATGTAATCACTTTTTGAATAGAACTTCCAATATTCTATCCAGTTATCCAGTTTTTAGTTAAGTGAATACAATCTGACTTTAAGTACCTAATGTCCATTTAAAGTCTTTTCTGTAAAATAATACATTCAACATTCCCACTTGAACTTTCAATATAAACCTGAGTGCTCTCATATCTCCTTGTTCTTACAGTAGCAATTTAAATTTTACTGTCAACTTTTTTAGGGTTTCACAACTTCAGCACCGTCATCTCTTTCTAAACACTTCTCAAGACTGCATCTCTTGAGCCTAATGTGAAGTGTGTGTCTTTCTTCTTTCTTTATCCCTTTTATTGGCTTGCTCTGTTTTTTGTTTGCCCACTGAAGATGCAAGTTGTCTTTTAAACAACACATAATTCATGTGGAACAACAAACTGCCATTGAGATTGAGAGCACTGTGTTCTTAAAGAACTCTTTGCACTTGCCTTCTCTGATCTGTGTGTCTTAGATCAGAAGTTAAATACCTGAGTGCAACACTGCATGCAATTTTTCCTCTTTCCCACTACATTTGACAGGTAGAAACTATTTATATTTAACTTTGGGCATTTATTTTGTTCAAGCATACAACTCTCAAAGAGATATTATATTCCTCTTTGAAATCTGCTTGTCTGCCTCATTTGTCTACACTTGGTTGACCTACCTTGTTCTCTATTAACTGCAGCATTGACTGGTTTTACATGGTCTAATTTACATAAACTGTGAATGGAGTTTTAGCTTTCCCCTCACAAAATCCAGCATAAAACTCTTGTCCATAACTTCTAGTCTGTTTTCAGGCTTTCAAATGGACCCCAATCAATTTCCTTACTCCTAACTTCTCCAATACATGCAGGGATACTGGAGTGAATTTTCTGTAGTTTTCTGACAGTGCAACTCTCACTAGGAATTGAAAGATCCTTTGTTCTGTAGTTGATGAGTTTCAGCACAGAAACCAATTTTAACACTTCCTACCTTCACTATAAACATCCCAAAACTTTCTTGCACCAAGTATCAAATCAGGATTAAAAAAAAAAAAAATAGAAAATTAGTCAGTGGCTTCGTTAGAGAAAAATATTAAAAATTTCCTGGTATTTATTTTCCAGAAAATTCCCACAAAGGTTGGGATTGGCTTGGTGTTGGTTTAGTTTTTGGTGTGAAATTTCAAAGGCATACAGTGAATTTGTTTTCAACCAATGTCTCCCACGTGCAGGATAACAGTGCCAGTGGAAAGGAAGGAGAAATGGCAGAATATTGCAATCAACATATAGTTGTTTATTTTACAGTAAATTCTGTTTTGTTTCTAACGTATTTTTCCTGGAAAAAACACCAAAAACCCCCATACATGCCCCCCATCACCATGTCTTGTATCAGCCCTTGAAGTGTAAGGCCTGCCTTGCTCTGAGACAAGGTGTCCCTGCTCGTTGTTAATGTTTCAATGTGAGCTGACATCTCTAAATCCTTTAAAACTTCTGCAGGAACTCAGATGGTGTTAAACATGCAGGCAAGGACAGAGTGGTGTTATTAAGACAGAGAGGGATATTTGTCCTGGTTTCAGCTTGCATGGAGTTATTTTCTTAGTAGGTGGCACAGTGCTGTGTTTTGAATTTAGTATGAGAATAATGTTGATAATACACTGATGTTTTCGTTGTTGCTACGAGGAGCTTACTCTAAATCAAGGACTTTTCAGTGTCCCATGCTCTGTCAGCGAGGAGGCGCGCAAGAAGTCTGGAGGGAGCATGGCCAGGACAGCTGACACGACCTGGCCTGAGGGATATTCTATACTAGAGAACATCATGCCCAGTACATATGCTGGGGAGAGTTTTGCCAGAAGCCACCAAATGCTGCTCAGGTGTAGGCTGGGCAGTCAGTGGGTGGTGAGTATTGTGCATCACTTGTTTTTCTTGGGTTTTAATTTGCTTTCTCCTTTTCCTTTTTAAATTATTTTTGCCATTACTGTTATTATTATTAAACGTCTCTTTTCTCAGCCCACGAGTTTAACATTTTTCCAATTCCCTTCCCTATTCCATTGTGGGTGGGAGAAGCATGAGCATGAGCATGTGGCTATGTAGTACTTAGTTACCAGCAGGGGTTAAACCATGACAGTCGTTCTTGGTGCCCAGTGTGGGGCAAAAAGGGTTGAGAAAACAACAGATCTGACCAGAGCACGTTAAAACAGAGTTGCTTTAAGCATTCATTTTATTAGTTTAATAGTCACTGGTCACACTGCTGATTTATTTGCTCTCAGAGTTTCTGCCTGCGTGCTCATATAATACCTTACTTGATGTATGTGTTCCCTGTTGTGCTGTCTATCCTTCTTGGGGTCTGGGCTAAGGTTGTCATTTTGTTTTTCTATGCAATACTGGCTTATGATTAGATAGAATCACTGGTTGTGAAACTAATCTGGTATGCGTGATCCGTGTACTCAGCATCGCCATCACCTCTGTGTTTCGGGAGCCATCTATTGGGAACTATTAATAACTACACTTTTCTCCTTGCAGAGCCAACCTAGGGGAGAAACGTCCTTCCTTCCTTCCTTCCTTCCTTCCTTCCTTCCTTCCTTCCTTCCTTCCCCTCCAGGCTGATTACAGTAGCATGTGAGATTTTTAAAGGTATGGAATATTCTTCAAATTACCTTGAAACAAACCTGGTCCTTCTGCTAGGATCCAGCCTGCTATTGAATACAGTTCAGATCTTGTTTAGGGTTAAGCAGATGTTTGTGATATGGTACTCCAGAAAGAATTGAGTCAGACAATGGGACTCACTTCCAACACAGCCTCATAGATCTTGGTCCAAAGAACAGGGCATTGAGTGGGTATATCACATCCCCTCTCACGCACCAGCCTCTGGAAAAACCAAGCAATGCAATGGACTGTTAAAAACTACACTGAGAGTAATGGATGGGGGGACCTTTAAACTTTGGGATACACATTTAGAAATGGCCACCTAGTTAGTCAACACTAGGGGATCTGCCAACTGGTCTGGCCCTGCCCAAACAAAACTTTTATGTCTATAGAATGGGATGAAGTTCCTGTAGTGGACATAAAAATATACTGGGGAAAAAAGTCTGGGTTATTCCTGCCTCAGGCAAAGGCAGACCCATCCATAGGACTGCTTTTACTCAGGAGCCTGAGTGCCCTTGGTGGGTAAAGTGGGAGGATGGAGAGGTCTGGTGTGTGCCACAAGGGGATTTGATTTAGGGTAAGAATAGCCAATCAATTAAATTGCATTATGTTAATTGCTAGATAGCTCTGTATATTATCACTTCCACAACAGATATATGCTCATCATCACACTGGGATCTGAACCTCACTTCCTTTTGCTTGCCACATGAATGAAAACTGAACTTTGATGAAACTGGACAAGTGCAGCGGTGATGGAATCAGAACTGACTTCAACATGTGACAATTCACACACCATCTTTGCTGCCTTGAAAGATTGTTATGACAGATGGAGCCCAATTTCATGGACTAAATGAACTCAATAAATGGTCCATAGACTAAGAGAATATATCTGTGTGCATATATCAAGAAACAGGAAAGGTGATAGATAGGGTATTGAAGTGTGACATGACATGCATTATATGGAGTAAGTGGTGGATGCTGTACTGGTTTTAGCTGGGATAGAATTAATTTTCTTCTTAGTAGCTGGCACAATGCTGTGTCTTGGACTTAGCGTGAAGTAATATTGATAACACACTGATGTTTTAGTTGTTGCTAAGTAGTGCTTACTTTAAATCAAGACGTTTTCAATTTCTCATGCTCTGCCAGCAAGCAGGTGCAGAAGAAGCTGGGAGGGAGCATGACCAGGACAGCTGACCTGAGCTGGCCAAAGACACATTCCATACTATGGAATGTTATGCTCAGCATATAAATGGAGGAGGGTTGGCTGCGAGCCACCGATCGCTGCTCAGGGATGGGCTAGACATTGGTCAGTGGGTGGTGAGTGACTGTATTATGCATCACTTGTTTTCCTTTTTCCCTTTTAAAATAATTTTTCACTATCATCATCATCATCACCATCATCATCATCATCATCACCATCATCTTTTACTTTATTTAAATAATTAAAGTGTTCTTAACCTGTGAATTTTACCTTATCCAAGTTCCCCGCCCCATCCCACTGAGGGGACAGGAGGGAGCATGTGGCTGTGTGGTACCTACTGAGTGGCTGGGATTAAAACACAGCAGTATTGCAGACATGGAAGCAGGGAAGCACAGGATAAAGAACTGAGGAGACAGCAGTTCAAGGTGAGGGTGAATAAGGTTAATTCATCTTTTGGGTGAATTGAGTGGCAGTGACAGGAACATGGGTTTGGGTTTCTGTTTAGGAGGTGTAAAAGTATGTAATGTAAGGGTTTGGAATTGGTAAGGTAGGAGATGTAGGATCACACAGTATTTCAAGTGAAATTTCTGCTTCTTCTGCCGTCTCAAAGGGACATAAAATCAGGAGTGATCTGTAAGATCATTTTAGAAACAACAGTGTGTTGAATTCTTTAGTCACCCCGAAATTGCATATGTATGGTATCTAGAGGCATGGAATAAAAACAATGGGAAGTTGAGAAGCACAGGCTGAATATTCCTTTGTGAGAAGCAGTTAACCTGCTAGACCCACTTGGCTTAGAAAACAGAGTCATAGGAGTTGTGAAACCACAGTGTTTAATAAAATAAACTTGGAAGGAGGATTTGGAAAGATTCTTGTTTTCATGATAAAATTTCAGTAGCACAGCTAACTGATTAATTAATTAGTATTTATGAGTATTCTTATTTAAGCATATGTGACATACCAAGAATATTTGGTGCAAGAACATAATGCAGGATTGGGAACAGTTATGAAAGAAATATTGGTGTTGAGGGGGAAGAAATAACTAAAAATGTACTGTTGTGGTGTAACCCGGGTAGGCAGCTAAGCACCACCCAGACACTCACTCACTCCCCTGCAGTGGGATGGGGAAGATGAACGGAAGGGTAGAAGTGTGAAAACTCATGGGTTGAGATAAAGATGGTTTAATAGGTAAAGCAAATGCTGCATGCACAAGCAAAGCAAAAATAAGGACTTCATTCATTACTTCCCACCAACAGGCAAATATTTTGCCATCTCCAGGAAAGCAGTGCTCCATCATGTGTAATGGAAGACAAATGCCAACACTGATCTTCTCCCTTTCTCCTTCTTTACCCAGTTCTTATTGCTCAGCATGATGCCATATAGTACACATATCCCTTTGGTCATTGGCATCAGCTGTCCTGGCTCTGTCCTCTCCCAACTTCTTCCACACCCCCAACCTACTCATGGGCAGGGCCATATGAGAAACAAAAAAAGCCTTAATCTTGTGTAATTGCTACTCAGCAATAAAGAAAACTTTGGTGTACTATTGACACTGTTTTGGTCACAAATCCAAAGCATAGCACCATAACCTATTGTGAAGAAAATTAACTCCCTCTTAGTCCAAACAATGAGTACTTATAAAATTTTAATCATATTAGTTGTTAGTAGAACATCTGCAAATAATGAATATTTATGCAAATCATGGACTTTTCTTCGAGCAGTTCCTCAAGAGTCAAATTCTTCTCCCATTCCAAAAGAAGAAATAGACAAACACATTTTGCATTTCTATCGGAGATATTAACTATTGACCAAACCTAGTCTACTGCTTGTTTTTATCAAAGGGAACTGTTATCCTGTACCTTGGAGCTCTTTGGATCATGCTAACTTTAGATATATTGTCTAGCTGCAGATGGTTCATTTTATTTAGAATGCAGAAATAGAAGGCATTCATTTAAATGCAAATTTGCCACTATGTCCTATGGAATTTCCTCTCACTGAACAGTGTTGTTGTGAACATTTACTGTGACTGGAAAAATACTGAGACTCTTGTATGCCTGCCCCTATTTTCCTGCAGTAAAGTGCAAGAGCTGTTAATCATTATAATTTGTGACAAACAACTGCCAAGAAGAAATCTTATATTAAACATCTTGACATTCTGATGTATGAGTGGGGGATATCTGCCCAGCTTAATGTTTTAATTAAAAGCAGAACATTAGACTAGTAGCTTTTTGTAGAATCAAAAATTCACATTCTCTGCATTTTTCTTGACTGATGCAGAGGTTTTCAAAAAATGATAACCAAATTTAATATTTCATGACAGATAATTTGCACCTTTTCAATGTCCCACCTTCTCACAGTTGTCAAATCTTTCATATTTCTTTCAAGCAGTGTCATGAGTATGATTGCTTTAACAAATATTAACCAGATTACATCACATAATTTGTTTCTCTGTTCATGTGGTATCAGCACTGCAGAATGGATCTCTGAACCTAAGGTATTGTGACATGAATGTTTTCAAAGAGAGTATCAATGTGTCTGGGGTTTTTGGGTTTTTTGGTTTCATCTGTATTGGGTTTCTTGTTTGGTTTAGCTTATTTTAGTTTTCCTTTGAAAGAAGAGCCTGAAGGCATCTAACAGCTTTAGGACAGGTATGCTCAATATTGTGTGATATCAGTGTTACTTCTAGCTTCATTTTTGTCTTATGTATTCTACAAAAAAAACCAACCAAACAAACAAACAACCAAAACTATACAAGAATAAAGCAAAGTTACTCATGAAGTGTTTCTGTGTGGTGGCCTGGGTTCTGGTCTTACACTCACTATGAAATATTTATTTTGTTTATTTGCTTAGTGTGGTTTAGTTTCAGTCATGTAAGATCCCTTATTTCTTGAACAAACTAAGCACTTAGTCCTGCAGATAAACCTAAACATACCACTCTAGTCAAAGCTACACTGGGCCTGGAATTTAAGCTTATATTTAGGAATTTTGCAGAATAATAGCCCATAATTGTTTAAGAAATAATACTTTGGAAAATGCTGTTCAGTATTACATTCTTTCATCCCTTTCCCCTTATATTTCGAGCATACAATCAATTTACTGTCCACAAAATCTTTTAGGTATTACTTGGTAATATAGTTTTCCTGGTTTCTGTGTCCATGGAATATTTGTAAGGAGTAATGATATTGAAAAAATGCCCCAACTTTTTTCAGAGAATTAAATAACATAGAATGCAATAAATCATACTCTAATTAAAATTCGAGGCATTAAGATTAGCTAGATGTTCTCCAAGTTGGGTAGTGTTCCCCATTTTCCCCTGCTTTTTTTTTCTTTAATGTAACATGATTTTCTTTAACCTGTGAAGTCCTCCTGTTTGATTTTTCAAGCCATGTCCTGGAGGATTTTTGATGTAAAAGTTCTAAACTCCCTTTTTCACATTAGTAGCAAATGTAATAAATGAAGCAGAGCATGGCACCAAAACTCTGCTATCCCACCAGTGCTGTTTCCAACACTCCTCAGTGTGGATCGGAAAGACCATACGAACTCTAGTAACTTCCCAGGTTCTCCCTCACACTGCTGAGTATGGAAGGAATCTCTCTCCTCTGCCAGCAGGTGTGTCTTTGGACTCTCTTCCAGTCTGTCATGCACCTCTTTAGAGTAATCTCTGAGGGAGTAGCACATGCTGTACAAAACATTCACTGTATCATTACCTGAGCAAGCTAAATTTTACATCAGTGTACCTGTTTATACTTATAATTTATTCTAAATAAATCAGATGAAGATTAGATGATATTCATGCACATTGTCCCCAGGTAACAGAGAGCCCATGCTCTGAAGAATTTACAGTCAAAATAGACAAACCAGGGTGGGGAACAGAAGAACTCTCTTTTAGCATGTGAGCACAAAAATCCTTGTACGAGGTCCATATCTCCACCTCCTTCTCTTATTTTGTACAACACATAATGTGTCACATGTTAATCTGTGACAGTGCCATCATTGCTCTGAACACAAAATCGTGCATCAGCCAAGATATAGATTTCACCATTATCTTACATGCACCTGTTTGTTTAATTAGGTGACAATTCTGTGGTTGTAATAAACTGTTTTGTGTCAGGATAAAACAGGTCAAAGGGGAGTGCTTTTGCAGTGTGGATTATTTCAGTGCACTAAGTCAGTGACTGAGGTTTGTAGATAAAAGTATTTTTATTTAATAAGAACAGTAAAAACTGGGGAGAGGTCCAGTTTGATTGCAAAATGCAGCAGCATCAAAAATTCTGAACACTGATAAAAATTCAAACATTGGGGTCCATGTTTCCCATATATGCTGCTTTTCAAGGAAAGGGAAAACTATGCAAAACTTCAAATTTTGATGGTTAGTTAAGCTATAAAGGCAAGAAAATCCAATGAGAATTCTCTCATTTGACAAAAAAATCTATTTTACCATGACAGAGTCTTTTAACTGCTGGAGCATATATTGGTTCAAGAAAACCATCTTGAAAGTGAAGCCTGTTTTGTGTTAAAACATGCAGATCTGTCTATGGTAAACTGTGACAGCCCTGCGAGGCACCACTTTGCATTTTTTAGCTACTATCAGCCTATGAAAATGCAATCTTGAGCTATGAGCTAGAACCTTCTTATCAGAGCTAAACCACTTCCTTTGCTCATATACTTTGGATGAAGTACAGCAGCCAGATCCATCTCTCGGAAGGCTAGGTCCCAAAGATCTTGCCTAGCTTTCCTAAGAACTTAAAATATACCTAATTAGGGAAATGACCTGGGGAAACTTCAGTCAGTGTTGAGCTGAAGAACTCATGATAAATGAAGGATGTGGAAAAACTTGGAAAAGGTCCAGCAGAGGGATGCTAATATGGTGTAGGGCCTAGAGCACGTGATCTACAAACGAGATATTTAGTTTGGTAAAGGGAGGATGAAAACCAATATATAACAACCTCCTGAAGTAATTCCAAGAACTCTTTTTAATTTTTTTCTTTTTTTTCCCTTTTCTTTTTCTTCTGCTTCTTCATCTGCTGCTGCTGCTGCTTCATGCACTGCTTCTGCATCTGGTTCTTCCTCATCTGCTTCTGTGGCTTCTGTCTCTGCTTCTACTTTTTCTATTTCTTCTGCTTTTTCTCCCCCTCCTGCTTATTCTGCTGCTGCTTCTGCTACATTCCTGCATCTTTTTCTTTTTCTTCTTTTTCTTCTTCTTCTTCTTCTTCTCCTTCTCCTTCTTCTTCTCCTTCTTCTCCTTCTTCTCCTTCCTCTTCTCCTTCCTCTTCTCCTTCTTCTTCCTCTTCCTCTTCTCCTTCCTCTTCTCCTTCTTCTTCTCCTTCTCCTTCCTCTTCTCCTCCTTCTTCTTCTCTTCCTTCTCCAGCAGCTGTGATGTCAACTAACCACTATCTTTAGTGTATTGGTTTTTTTTTTTTCAATATAAGTAACGCTTATACCGTTCCTTTCTTGATTTCTCTTTACCAAATAAAACATTCCAAATACCTTTGATCTATCCTGCTGTCTACTTAAAGGCATCTACAATTCTCCGGAGGGAAAAATTAAATTATTTATACAGTTTAAAATCACTGTGAGTAGGCAAAGAGTATTAGAATCACTGTGAAAGACACATAAATTAAAATTGTGAATGCAATTATTTGTTTCTTATTTAGATGTTTTGGTTTTTTTTAATTCTGTGCAGTAGTTCTGCTTTCATAAATGGATAATCTAGACAAGGATTACCTAGAGCATAATGATGGTGGATAGAACTGCCTTCCAGAGGGACCTTAGCAGACTGGAGAAATTACACAGGCTCCATCAAGGTACATGCAAAGCCCTCCATCTGTGACTGAAGACCACATGGCCATGATTGACAGTGCCTTGCTAGAGCCTTTTCTGGGAACAAGTTGGCCTTCACCTTCTCAATCCAATTCACTGTGAGGACCATGGAAAGTACACGCAGGTACCTGTTGGCACACTGTGCTGGTTTGGCCTGAGACACAACTAATTTTCTTCATAGTAGCTTATGTGGCACTATGCTTTGGATTTGTGACCACAACAGTGTCAATAATACATGAAACTTCTGTTCCTGCTGAGCAGTACTTACACAATATCAAGGCCTTTTCTGTTTCTCACACAGCCTGCCAACGAGTAGCTTGGGGGTGTGTGAGAAGCTGGGAGAGGACATAGCCAGGACAGCTGACCCCAATGACCAAAGGGATGTTGCTTACATATGGCATCTTGCTCAGTATACAAAGTCAGGGAAAAGAAGGGAGGATGGAGATTCAGAGTTACTGTGCTTGTCTTTCCAAGTAACCATTCCGTGTCATTAAACCCTGCTTTCCTAGAAATGTCAAAACATCTGCATGTTGACTGGAGTTAATGAATGAATTCCTTATTTTTGCTTTGCTCAGTTTTTGCTTTATCCTCTATTTTTGTTTCGCTCAGTTTTTGCTTTGTCCTCTTTCTTTTCCCCATCTCTTTTCAAATTTTTTCTTACTCATCAGGCCTGTGGGGAGTAAGAACCATCTTTTGATTCTCATGTTTTTGTACAGTGTAAAAAAAAAGTCTCTTGTATCTGCAGTTGCTTCAACGATTCCTTCACAGTCAAAGCATTGTAAAGGGAACTCAGTATAAATCCCAATCAGACAATCTCTCTCTGATAAAACTTTAGCCTTTGAAGAAGGAACAAATTTCTCTTTTCTAAGTATAGCCACTTGAGAAATGACTGGTGCTTAACTTTGGTTGACGAGTCAGAACAGAGGTAACTTTAAGAATGAAAGGACACATATTTACTGATGCATTATGAAAAGTCAAAACTAGGAGGAAAATGCAAGTAAAATGTGATTACAATCCTTTCAGCTATCTAAAATATATCTGTACTTGAAGAGACATAAATTTATGTAGGAGATAACCTCAGGTAAACATATCTTAATACATCTTTTTTATTAATGTCTCATAAAAATATGTATTTGCCTACTGCAATGATCCTGACTGTGAGACTGCTGTGCATTGAGGAGTTAGTGATCCACACAACAGGTTCCTGAACAGGCCCAGGTTTGGGCTGTGCGTGCTGCACGTACAGCACGGCCTTTGGGCTTGTGTTGTACCACACAGATTCCTTGGATACAGACCGATCATCAGAACAGAGGAGCCTCCAGGCAGCTTCCACTTGGTACTGGCTACCTGTGTGGCTTTTCTTTGATCTAACTGTACACCAAGAAGTTCTCATGGGAAAACCCCAAAAGAGTAGGGAGCAAGATTTATTTTATTCTAGCATGTTTCAGATATTTTTATGGGCTAAACAAAAGTCTGTGAGACATACAGGTGACTAGAAGTACCCTCAAACAGTTGCACCTTCTGAGAGGAGTGGATATTTGCAGAAATATCCTGCAGAATTATGCTTTTAGAATTTTGGGGATCCTCTAAACATCCATTAGCTTTGTCTTTGTGAGATCACTTTCTTCTGGAGTGTCCACCAGCACAGTACACATCAAATAACATCAGTCATCCAATTTTAGTTGTTTCTAAAAAACTTTGGGGAGCAAATAATAAAGGTTTAGATGTCATAAATACAGTTGCTAGTTAGACATTGTAGAAATACTTCATAGATCTTTTGTGTGTGATTTATTTGAAATCTTACCATGTGTTCAGTCTCTAACAGTTAAAGTTCTGCCTCTCATGTCTCTCTCATATTATCAGTTCAAAGAGATAAGCAAAAGAAGTTTCCTTTTTTATTTCATTGCTCTGCTCTTTTTTGTGAAACTTGACTTTGGTCTAAATCAATCCAGTCTAAATTCTGTCAATAACAAAAGATGTTTGCTTCCATACCTAGTGTAAAAATATTCTTTGAAATAGCAAAGACTGCATAAGCTCAGACACTTTCCAGAACTTTCAAGGCAGCTCACAAAGCCTCATTCAAATGCATTTAAAGCTAAATAACCAGTGGGATTCTGTCCATCCCTTTAGACAAGCATGGAAATTCTGGTATATTACAAAAGACAAGTTAGATATGCCATTATTACCTTTGTAAGAACATTAGTTATGCCTTATTATAAAAGGTTTTTGTTAATTTATAAGTGTATTAAGACCAGATATCTAAGAATTTCCAAATAGAAGTCCTCAATGAAAGACTTAGATTGTGTGTATTTTCTAACTAAGATCATTGGCACATAACTTTGATTAGACGGTTTTACTTCTGGATATCAATGTTAGTATCTTTCTACAACTTATTGTTCCTAGATAATGATGAGGGTCCTTAAAGCAGAAGATTGTTGACTCTTAATCCAAAATTTCATAACCCTTGGGAGAAATATTTTGATCCATCTCAAAAATAAGTTTTAAAAGATAATGACTTCAGAATTCCTAAAAGCATCAGAATTGAATGAGAAATAATAACAAAAAGAAATAATAACAAAACCACAAAACCCTCAAATATGTGAAAGACAGTGTACTAACGAAGATAACATAGGAGGTTTCTCACAGCAGGGAGTCTTCTTGGTTAAACAGTTGCTCACTTCTTGATGACTTTCACATTCCCAGCAAACCTAGAGCAACTATCAAAAGAAAAAAGAAGTGATCCTTAGCCTCATTTTCTTTCCTGTCCTCATGCTTATATCAAAAATGCATATGAAAGTATGAGACTCAAAGCATGACAACAGAAAAGAAACTATGAGCAAACTAAGTAGGAATGCTGAATGCCAAGATAAAATCTATAGCTAATATTAGCTAAGAGCTAATAATTACCCCAACATGTTTATTTTAAGTGCAGTGAATGGAGTGGAGTTGAAAAGAAGATGGTATGTCTTTAAAAAGCTACTTTGAAGCATGTTGCAAGGCGATTCTGAAACTGTTCAAGTAGAACTCAAAATGAACAAAATGCTTTGGCTGGATTTTCCCTAGAGAGAGACACTTTACAAAGCAGGTGTAAAAAAACCACGGGAGTCTTTGTGTAACAAATAAACTGTGCCTCTTAATTAAGAGACTCCCTCAGAACTCTTGGCAAGTCAAGGAAAAGCATGCTTATATCAAAATCAGCTGGCTGTTTTAAGTGGATTTAGGATTTGTGCCATGTATTGCCCTGACAGCTCTGGGGACTGAAATCACTCAATAGTAAATAAAAAAGCAGCTGTGCAGACTTTCCTACCTCCCTCCTGCAAAAGTGTTTTGTTTCTATCCTCTCAGAGCTCTCTCAAGATGCCTCCATTAATTCTTCAAGCCTGTTTCATGCAAGGCTTTCATGATGACTACTCAAGGTCCAGTCCTGTCACCACAAGGATTCCTGCTACATTTAAGCACACGACTCGAGGAGGGGGTAGGGAGTGCTAAGTTTGCTGCTGAGATAATCATGTTCTTGTAAATAAAGCAATATGCAATTTCTGAGAACAGGCAAATGGATTTTTATCCGTCTTTACCCTGTGAATGATTACTGTTCAAAACTTAAATAACAATCAAGAGTTAAATTTAAATTTAGTCCCTACTCCTGTGCAAACCTTCGGCTCCAGTGTCCGTTCCACAGATTTATCAGGAGTCTGCAGATGGAACTTTATTGGCCTTTTCCCAGGCTCCCAAAGAAAGCTTAAAGCAGTTCTTAAAGAGGTTCAAATCTACTTCATGTAAGAATTGCAACATCAGCATAAACAGGCTCACATAAATAAACTTGAGAACAACTTAGTGAGATCTGTAAAGAAGATTGTTTCATCTTGTTTTGCAGAGTAGAATAAATTAAATCCAGGAAAATCAAACAACTCATTTTGAATGTGTCTGAAATATCTGGAGGAAGGAAAGCTTGATTCATATCATCTTATTCATTCTGTACTGTTTAGCTACGTTCTTTTACAAAGATGGTATCTTTCTAGGTTTGTATAATATGGTCCTTTCACTAGACAAGAAGAGACACTGCCTTTGTAAATTTGCTAAAACAATTGTGCATTAAAACATGACTGCTAAAGCATGCAAATCAGATGCTTACTTTTGTCATTTTTATTGTCTTTAAAAATGCTGAATTTCTTATTTGGTAGATGAAAAACTTTCTCATTCATTGCGTAGGTTAAGCAGCATTTTGTAAAGAAATGGAGTTCAACTCGAAACTCAAAAGGGTTTTAATTGATTTTATTCTTTAGTGAAGCTGCTGTAAAGATGTTGGCTATACAAGAATAAAGTAGTTTATCAAATTTCCTGCACTGAAAAAGAATTCTTCTAGTAAGAAAGATAATTATTAGCTACAGTTACAGAATAAAAATAAATTGGTTTGGATCACCATACCTGATCTAATGGAAAAGAAAAACTATCTTGGAGATCTTTTTTTGTTTTGTTTTCAAACATCAGTCAGTTTTTCCATTTTGGATAAATCAAATATTAAGCAGCTGCAGATAAACCAACTCAAATGAACTGACTGTTCTTTCTGTATCCAGAAGATACAGAATTAGTTGCCAGAGGCAACTGGTGGATTGATGGGAAAAGGAGAAACCTGAACAGAAAACAGTGAGACACATGAATAGTGCGTTGTGATTTAAGCATTCTACACAGAATCTGATCATCACTGGCTTTGATGGATTTTTACGAGGTTATGAGAAAATCTATCTCATTTTAAAATGTTCATAAGCAGAACATAACACTCATGAAGAATGATTTAATTTCAGAGTTTCTTTTTAGGGACATATTCAAAGAGTAAATCTGGAAAAAATATCACAGGGTCGTAGAATGGTTTGTATTGCAAGGGACCTTAAAGTTCCAATCCCCCAGTGACGGCCAAATTTTTATGACCAATGCTTAATTTGCCCGGTTGCGCCTGAAAAAAAAAAGCATTTTCTAATGACATTGAAAGCAAAATATTATTTGGATTATATAATCTCAACTTTTTTTTTCCCCTGACAGAATCTTAATATTTAACTTCTGACTTTCACTTTTGTGAAATTGTTTTCCTTTAACAATTGAAAGAGTTACATATTCAGGGACGCAAAATTTCCTTTTGTCAAGAAGAGAGCCAATCCCAACATATTTGCCCAAGAAAGGTGATTTTTAATTGATGATTTTGTTTTGTCAAAGAAAATAGGTTTCTCTGATTCACATTAGTTAATGCCTCCACAAACAGCTACTAATAACTCTCCAGGTAAAAAACTGCTTAGATTTATGTCTGATAGTATATCCTGAAATCAGACTTTTTAAAACAAAGGAGTACATGCATATGAAAGGCCTGCTGGTTTTGAAGATGCACTGAGCTTGGCATTACATGAGCTGAAAAACTCCAGAAAATAGTTATTGCAGAGTCTAAGGCCTACAACAGACTAATCTGCTGACTATTGTTTTGCAGTTCAAGAGATTCCTGCCTGTGTCTCTCCCTCTCGGCCACTGTGCTGCTTGCATCTCTCTTGGGAGTAAGGGTGATGACAGGGAACATGATCCTTCACATTAACCACTGCAGTGGAAAATCTTGTCGCTTAGAGCATTCTGCCACAGAAAGTGTTTTGGTCTAAAATACCATGCCATGAACTGGAGAGTTTGAAAAACAGACATGTTGTTTTCTTTCTGTTCTGTGGTTGAGTGGAAAGTTTCTAGCAGCAAAGACAAAAGGCAGCTGAGTAATGCTGTAAACTCCTTTAGAAAGGGTACACCAGAACTGGCTTATGTAGACCCAGGTCCTTAACTGAGTTGTAACTGGGTGTCACTTTGCACTGGGAGGTTCTCCAGTAACTTGAAAAAGAAAAGTATTCAATTATGATTGTCCAGCTTCTCCTTTTCTTTAGCTGATGATTTTTGTGGCACGTAGATTAATTTCATTGTTTATTTATTTGCTGGATGTTTAATACTGCAGATCGCACTTCTCTTTTTGAAACAGAACTCACAGTGGATTTGAAAGCAAAGAAATACATATTTGCAGTAGGAACAAGCAGAGTGCTTGGAAAATTTCCTGAGATTCACTTGAGTATGTCAAAGTGGGTGTGTGTCTAATTTGATTAGCTCATTTGCTGTGTTAAAAAATTGCTGTTCCTTTGGGGCCGTGTGCTTTCTTTTATGGAACAATCTGATGGAAACTCATACTCTCAAAAAAACAGAGGAAGTTGCATCTGCAAAAGCAAGTTTGTGTTGAATCATCATCTGTAGAAGTCATCCCACTGACAGTGATATACAAATCATGTTTGTATTCACAGTCCTCACACAGACCCCAGAAGTATGATGCTATCAAGTAAAAAATTTATTTAGCATATTGGCTTAGTTTAAGAACTAACTCAGCTTTTTCAGGTTAGCCTTTTCTTTCAGAACCAAGAATTCAAATTTCATCTTGTAGTCAAATATGCAAATTTACAATAATGCTGAAGCTATATTGGGGTTTATTTGGGTTTAAAATAGCCCAAGGCACTAATGATTCTGACACAGGGGCTTGAAGGGTCTCAGAAATTGAGAATCTGATAGTCTTCTTTGTGCTTTATATTTTACATCTGTGCCTTAAGTATCACAGTCCCATTCTTTCCTGCAACATCCACAGAAAGAATATGCTGTGAAAAAGCCAATTTCCAATAGCCATTTTGTTGGGGTTTTATTTTCTTTTCCTCTTAAAGAATTTTTCCCCATACACATTGCTGAGAGGGAGCAATTACCAAGGTACTTAAAAGAGACAGAAGACCTGGCCACGGGGAGGAGCCCAGCTAGCTGGCCCCTTTACTTGGGAAAAAGGGGTGGGCAGGGCCCCTAGGCCACTTGTGCTCTCGGCATTTGGAGGGGAAGGAAGCTGCGATTGCTGTGGAGAGAATCCACCATCACTGCAGGCTTCTGCCTTCTGCTGCTTTCCTCCAACCGTGAGTGGAGCTTGCTCGCTGGAGCGGCTCTTGCACAGGGGACCCTATTTTTACACCCTACCTCACTAAAAGGAGACACCTTTCCACCATCTGCTGGGGTGCCTCAGGGACACCCCTCCTCACCCGGGATCCTAAGNAAAGTTATAGTAATCCGGAGGGAAGGGGGTTGCATTTTCCATTCCAAGGGAGGTTCCTGCCTTCCTTACAGACACCTGTCTTTAAAACCAAGACACATTTCTAGAGCAGAACTGGATATTAATTTCTTTAAAATTCATGTTGCTCACTCACCTGCAGTAAGTGATGATTTCTTGTTGCAGTGCATGTGGCTGTCTTAAAGGCAGACCAAAATCCAGAGTCCTGGTGGACAAGCACCAAGGTGTAAGGCTCAGCCCCTTACACCCAGTATCTGCATGAGTTCATGCTTATTCATCTCTCCTGTTTAATATGCATCATTTCTAGAATTCTCTTCTGTATTCTATGCCCCATTGGCTCCCTGTCCTGGTTCCCTCCTCCTTATTATCCCCATTGGTTTTTGTACTGTGGACTCCTCCTGCTAAGTTGATCCCCACTGGTTGTTCCCCTTTGCTCCAACCCGATTAAGATCCTCAGACCCTCATTGCCTCTAGGTCATTTGTCCTCATATTTTGGAATGCAAAAGATTATGGAATAAAAAGAGGAACAAAAAGACCCTTCTCTCATCTTTTGCCTCTGCTGACGCTTTTTCACCACCTCTATTTGGGGCTCGCTCCTTGCGAAGGAGCCAGCTATGTCTGTGTGCTGCAGCTTTCAAGGACGTCTGCAGCTGGATGCTGTGTGGCCTCGGGCAGCTCTCAACAGTGTCTATTTCTGACATGAAAAAAGGGAGCAGATTGGAATTTGTCCCAACGTAGAGCATTTGATGTGTTTAAAGTGAGATAGCAGTGAGACCATTCTAAGTGCACTGCAACACAGGTATTCAAACTGTGGGAAGAAAAACCTCTCCTTAGGACCTAACAGAGACTTGAAGTATTGGCTGAACTTGCCCTGCTGAAATCATAAAACCAGGAGTACAAGTTACAGATTTCAAAGACCTGGGAATATGAACCACTGATGTGTCATCTCACTCCCATGAAAGCATAGACACTGAGAAATTTAATGTATAGCTTCCCAGCTCATTGGACGAGCACTGGTCGCCAAAGCTTTATCATTAGCAGTAGTGTGTAGAACCCTTAAGACTCCAGAGTTTTTCTCTGCCATGTCTGTATTTTCTTTTTGAGGTAGATTCTTCTGCGCTGTTCTTATTTAAGAAGCAAATCTCCATTCAAACAGAGATTAAAATATAGAAAGGAAGCACTGTTAATAGTGTAGGAAGGAAGCATAAGAGGCTCTGAAAGAAAACATGATAAGGATCACTAAGGAAGTCTCAGAGTGACTTTGTTTTCATTACTGTGATTATATTCTTCATTATCCTTGATTATGTTTGTATGAAAGGAGTTAATGGATTTGGTCAAATTCAAAAGTAGATCTGTTTCATGAGGTGCTGCTAGATATTGGTAAAACCAGAAGATTTTAAAGGGAATTAAAGTTGTTAGAACTATGATAAGGAATAAGTTTCAAAAAACCTCAGTTTAGAGGCCAATATGTGATTGGTAGGAAATATTCAGAAATAAAAATTTAACACTATTAAATTTGGGAATAATTCAGTGAAGAATTAGAGGTGAGACAAATTTTTAAATGAACAGGTCAGTGAAAAAGGCCTGTGGTACTGAACTTTGATAACACACAGTAGTAGTCTCTCTCTCCCTGGAGCTGACAGAATTGTCCTCTGGGCAGTTTATTTCCTTAAAGACAGATAATTCCGTAAAGGATGAGTTTAAAGGGAAAGAAAGAAAAAAAATTCTCATGGGTCTGTTTGGAGGGATTAATTTATGGGGAAAGAATATGTGAAGAGGAAGGATATAAATATGCCTTGCTTGACTGAGAAACCATTAAAAAGGAGAAGGGACAGAAGTATCTACATTTTTTCCAAGAGTAAAACAAGTCTTAAGTTTATTTTTAGACCTTTTTTTTTTCCCTTCAAACACATACTCCTATTGAAATTTCCTGGGGAAAAAAAACCTTCCCAGAACTAAGCCCTTTCGTATCATCAAAACAGAGATCTACTGTCTGACACCATCAATTAGTCTGCATTCTCCAGCATAGATTTTAATATCACACTTCATAAATAGATAAAACAGATTCCTTGGGATTTTTAAGCAGCATGTAAGTCAGAGGAAAAATTTAAAATAAGAAAGAAATACTAATGTATAAATTTTAAAATACCTAGAGATTCCCTCATCTCCCCTATGAAGCAAAAGTCCTTACGTAACCAGCATTCAGGGTTTAAAATACTGCATTAAAATGTGTAATCCTGAAACAGAGTAAGCACTCTCATCATCCTCTACTGGAGCCCTACCTCATTAGTTGCAATGATAGCATTTCCTCAGGAGTGCTGTGTTTGAAACATTCTGGTCCTGTCTGGTCGGTACTTTGGATCTTTAGTTCAAGGGATTTGAGAATCAGGCCCTTCATGTTTAATTAGGATTGCTGTGTTTGTCTCTTTTTAATTTAAAATTGACTGTAAATCGACATTTATTTTTGTTTGAAATAATTCATCTTCAATTTCTGTTCAAGGTCAGCCTACCCACATTCATTTACCTTTGGAACAGAAACTGTAGTAGGTGATAGAGTTTTTGAATGGAACAAGGGCATCTTGGACAAAGGAAGGGAGCAGAGGCTGACACCAAGCAGAAAATAACTAGCAGGTCTTAAAAAGAAGGGGTGGGGCTGAAGAGAGTGAAAATTGGCCTGCATCAACATTTAGCAATAAAACCGTATCCTACTGCCTTGGATTGAATCAAGTAAAATATCATAGTAATACAATTAATGATAATATATATAATAAGATTTGGCATGACACAGCTCGACTTTGCAGTGCATGCATCACAATGAGCAGAGTTATTTTTCCTTGCTTTTGGGAATGTGATGTTCTCTTGTTAAGGTGCAAACTGACTTGTCATCAGTTCTGGGATTTCAGTTTTAGTGGTCTGGTATTATTTCTTGGGGTAAATATACACTGACCTTACTTAACATAGATTAGCAACAGGGTATGTCTAGTTGAGAAAATGCAAATCCCGAGTTTTAAGGTGTCAATATGGTATATAAACTGCAACCTGGCAAAGAAAACTCCTAAATCTAAATTAGTGAGATTGGCAGATTTTTTTATTCTGTCATAGGAACTGATTACTCTTCTCACTTAGAAACCTTTGAAACGGAAACCTTCTACAACAAAAAGCCAAATTTAAAAACATTTTACGTCAAGAAACCAAAGTAGATAAAATACAATCAAAAATCATATTGGAATATCTCGCTTCATTAGCCGTATTTTAACAGCTACTCTCCATGGTATTCCATAACTATTTGCTAGATGACCAGAACGGTTTGAAAGAGATGTCTCATTACTGTGTCCATACCTTCATTTTAATCTACATTTTTTCAGTTTACTGAAAATAAGACCAAGGTGATTTACTTAATTGGTCTTGTGGTCAGTGGATCTGATGCCTGCTGTCTCATCTACAAACCTGTTAAATTCATAATAGGGGAAGACAAGGTAAAGTCCATAACCCTTAAACTGTTTTTCAAGCCTTGGTTCAGAGCACTCAGGCCAGGAAGAAAGCTTAGGCACATAAATTAAATATCACCAGACCCTGATATTAAAATGTGTAAATAATGGTTATTTTGTGGCCTAGATCTTCCTAATACTCAAAGGTACTTAGAAATTCACTCACATGCACACTTAAAAATTAAGTATTTCCCCTTGTTTTTCTGTTTATTTGTTTCATAACACAATTTGTCTAAACCACTGCCTACCAAATATGATTTTTCATGCCATGCTAAGCTCAGTGGACTAGTATTCTTCTGTCAAAAATTTGTGATGCAAAGTAAGAAAATGTTAAGCTCAAAGCTACTAATAATAAATGTTATATAACAAGAGGAATCAGTGATATAAAGAAGCACTTAGCAGCTAATGATTCAGGAATTATAGAACCAGAAAAGCAGTGAATAGAATGAACCTCAAAGGTCTCCATCCAAATTTCATTATCGGAGTGGGACTGTTGCCAGCCCTCTGTAAGGTGAATCTTGAAAGTGCTCAGACATGGAGATTACCCACGCTCTCTGAGAGACATCTTCTAGTGCTGCCCTACTCAATGAATGCTTTCATTTCCTCTGAGATAAAACCACCTTTCCCCAAGTTTTTGGGAATTCCCAATCCGTTTGCAGCCCCTTGGCCCTTGTTGTGTCATCTACCCTAACTGAGAAGAGTTTTGCTCTGTCATCCTCCTAAACTATCCTTCATGTAATTATGAACAAACTCAACTCCGGCTCCCACCTGTGGGACCAGGAAGGCCGGTGAGACACCCTGCTCCCCTCAAGGTCAGAGTGCCTCCTGGCCATGGAAGCTTGGCATGCTGCTCTGCTGCCCCTCAGGGGACCCTGCCTCTGAGACCCAGTGCTCTGTTGTGGAGCCCCTCTCCCCTCGAGGCTGAGCATTGGGGGCCAGCATAGTGCTCTAGTTCCACTGTGGTTCCATTCTCCTCCTATGCCGCGCTGGCCACTAGCCGCCCGGTGGCGTGGCAGGCGACAAATAGCTGTTCTCCTGCTCAGGACGCTCCAGGAGCTCCCGGTGCAGCAGCACTCAGCAGGGTTCCCAGCTGCTGTAGGTCACTGGTGGTTGCCTAGGGAACCACAATTCCCCAGAGGCAATATGCCCAGAGCCAAATAGGCAGGCGCAGCCTAGATGGATGGTCGCAGCAGGCGAAGGCAAAGACTGAAGGAGGGCTCAGGTGATAGTATAATCCAAGCCTTTATTTGAGCAAAGGTCTCAGAGAGGACTATCCACCACAGCCTAGCCGTTGGACTGGCTTGCTCTGCTAGGGTGACACAGGGTTTTATTGGGGGGAGGAGAAAGGGGAGGAACAAGGGAATAACCAATAGGGAAATGACAAGGGGATGACATATAACCAATAGGGAAATACATGGGGAGGAACTTATTCAAACTAACCAATGGGGAACCGAACAAAGCAGAACTTTCCAGAACTTAATTGATTATACAATGAGCTGCTTATTAAACATGAACCGAGTTAACCAATAGTGAACCGAGGGAGAGAGATGGTTCCAGAACCCGGGGAGGAAACATATTCTTGGGAACGCCTAGTGGGCGGTGATGTTATACATCTGTCTCCTCCTCTGGTCCGCCCTCAGAGGAGGAGTCGTGGGCAGGGAAATCAACCCACTGGATGTCCGTCACCCTGAAAGTGGGTTGGGCCACTGCCACACTCCTAGCTGCCCTGCTTCTGGGGTCTGGTAGGCTGGAGGGGTGTCCTGCTCCAATTCAGGATGCCCTGCCCTGAGTTCCATCAGAGAGCCCCGTTGTCCTTCAGGGCTCTCCAGGCTGCCCTACCTCCAGGCTCTAGCAAGGAGGCCTGCTTCCCTCAAGGCTGCTCTGTTTCTGATCAATTCATTGCAGGGGAAGCTGCCCAGTGTCCTTGGCCTGGCAGGCGGGCTAGTCCCCTTTGAGACTGCCTTGTCTTCAGGGCCTGGTGTGGTGCCCCAGGCCCCCACAACTCCTGTGCCTGACAGGCCAGCATCATGCTCTGCTTCCCTTGAGGCTGTGCTGCCTCCATGCCCAGCACACAAGCTCAGTGCCCTTTCAGCTGGAATCACTACATTATCTTGATCTCTTGGTCAAGAGATCATTACATTTCTGGATCATCCCCTCAAGATATTGCAAGTTGCAGTTCAGTAAGTGATTACAATTAGTAATAAAAGAGTAGTAGTAAGTAAAACAAGTATTGCTTGTGAGAGTAAGTGTAGGCTAGCAGTGACATTAGAGCTAGGACCACCAAAGCCTTAGTCGAGTACAATGGGTGTTCACTACAGCCTCTGGCCTCTCTGGCAGGGAGACCTAGCAATCTATCAAAGGCCCTTATCCACAAATAACTCCTATGAAATGGATACCCTCTCCTGGGGCAGGCCATTAGCCCCACTGGTATGAAACCCTGAGAGCAGCAACTGGAGTCAGACTACAGATTGGAGGGGCCTGTTTGTCTGTGATACCAAAATTGCTGATACAGGTATTAATGAATCACTACCTCCACCATAAACACAAGACTGAAGCTGTGTCTTCTATCATATTTTTTTAGCACTAAAGGCAAAATTTCTGTCCCTTTCTCTCTGGACTTACCTTCCAACAGCCCCCAACATTGTACTAGTTCAGCTCTTTTTTTCAGCTTTACAATGAATTAGTTTAGTAAATGAAATGGAATAAAAGAAAATCCCCCAAAAGAACAATGCCACACTCCTTAAAAGAAAAATAAATTTGGTTTGTGAATTTAATCAGTGCCCTGGTCTGGACCGACTTGCATCCACACAGAAAGTGGGTTTGCAAAGAGAAAAAAGCAACAGTGGGCAATAGATCTTGCTGTTGAGACAATTGCTGTCTTGAGCTGCATCTCAAACTCACCAAATAATTTCATACATTGGTATACATAAATGCTCATTAGAGAACAACTATTTCTATAACTACCACCTCCAGCAAATTTCTAGTTCTGTGATCTGGGATTAAAACTATGTTTCTCTAATAACTTCTTGTGCCATTGCTCCATTCTGACATGTACTCTCAAATTGATCCTTGTGATGTTGAAGTAGGAGTCTCAATGGAAACAATTTCTTGTCTTTCTGGAAAACAGACCTTCCCTAAAAAGTCAGTACAGAGCTGCTCCAAAACGTCTGCATATTTTGCAAAAACAAAACAGAAAAGCCCAACTTGTCACTTTCTCTAGAACACAGAGCATGGGATTTTGCTGCACTTTAGATCAGGACAGACTGAAGCATTCTTAAAATATTATGCAATAATTGGATCCACATGAAGGAGTTTGGGTACTTATTGCCTTTGTGAAAGAGTGGTTATTGCTGCATAAAACACTACAGCATCACAGAGCCATAGTTATTTCTGGTTTTCCTTTCCTTGCTTACAAGAACAGCAGCTGACTGTCAGTGTTCTGGAGGAGTAGGCTGTTAAGAGTAGGTTCTGGCCGTGTGAGCTTGGTCCCAGGTTTCCCTGGAACTGGATCCAGAGTTAGGCATTCCAGAAGGTAAAGTTCCCCCCTTCAGACAGAGGTAGATGAGCAAATTCTGGATTTTTAACCTTATTATTGATGGGCTGCTCTGAGGTGTTATGTGCTGATCAATGTAGCAGGTTGCCAGGTAAGTATTAATAGTTAGGTTCTCTTATTTCTGCCACTTACATGTGTTTTCATAATACCTGTCTAATTTAACTAATAAAAGTTACATCCCTAACAACTCCGCAGCAGTGTATCAAAGGCCAAACTCTGGGCCTCCAACACCAATCTAATTATGCTAGTCATGTCAGCTCAGGAGGTATTTATCTCTCCATAAGAATGTTTGCTTTTGAGACAAAGTCCAAGTTTCTCATGAGGTTTCAGCACCCCACATTCCCTCCTCTGTCAATTCCCCCCTCTAAACGTTCCATTGGAGGTGATGTATGTGAGAATGGGTGCACAGACACTCATAAGATATACTGTGTGTTAAAAAAAAAGTATTTATTTTGATTTTTGCATAAGATAATATTCACATAGGAAATCAAATCTCTCAGACAGGTTGGTCAACTAGTATCTGAACAGTGACCCTGTAAGTCTCTGTTGCAAGTGTCTTTGCAAAAGCCTCTTCAGGGGAAATGAGACTCACTGAAGTGCTGCTCTGCTGAGTACTTACAGCACAGCTGGCAGTCTTATGTGCAAACCTAGTCTAGATGTCTCGAGTGTTATGTTTGACCATTTCTGAAAATGCAAGAGCAGTTCTAAAGACTCATTACAAGTATCTATGTACAGTTTGGCCAGTTCTGCAGCATCAATTACACGGGAGCATTTCTGAGACAATAGTGCCTGTCAATTAGCTTATAAACAGCAGGAAGTGCCTGAGGAAACCTCCAGGACCAGCTGAAATTCTCTCATGGAGAGCTTCTGCAATGGTTTGTCACTTTGTTGTGAAGGCAGCTAGGAGATGGGTTGGCTCCCTCGTGTCATGTCAGTCCAGTATCCCAAATGAGTTGTCTCAGCCAGCAGGATCAGTCTGTAGAGTTCCTCAGCCACCCAGGGAATCAGTGATTGTGCTGAGTATGCACATTGGCACAGCCAGGATACACAGCTACATTGTGACTGCAACTTGTCACAAATGAGTATATCTGGGTATTATATACCAGTTAGGGAATTGCTGGAATTGCAATGTTTAGAAAACTGATATCAGGGCGAGAAGTTGCAGTTTTAAACAAGAAAACTTTTTTCTAAATTCATCCATCAGCAACAGACTTCGTGGTAACAGTCAGTACTTCTGTTACACTGATCATCCTCACTGCATATACAGAAATGCTAGTCTTCAACAATATATTTTAAATTCCTGTGAGTACACATGGACCTGATGGCTCAGAGGTCAGGATGACCAGGCTTAAGAGCAGAGTACAAGCCATGCTGGAATATCCTGATTAGGACAATTACATGTTAAAGTTTTCAAAGGGTTCTGCAATAGTCAAAAATTATAGGTCAAATGCAAAGTTCAGTCTTATATCACAATTAAAACTTAAAATCCACAATTCTTGCCACAAGGGGAATTCATGATTGCTTTACTTTTGGAGTGTTCTCAGATGTCAGAATTTTTGGATCTTTCACTACTATATTTGTACTGAAGCTAAAACAGCTATTAAATGTAGCAGAGAGGCAAAATAATCATTCAGACAGACAAAATAATTTTTAAAATATCTAATATAAAAATATATGAAATACATTCATCCGTATGGAGTAACCATGATTAGGCTACTGTATTAGACAATGCTCTCAACCATATCTTCAGTCTCTTTTGTTCTCTTCCTTTTGCAAACCACAGTTTGAGGACTTTTTGTTCTTTGTTACTGTAAATTTTAAGATTGTACTGGATAACAAAACATTTTGGTTTGCAGTGCATGAAATGATTTGTATAATATAAATTTAAAGTCTATGTGTGTTTGCAATGATATTACAAATATCATTGTAATATGATACAATAATATTACAAATATTATTGTAATACCTGATGATGTCCCAGTCCACCTGAAATAATAATCTAGGTCTCTCCAATTCTTGTGTCACATTTAAGAAGTGCTTTAAATAATACTTTATACTTAGGGAGACTTTTATATTGTCTCTAAACATGTACAACACAAGACATGTACTGCCAGCTAATCATCCACACCCCAAAATGCGGCTAATATTATAGATTAACTTAAATATTAATATAATAGATCACAAAACTTGAAAATAAAATCATCTAGTATTTTGGGATAGAGACAAGATGAAAATCTAATGCTTCTAACCACACATGTATTTCTAACATAGGCATTAGAAACTTCAATATGCTTTCCCATTAAAAATGTTCTTCAAGGTTTATGCTCCTGTTTGACCATAATTTGCAGGAACCATTATAGAATTCATTGTGGCTTAAGGTTGTTGGTGTTCACTTTTTTAATTTATCCTAGCATCAAAAGACAGAACAGCTCGAATTCCTCCTGAGCTCATACTCTGGCAAAATGAACATGACCTTTCATATGCCATTTGAAAAACATGCTTTACATTTGCCTATAATTTAAATCTTCTGTGGTTTAGATTGCTGTAGTTTCCCTTTTCCTCCTCACCAAGATGGTAATTCTTTATAAGCTGTACACACATGGATTTACTACCTATAAATCATAATTTTTACATATTTCCAGAACATACTAGGTGCAAGGGAGAGAATGTGCCACTTTCTTATATTTTTCTGTCATTAAGAAATTACATATTTTTCAAACCTCTTGCAGGCTCCTGATTTATTAAAATATGGATATCGATCTAATATCGATTATCCAACTGGAACGGACAAAGACTCTCTAACCCGTTAAAGTTAGAAAGTGTATGTTTATTTAGGCGCCGGGCAGCTGTGTGGATCGCTCCAAAAGCACAGCTCCCCCTTTACGAAGCAATCCAAAGTCTATTTATCCATGAAAGTTCTAAATATTCAAAATGCAAATACCATGGACCCCTCCCATTCCCGCTTCGTATGGAAATTAGCCAAAAAGTCATTAAGCATGCGTAGTTCTCTCTAGGAAATGGGTCGGTGGTCTCATAATTATGAGGGGGGTCCTTCATTGGATGAAGTAACTCTTCTTCCTCGCTATGACCTTTTTACCTTCTTAGTTTTTAACAATACATATGGCCTTGGAGAACTCCCAGTTCCTTTCCCAAAACAGGTTTTGAACAGGGTCATCAATAACTTGTCTGCTTCTTCCTCTGCAGATTCCTGTTACAGCCCAGCTGAACAACATCAGATAACCAGTAATCAATTCCCAGGCCTGAGGAGTTTGTTCCGGATTCCAGTTTCTTTGCTTAATCATCAGTCTCATTGTTTAGATTCTGCTGTGTTTGCTTCCTATTCTAACTACTCTTTTAGCTAAATTCTTAATGTTTAAATGTTTAAGAAAAACTTAATCTAAATACTTGAGAGACTTATTTTAAATGTTGCAAAGAGACTCAATGTCTCACTCCAACACTGCAGGAAAGATTAGCATATTTTCATGTGGAGTTGCAGTGGTGTACCCTTCTTGTTAAACCCATCTATTCTATTAGTGTTGTTTCCACACTGAAGTAGGTAGTGTTCCCAATGAAAAGGAATGGATCACACAAATTAGCTTTGTCACAAGAAGAGTTCTGATTCTGTATAATTTCTCTTTTCTAAATCCTCCATTTTTAATTATGTACTGTTTTGATCAAGCAGTTTGAATTTAATTTCAAGTTTTTCCCAGAATGCCAGTTCTTAGGTTTATGGACAGAAAGATCCTGTCAGCTACTGAAATAGACCTGGAAACTGGCTGTATCCCAGCCCTCCTGGAATTTGTTTTATGTTTCATGTAATTCACTTGAGCTCTGTGGCAAAACTGTAAAGCAAGAATCAGGGAAATAATGCTTTGCTCTCATCTATTTAGTGGCAAACTACCAAAGCAGGATCTGAAGGGCAATACCTGGAATAATGGGATTTGAAGCTTGATGGGCTTCTCTAGACCACATCTGTAACAAAAATAACAGCTGTAAGAAACTCTTTCTTTAAGGAAGAGAATTCTTTCCTTTACCTTGCCTTTAGAAGTACTAGCTGTGTTCTGGCTCCCCTTTCCTTCTCAGAAGCAAGTTCTCACTCTCACCCAAACTGTGAACTCTGCTACACTGACTTAAATTCTCTTAATAAATTATGCCCAAAACATCTGTATTTCCAGAGGCTTTTTATTATATCAAGCAGGTTTCTGAATACTAAAAGTAAAACCATTATATACTGCTTAAGAATTTTTTTTTCTCCTGAAAGAAAATACAAACACGCCACATATAAAGTTAATGTAATTCTCAATATTGGCTCTTTTTTTTATACCACCTTCTATTTCACGTAGTTTGAAGAAAGAGAGAAGAGGGGCACCATTAGCACCTAGGTCACACAATTATACCTGTATTATGGAGAGTTCAGTATAAATAAGTCGATCTTCTCCCTGGCACTGATTGCAGATGAATTAGCAGAGTCTCCAGATTCTGCCCAAGTCCACAGCCACATCAGGTGCCAAGGTCTACTACCAGATCAATGATCCAGGAGGCTGAGCTCTGTTTCCAGCCAAAAAAATCATCATCTTAGGCACTTCAGAGTGCTGACTCCATGCTATAACCTGGCCAAAGCCTGATTATATTTAATTTATTGGGGAACATCAAGCAACATTCTGAAGAGGTATGACCTCACTTTTGCTAAGTTATAGACAGTTCTGGAAAATGAGCTACATTGTTCTCAGCTCATGAAATACACAGTACTGATCACACTTTCTTATTTTTCACGTTTTAGTGGGAGGCAGTAGCATCTGGCAATTTTCCTTAATGGAAGAGGAAGGAAAATACCAAACTGGGGAGAAAAAAATGCCAGCCCACTATCATAGTTACTGTTGGTTGCTTGTTGACAGTGACAGCTGAACATGAAGAAAATTGTTCCCAACAGGAAAACGTGAGAAACGCAGCAGAATGAATTACTGTATAAGACAGTTGGAACGGGAAGCAAGAAGATAGACAGCTATTTGCCAGGCCTGACAGAGCCATCTAAGTTATTTTCATAGATCTTCAGTTAAAATGCTTTACAGGAGCGCTCCCAAAGCATTATGTGTATCACTGAAGGAGGCAAATAAATGCCTCATCCATTTTCTGAAAAACAGAAAGTGACAGAAACCAAGATGACAGAATGCCTGCTATTGGGCAAAGAAATAAAAGAGAGGTGTAATTTCAATTATTGCAGCTTCATGTGTGGCTTAGTTAAATTCCTCTAACCTCATGTGACACAGGAATTCAAAGGTTTAAGTACAGACTGTACCCTAAGAAGCAAAGAAACAACTAAGATTTGATACTTACAAAGCAATAAAACCTCTTCTTTGAATGAATAGTGACATATTTACATATTTGGTCTTCACCTCAGACCTGCTAATTGTGCTATAATACATCAGGAGAGAAAAGCAGAGCAGATGAAAAAGAAATGGGTCTGTAAGTGTAGAAATTCAGTCTCAGATTCCAGCAAAGTATAAGGCAGAAGGCAGAATTTTTCTCAGAAAGGAAAGTTTTTTAAAGCGATCACACAAGAGAAGTGACAAGATAGGACGGGATCTAGTGACTTGCATTTCTCTTCAGTGAGGATGGGTTCATGATTCTGAGAGTATTACTTCACTTTCTTTCTGATAAGCTGTGTGCCTAGGTACAACATTCTGCACCCACTGATAGCTTATGGAGGATGGCATTATGAGGTTTAGCTCTTCAAACAACATTACACACCTTCTCTCTCCTGTGAGAACTCTAGAATAGAATACAAGCAACAGTCTGTAACTTCTCCCAGCATATTTTTTCTGTGAAAGTATTGGCTGCACATATCAAATCACCATGGTATGAGATTATAAATATATAATCTTTTCTTTTCAAGGCTTCAGGAATAATACAGAAGAGAAAGCAAAAAGACAGATGCCCATTTGCCAGGTCTGGCAGAGCCATCTAAGTAATTTTCATAAATCTTCTATAATTGCATAAAATCATGTGATCACTGAAGTTAGGAAAGACATCAGGAAATCTTCTCGTCCAGCCCCCACTCAAAGGACCGTCAGCTATAGCTGGGGCCATTTGTAGCCAGGTTTTTAATACATCTAAGGAAGGAAACTACAAAATATCTTTGAACACCTTCACAGTAAAAAAAGGAATTTTTTTAATGTTTCCATGTCCTTTATTTCAATTTGTGCTCATTTCCTCTTCTCCTTTTGCTGAGAAGAGTCTGGCTTCATCTTTTTAACCCCCTCCCACATCAAGCACTCTGAGCCTATCTTCATAGGAGAGAGTTCCTCAGTTACTCAGTAATTGTTGTGGCCCTTTCAGTGAACTCACTCCAGTATACCCATGTTTTTCTTACCAGGGAAAAAGTTTTGCATAACAAAATCTTTATGCACCTCATAACTTTAAGATAACTTTGACATCAAACTTCAGAAGTGTTTTGCTGTCTGTCCTGAGTGCATGATTTGTAAATACTCAAAACTTTAGGCGGGAACTGAACAAGGTCAGTGCACAACAAACATATCATGATACTACACCCATTTGTCTCTGCCATTGTAAAATTCACAATTCTCAATAGCCTGCTTAGCTCCTCTAATCCACAGAGGACTGAAGACTCACTTTGGTGACCTTTATAGAAGTTGTCAGAATAGGACGTTCTTCAAACTGACCCAGTTACAACTTGTTCAGAGTTTAGCATTCGTGATGGAAAAAAAAAAAAATGGAAGAAACATTTTTGCTTAAATTTAGATTAAGTTTTCAGGTTTGCAACTGCAGAATAGAGCTTTTGTTGTTAAATAAAATATAGTCTATAGTCTTAGAAAAAAGAATTGAAATTCTGGAGATGAATCCTTGCAGAGATAGTTCTATGGTGTTCCATTATCTCTAGGTATGGCTAAGGGCCTGTTTGTGAGAAGGTGTCTGTAACTTAACACTAAATTATCTGAGCCCTGGACATATATTCTTGGCCTGCAGCAGTGGGTATCTCAGATCAGCTCAGCTTCTGACAGACCCTTCCTCATTCAAACCTAGCATCAATGGTTGAAAACTGCAATAATTCCCACGAAAAGGCTGGAATATGCAGTGCTCATGAACAAGGATAGAAGATGATGGGGGAAAAAAAGTTAATGAGGAAAACTAAAGGACCATGAAGGAACAGTATAAATATAATAAGATCTTTAAATCCACTGTGTGAATTAGAATTCACTTCAAATTCTTCAGAATTAACATGGGCAAGTTTCAGGAGTAAGAGTAATATTTGAAGTACTGGCAACCTTGAGAGACATAGTAGGGATAGAAATGCATGAAGAGACTGGAAAGATTGCCCAAAGGTATCTTTTGAGGCAAAGGAAATCACTGTGACTTCCTGAGCAACAAAGAACAATGCAAACTGATGCTACAGAAGGATCCTTCCAATAACAAATCAGACAACAAACAAAATTGATTCAATAACAAATAAAATTTGGTGGAGATATTGGAATAGGAATAGATTTTTGCTACAATATTTTTCCACCCAACTAGGAAGTGGATTTATAGTCCAAGAGTTGGCTAATACTGTATCTGAACTTCCAAAGACACCACTTGCAGTTCTTGCCCTTTTTCAAATGATCTGACTGTGCCAAGAGGAGTTTGGCTCATCTTAGTTACAATCCTTAAAGGTAGTCATAAACCACTACTGGATGCCCAACAAACCCAGTTTTCCTCAGAGCTTAGTGTCCTAAGAGACGACTGTAGTAGTCTTTCACGGAGCCACCTGCAATGTATCAGCCTCCTTCCTGAACCAGAGGACCCAGCTCTGGACACAGAATCAACAATGTAGTCTCACCAGTTTCAAGTAGAGAGAGAGAGTCATACTTCCCTCACTCCACTGGCCATTTTCAATTTAATGTAGATAAATTATGCAGTTTGCCTTCCATGCAGTGAGAGAGCGTGTTGAGTTATATCCAACCTAGCGACACCTCCACCCCATAACCCCCGGATGCTTTCCAGCAGGACTGCTGTGCAATTTCTCAGTCTGCACCGATGCACAGGATTACCCCACCTCAGATGCAGGCATCTGGATTTCATCCAAGCTAATGACAAAGCTGGCAATAAGTCTGAATCTTCTGAGGGCCAGCACAGTGTTATTGCCACACTCAGCAAGTAGCACAGCAGCCTCAACCACAGCTGCTACTGTTGGAAGTCTGAAGTAATAAATGCTTCCCTTTCCACTTTCTCTTCAGCACCACTCTGCTCAATTCCCAATACTTGGTGACCTTCACATGTACTTACACATGATATATTTAAACTCAGAAGATACTTTTGACACCTCCTGGCTTTGCTGCAAATGCAATTCTACTACCATGACATTTTCTTCATGACAGTTCTCTTTTTCTCAAGATCTAACAAAACAGGGGTTCAGAAACATGTCCCAAGATAGTTCCATTAACCAGCTATCACCTTTAGGTAATGGGTGATGTCAGTAGGATTTGTTTTCACGTGATGGGAGTAGAATTTGTCCCCTAAACGGTATGAAAGCTCACATTCCTCAAGTTCAGTGTTGCTGTGAATTTCAGTATCAACGGAAACTTCCACTGAGCCTCATATTCAAACTGAAGGACTGGCCAAGTATCTCTGTGCTCACAGACATTTTTGTGTGTAAACAAACTGCTTTGAGTCTCTTAAAAATTATTGAAACGAATAACTTTTACATGATTAAAAAAATAGATTCCTGTAGGACCAATCATTTTCCCTTTGGAATAAGGCAGATTAGAGCACGCAGTGTGTGTGTTTTCAAAGCAGTTCTCTCAATCACATATAGAACATAAATGGAGTGAAGACACCAACCGTCTGGCAGATTTCCAAAGGAGTTCAGGACCAAAACATTCATCCTTATGCTGGAAACTAAGAGACTGGAAGGCTTTCCTAGTATCTGTAAAACATCAGCACCACGTTCAAGGATGAGCAGTCAGGTATCATCTGTGTTGACAAAGAAGTGGAGGAGGACAAGAATAGGTGCCAGGGTAAGTCATGCAGTATCTGAAGCACAGGAGGGAAGGATATATTAAATCACTGCCTGCCAACTTTGCTAGTTGCCGAGTGCTTTTGAAAATCTAATGCCTCATTTAGCTGACTAAAGAGTGATTGAGCTGTACCAGAAATACAAACCCAGCTGTCAGAGAAAACTGGAAAATATGTTCTGGAGTAGTTTTGCAAAATCCAATTATTTTTCTCTATATAGAACACTGGTTTATTTTAAAATGTTTAATTAAGCTAAATTTAGCTGTGTGTATCACCTGAAAATAGAAAAGACACACAAAAACTATGCAGGTTAGTCCAAATGCATGCTGACTAAAACTTCATGCACTCACTAACCACCAGATATTCATGTCATATCAGAAAAAAACATTGTGACAAAGATTGCAGAGACATTAAATTTTTATCTGCAGATTATTTTTTCCCCTTACCCTTTCACCTAGAAATTGAAGTACTTGGTGAGAAAGAGATCCATAGCCCAGATTATGAGAGCAGCTCTGGAATACTTGGCAATGATTATAGAGGTTTTCATATTTGAAGGGTTTTAAGACCTTCAAAAGCTCTATGAATGTCACAAAGAAAAGGGGAGATGACCTGCTTCCACCTCTGTCATTACTTAAGCCTCATGTGTAGAAGGTGTGAAATTAAATTCTACTATATAAACAAAGAAGGTGTGGATGATTACAGAAAAAATTAGCAGTGATGTGGAGCTAGTGAAAGAACTTGAGGTGTCAAAATAAACATGAGATGAAAGGAATAGGGGGAAATCAGACGCTTATGAAAGACTGAGTGATCAAATGGCTCCACAAAGTGTCTCACAGAGGTCTAGTCTCAGTCAGTAAGGAATGTGTGTCTAAAACATATTCTCATATTCTGAAACTGCTTCATAAGGTACCATTGTGCCCTACATGGCATACTCTCATTGCCACTTGACATTTCAGCATACCACACACCTTCTGCTTCCCTAGGTTTCTTACTTCTGCGTGACTTATTACAAATCCCTGAAATCTATTGTATACCTACCTATCCGTTTCTGAGCAAGAATTTGTGAGGGTCATTCAAGTAAAAAGGAGAAATTTGCTTGTTTAATTTTTTTGGCCCTACCTCCTCATCCCCACGGGGCAGGAGAATAATTTTGCTCTCTACTCTCTAATTCACATTCTCTATTTCCTCTCCCTCATCCCTAGGAATATTTCCGCCTCCTGTGCGCCCAGGGACCTCCTGGTTTTTGGCAGTACTTCATGGTATGTCAGTATTCCAGAGGTCAGCTGAGGAAAAACTCTAATTGAAAGATATTAAAATAGGCTGCAAGGGGCAAAAATTCAAAACCCCAAATTTATCAAAATCTGTTACTGATGAAGCATCTGAGCTGGCTATGTCCTTAAAATATGCATCAAAAGTAATCTTTCAAACCTCTTCTTCAGGCCTCCACTGGCACCCCGAGAGGAAATAATTTCAAACTGTTCAGAGAGCAACAATCCTGTTCTGGTCCTTGAAATCCTTCGAGCAACACACACCCACACACCAGCATTATTTTCTCACCTCCTCCGTATAAAAACAAAACAGAAACGTGAGAACAGTGGGCTGGAGATGGAGCTGCGGAAAGTGAAGTTGGAAGGATTAATTATGTAATACGCCCCCTCTCCCGCCCTTACCCACAGCAACACGAGTGAGGTAAACCCAATCCTCCCAGCTGACAACTCAGAACTAGAAAGTGCCCGGAGGAGTGAAAGCAAAATAAACCTGTGGGGAAGGCGGCGATGCACTCCTACAGAGGAAGATGTCATTAAGAAAAGGCTAAAAACAAGTTCAAATCACCTTTAGCCTCTTCCCTTCCCTCCCCAGCAAGACCTCTCCCTCCGCCTCTTCCCCTCTCCTCCCCCCAGCCCCTCCTCCCCCCTTTTCAGCAGGAACTGCAGCCGGATCGGGACTATATTCCTACAGTTCACGGCTATCTGACGGAGTGTGGATCCTCCTGAAAAACTTCAAGTAAAACAGGAGCTGGGAGCACACACACGAGAAGATATATTAAGAAAGCAGGTTTGCTACTTAACTCGGAGGAGAGAAGCTGGAGCAGACTTCTTCGGTTGCTCTCTAAGAGCCTTGCCGAGAGTCCTTGCAAAGAAAAGTGTTGCTGATTCAAAAGAAGAGGAGGGATGGGGAAGAGAAAAAAAATTGTGCATGTCTGTGTGAGAGGGAGACAACGTGTGTGTGCGTACGTGTGAATGCGTGCTTGTGTGTGAGAGGGTGTAGGCGACGGGTGGGGGGAGCTTGAAATTATATTTTTTTTCCTACGAAAGACACGTGAATGCAATTCCCAGTGAGGGGCACCAAGCACTGCCCAAGAGCAGAAGGGGTAGGGAGAGGGAAGGGGAGAAGAGAGGGAAGGGAAGAGGAGAGGGAAGGGAAAAGGAGAGGGAAGGGGAGAGGGGGGGAGGAGGGAGGGAGAAGGAGGAGGAGAAGGGATTTCTATTTCAGAAGACATTCATAGAAAGAGGGTGGCAAATTCTGTGACCGTCTTTAAAGGAAGTGTCCTGGGACATAGAGAGAAAGAAAGAAGCCCAAAGAAGGAAAATAAAGGGCTATGATTTCCTTGTCCTGTTGCTTTGTCTCTGGCTCCCTCTGCCTCTGGAAGAGTAGCCACAGGACACAAAGATGCCCAGCTGGTCACTGCACGCCCAAGTTCAGTTTAGCTGGTGCTTCTCTCCTGTTTAGCCTGACTGCTTTCTCTGAAGGGGAGGACTCATAGCCCGACAGCCTTTTAGTTTAACCTGAAGAGTGTGTGCCGCCTCTCTCTGCCCACCCCAAGAACTCGCTGGAGGTGGAGGAGAGGGGAGAAAGAGGAGGACTTGAAAGTGCCTGAGGAGCTCCCGATGCTAAGAGGAGACAAACATTCCTGTGGACGACGCAGAAAGGACAAAGCTGACTGATTTATTGCTGTTTTCCATATTTTTTTTTTTATCTCCCTGTCCTTTGGCGCACACCAGTGTTTGGAGATCTTTGAAAACACAAACCAAAACACCAGTCCCGAAGCCCCAACCCCTTGGCTAGCTCTTATGGGAATGAAACACTCCTCCCGCTGCCTGCTCCTAAGGAGGAAAATGGCGGAGAACGCTGCCGACAGCACCGAGGTGAGTAAGGATGCGAGCCGGAGCCGGCGCCCGCGCTCCCCCAGACCCGAGCACTGATCCCTCGGCAGAAGCAGCAGTAAGTGCAGAACAACTTTCCCGGCCCCTCCGGCCACCTCCTGCCTGCCGTGCTGCTATGGTTTCCTGCATTTGCTCCCCCTCTCCCCCCCACTTCTTCCCCCCACCTCCTCCCGGATCCCTNGGCTCCGCGGGGTGACGGCTGTGGGGACAGCGAGGGGCGGGCGGCGGTAATCCGGGTTGTGGAGAGGCCGAAAGGGACAGACCGTCTCTTGCGGCAGCACCTTGGCTAGCTCCCCGTGCTTTCCGCCGGCAGCCTTGGCTGGGATCGTTTGGGGGGACTTGAGGAGCGTCCGTGTCTCTGCAGCATCCTGGGTATTACCAAGCGGAGCTGCCCGAGGTGGGGGCTGTCCGGCTGGCCTGGCCAGTGCCGAAGATAGCTTTGCACTGCCTTCAGGCCGGGAGGGTACCCTGCGAGCTCTCAGGTTTTCTGCAAGAAATCCGCCCGCCCCTGCCGCTCCCCCACCCGTTACCTTCTGCTTCCTCAACATTGGGGTTGAGCAGCCCCTGTTTACTTGTCTGGGGCTGTCTTGACCTCACTGAGACTTCTCAAGGGATACAGCAGTGTGCGAAGTCTCAGGTCTGGAAAAGCAGAAGGATGCAGGATGCAGTCCCAGCATCTCTGGGAGCATGTGA
The DNA here is from genome assembly GCA_013397815.1 of Aleadryas rufinucha. Lineage (NCBI taxonomy): Eukaryota > Metazoa > Chordata > Aves > Passeriformes > Aleadryas > Aleadryas rufinucha. Next base: position 60,426 of record VZTH01014054.1, read on the forward strand.
GAAGGAGACAGGCGAAAGTGCGAGCGTGTGCCAAACTCGCTGTTGCTATTAATAGACTGTGCCTAGCACTCTGACTGAACACTTAACACATGCTTAAGCAAGATGCAGCACAGCCATGTACAGACCCCATGGACCCCAAACAACTTTACAGCTTTGCCCTTGCAGGGGCGGCACTGAACCTTCTCCCCAGTTACCCCGCAGAGGTAATAAAGAGCAAAAGCAACTGTGAACACATGACTATTCCATTCTTTTTATTTCCACATATCTGCCAAATGTCTCCTCCTTTCAGTTAGTCCTCCCAGTAGGTGTCCTGCTCGCTCATGAATTCCACATTTCTCTTCATAATAGTGTTCTCTCTGCTTGACCTTCATAATTACGCCTCCTTTGCCATGCTGGGTGAAGAGCCAGATTTTCTTAAATGAATATGATGTAAGCACTGAATCAAAGAACATGCCGGCTACTGCACTACAACCCCATAGAGTACTGTTTGCAGAAGAGGCATCTATAAATAGCGAGAAGTCTGGCTGCACATCTGTAAACTGTCGTAGTCCTGACAGCACATATTGCATTATAGGTCCCAGGATCCCAGGACAGGATTGCAACGAGAAATGTACAAGCACAGACAGTTCCTTTCAAAGCCATTTTTTTTTCAATGGAAATTGTTTTTAGACAGGGAAAATAGGTGAAAAGAGCTCTTTAAAGATTCCTCTTCTATTTCATTCACTCTTAGCACATTTTTGTTGTTTATTCATGTTTTCCTGCTTGTGCAATTCTGCACACACTGCAATGTTATTTTATGGAGAAGGATTTTTTTAACAAAAACAGATTCATTCCAGTGCTGCATACAGGTTAGGAGAATATTAAAATGCTGTGCTTCGTCTCCTCAGAGTATCCATCAGTGACAGACTTGTGAAATGAGAGTGAAAATATTGCAGATAAGGCATATCCTGCTCCACTTCTACCTTCAGAAAATCAGAAGGGATACATTTGTAACCCCTGCCTAGATATTTTCTATTTTATTAATGTACTTACTTCTGATATGTACTGAGAGAAGTTGTCTGTCTGCATATATGCAGAGGTAGAAGTGCACCAAGCAAAATATGCCAAGACCTACGAAGCTCTTTTACTCATCAAGTGTCTATATTTAGCAAAGTCATATGATACCAGTTTGACCTTCAAACCTGCAGTTGTCTAACTTTCTCCTGAAGTTAACAAATATGTGTGACAGAAGGAATGCAGGGCAAAATATCTCACTTTTGGACTTACAGTGTCAGAGAAAATTAGGAATTGGTAAAAATTTGATTCATTTGAAACAAATGGGGTACCAGTAATAATCATTATTTGATACTAAATTTCTGAAGAATTTTGATGTCACAGTGAATATAGGTATGATATAAAAAAATTAGCTGTAAGGAGAGAAAAATAAAACATTTAACAGCTGGTCAGAATGCCCTACTACCAAATCATTCCAAAGACCTCCTGGTTCTTAGATTGATTTGACCCAATTTACTTATGTTACAGCTTCGTAGTATATTTTTTATGTTTTGGAGTTTTTTTTGAAATCTACCACAACTAAGAGCATTAATCAAAGTTTTGGTCAAATATGGCAAGTGTACTCTTCCAGTAGTAGGGCAGTTTAAAACAATACATTAAGTCAAGAAACATGGACACCACATGAGAAACTCTTTATTCCCTTGACTACCCTCTGTTGCCCATAGCGCTACCTCTTCATCTTAAAGAGCGTAAAGAAATAAAGACAACAGGCACAGACAAGGGAAGTACAAAGCTACAGTAAGACAATACTTACTGTTTCCTCAAGCAAAAATACAAGAGAATAGAAAAGTATTTGCTCACTAGCATTACCTTCCAGTCAAGGAAGACACCTTGTGTTACCAGGAAACTTAGAGAAGTGTGCTCCCATGGTTGCAGGCTGTACAGATATTTACATCGCCAGTATCCCCATAGCCTTATATCTTGACACAAAACATGGTCAGGTGAGTCCAAGTGTTGCCACAGGTGCTGTTGGGTCTTGGATGAGAATATCAGCACTATCAGAATAGTTTTGCAATTTTATTTCACTGATAACAGTCTGATATCAGTCTATCTGCCAGAGTTTAAATAGGACCAGTGGTTTGTTGTATGTGTTTATAGTACCCTGAAAATACACAGTCTTTTGTATAAAAATAAAAGTCAAGGGGAATAAAACCATAAGTTTTTTCTGTTTAAACCCTCACTGAATGCCACATGGTCTCACTAATAGGAAACTTGCCAGAATGATTTCAGATCCGTGTCTGGAGCACACAAGGAAAAAAGATGTAGAAAATCTTTATTGCCCGTGGCCATCCCATTAATTTTAAGAGACGTTCCATTGGAACAAAAGCTGTAGAATCTCTCTTCAAGATATAAAAATGAACCTCTGTATCTTTAGTCACAATAGGAGGCTTGTCTAAATAAAACAGGACTGTTTGCATAAATAACAGATGCAGAACGGCGTCTTCTGCAAATAATTAAATACACTCTGACAGAAAACAAAGTAAAAGAGAAACTGTTCTTTGTAGAGCACATACACAAAGATTCTGCAGAATTCATGGTGCTGACCTGCCGTAGATTTTGTGTTATGGGTTTTTTTATTTTAAATGTTTTATTTGGAATCCTTATCAATAGTAGACCTGATATCAGTGATGGAGAAAAAAATCTGAAAGAAGTGGGATTTCACAAGAAGTGTGCCTGACTGTAACTTGTGAACCTATGCCAGGTGAAAGGAATACAATCATAAAATCATAGAATAATTTGAGTTGGAAGGAAACTTTTAAGGTCACCTACTCCCCTCACCTTGCCATGGGCAGGACATCTTCAACTTGATCAGGTTGCTCAGAGCCCCATCCAACCTGACATTGAATGTTTTCAGGGATGGGGTGTCAGTCACCCATCGGGGCAACCTGTGCCAATGTTTCACCATCTTCATTGTAAAAAATTGCTTCCTTGTGTCTATATATAAGTCTAGTCTGAATCTACCTTCTTTTAGTTTAAAACCATTATGCCTTGTCCTATCACAACAGGTCCTGCTACAAAGTTTGCCCTCATCTTTCTTATAGGCCCCCTTCAAGTTCTGAGAGGGTGCAATAAGCACAAAGTGCTGCAATACCACAAACTGCCAGGGTTTATGTGCGCATCCAAATGATACCTACCTGTGACAGGCTAGTCTCTGACTGAAACAATCCTATAACTTGAAGCTGGCCTGGTTTTGTACAATCTAATTGCTCAGTGACTTCATAAAAAGCAATTCTTGTGCTGAAGACTTCACAGTGTCTATAAAAAGAAAAGATGCCCGTCTAATTGCTAAGAATTGAGAGACCCGTTTTATTTATGGTAGCAAAATAGAGTCCTCCCTGAATGTCCTATCATGCAAACCTTGGGCTTTAGTTAGATTTGGGGTAACATGCTTAATAGATGTGCTTCCCTAAACAGATGAATATAACTGATTCAGGATTATGTGATCCAGGTCAGTAAAAGTAACTGACTATTCTGTTATCAGAAGTGGGGAGATAACAGTGTCCTATCCGCATGAAATCCAGTCATACCACTACTGAGGGGGAAAAAAAGATATTATAAAATCTGTTGAAACCATGAGCTTCTATATGTGGTTCATGAGTAGGAAGAGGAGTTTCTCCTTAATAAGTTACCAAAGTACAAATTAACAGAAGCAGAGCGGGAGTGTGTGTAACAGAGAAAATTGGACTGAATTTATTCAGTAAACCTAAGTTTTGCTCCTGGTTATTGCACTGGGTGATCTTGCAGATGGAGTTTAATCCCTCCAAGCTTTTCCATTCATTCTATTGAATTCTGTGGTTTATTAGTGAAAGGTGTTGTAGAAATTCATTATTTGGTGTTAATAAATTGCTTAGAACCTCATATATGAGTGAACATTAATGAGCGGGTGATGTTTACCCAAGAGAGAAATGGCTCTGTCTTAGACTAGCAAAAGTCACGAGGGGTCTGGCCTGGTGTCACAGAGCCAGCTGAGGAGGCAGTTTGTAACACAAATTTCAACCTTACCGGGTGGTGTGCCACATGCCTGTGTCACATAACTTTGTACGGAAAAGTTGTGGGTGTGTGCAAGTAGTGTAGGTGAGATACAGAGACCAGACACTGGCTCGTGATCCAGAGGTTTTGCACTGCTGACAAGGCAGTCAGAAAGCTGAACCATGATGTCAGCGAAGAATCTTTCACTGTGGGTGTAGCCAAATTCCCAAGGTTTATAGAGGCAGCTCTGAGTTAAAGCAGGGAATATTCCACATCCAACACATTTTAATCCTCCACAATGCTCCTACTAGAACCAAACAGCCTGTGCTATTAGACTAGTACAAGGTAGTTCTAACATAGTCACAGGGGCTTTTTTTGGTTTCTAGCCAATTCAAGAGTTGGGGAGCAGAAATATAGCTCTGAGCCATCTTCTACAACTTCAGCTGTGCAGAACATTAATTTAGCTCAGCTGAAGATATAGCTAAATGCATTACACTCCTTTCTCAAATATAATACTAAAAGTTCAAGGTGTTGACCATGATATTTTGGCCCCATTGAAGAAATAGATTTTATCTGGCATTAATAACAGAGAGAGGATGAAGAAACACTTATGCTTAAGTAAAGAGTAACAGCAATCACTCAAAGCAGAGTTTCAAGATAAAGATATCTTAGCGTGGTTCATCCTCTGCCAGCATAGGGTTGTCTTAGTGAGTAAAATTTTAGTGTCAAGAAGACTGAGATTTTTAGAAAGGGTGTGGTTCATATTGGTGACATCATGGGCCAAATCATATTGTGTTATTATGTCAATGCTAAAAGAGAATTTCCATGCTAGTGAGCAGGCTTTAATGACACTTTTTTTCCAACCTCAGTTTGTGAAAAGCACCAAATTCTTCAGAGAAGAGCGCAAGAAATTCTGTAGGTGATAGATTTTGTAATTGTTCTAAATCCATGCAAAAAGTGAGCTCAGCAAGACTGATTCACATGCCTTCCAGAGCTCCATCCTCAGCCTGATTGTGAAAGATGAAGTGCCCTTGTTCCCTTACTGGTAAAGGCAGAGCAGAGAAATACTTAAAGGTGAAAAAGCATTGAACCTATTCTTTGAATATGATTTTGCCTCAGCCTTACTGCATTTGCAACAAAGTTCAGTCACTTGACAAGTGAGGTAATAAGCAGCTGTAGGGGGTGAATGATGAAAATTGTTGCTCCTACCTCTGATTCCACAGAGAATCCTGTTTCCTGCTGCCCTGCTCACTAGCTTTAATTCCATCTCTATTTTAATCTAGAAGTTTTGGATAAAATGGGTCTTTTCCATATTTTTCTTTTTTCTTTATGAGTAACCTCTAAATAACAGAAACAAGAACCACTCATCTCAAGGAAGCAAAGAGGAGATTACCCAGTAAGTGGCTGAGCTGATGACCACAAGGGTGTCTTCCCCATGCCGGAATGGAGCAATTGTTGATTAATCACAGCCTATCTGGCTCTTTCCTGTGTCCTTGAACAGGTACTGACTGCCTCCCTGAAGCCTCTTGGCATGCTGTTCATTTCAGGGCCTTGCATGGGAGCTGAGTCACTTCACGGTGACTGTGAGAGGATGGGCACTACTTCATTCTTACTATTTCGCTTCTAAGCTGAAATCAAACTTGTGGAGGGGCAGGTACTGATCTCTTCAATCTCGTGACCTTCAAGTGACAGGACTTGAAGGAACGGCATGAAGCTGAGTCAGGAGAGGCTTAGGCTGGATATCAGGAAAAGTTTTCTACCAAAAGGGTGATCAGGCACTGGAACAGGCTCCCCAGGGAGGTGGTCACAACACCAAGCCTGGCAGAGTTCAAGAAGTGTTTGGATAACACTCTGAGGCACATGGGGTGACCCTTGAGGTGTCCTGTGCAGGGACAGGAGTTGGACTCAATGATCCTGATGGGTCCCTTCCAACTCAGCTTATTCTATGATTCTATGACTCTATGATTCTATGATTGATTCTATGATTCTATGATTTAAGAGGTACAGTAAGGTCAAGGATGATAGCTTTACATATTTCTTATAAGCTAGGTTTTGTTAGGTCCCAGTTCTGAAAAATAAAAAACCCCAAAATTTTAAAAGGCATATAAAATGCTGTATTTTCCATGATCTACATAATTGTAAAAATGGAAACTCACTTTAAAAATCTGAAATAGAAAATCTATTTATCTTCATTTTATTGCATCAACAATTCAGAGATTTAAAGACCAGAACTGGAAATAAGGCAGACTCATTTTCAGAAGCACTCACTGCCAAGTTCGCTTTTCTGAAAATTCTGTTAAGTGCAGAAATTAAAGATAATTTTCCTTTGTATTTTGAGTGTGAAATGCTAGGTGATCATAAATAAAATCTCAATGTTTTCACTTTTCAAAATGAAGAGAATATTTTAGTAATAAAACATTTGAAAGGATATTAAGGTGAGAACAAATGGTTTAGCTGAAATTTTTGACACAGAAACAATAAAGAAGGTGAAAATAATACCATTCTCCCTCAGTTAAAATATCCTCTTCTGCTGTACATGCTCTTGGAAGTTTGTGTGTATTGAGGGCTGTACCTGGGTCCTTTCCTCACTGAGTGGATTCTTGTTTAAAAAGAGGCATTACTGCTTTTTCAAGCCATTGCTCACAGAAAAGGAGTTACTTAAGTTCTTAAGCTTTGTGTTTGTTTTTTCAAGGAGGGGGGACCCCCACCTTGGAAGAGGGGCATGAAGGTGGGTATTTTCTAAGGCATTGTTTTATACCACTGTCCTCCTCAGCTTTTCCTGGTGCCAGACTTTTCACAATAGTGCAGTTGGCAAGCTCCCCATTCAGCACTCTGTTTGGTCTAGACCACACGCTTCAGTTCCTAGTGCTCTCCTTGTCCTGTCCCAAGGTACCAAGTATATCTGAGGCATTCTGCCACGGTTCCTCCCCTGTCCCCCTTTTTAAAAGAAAAAGTAGCACTTCCCTCTCTTGTATCAGTATGATGAAAGTAAATATCTTCTGGCTGGGAAGCAGTAATATGTCGTGGTCTCCAAGGAGTACTGTTCAAGTGTTCCCTCAGTGGCCACAAAACACACTTGGGATCATGTGTGGCCTCACAGTTCCCTGTCCTTCTTGTCCTTTTTTGGCCAGACAGCTTATGTTTCATTACTTCCAATAGGACCAGGAAGGCTCAGACCTGGTCTCAGGGCCCAGAGTAATGTGTGGCCAAACCAGGGCCTTCCAACAACAATCCACCTGTTCAAACTTACATCTGCTTTGGACCTTAATTTCTCATTTAGATAGGAAGAGAGGAGACGTTGCTATCTGTTTCAGTTTCTAGTTGCATCCTTGTGCCGTTCATCAATCCATTGTGAAATTTGATCCCACCTTGGGATAAAGACCAGCTACTGTTATTCTTTTCCTTAGTCACAACAGGGAAGTAATTTACCCTTCCTGTAACTCATGCTGAACTACTTCTATTTGAGGACCATATATCTCATGATTGTGCCCTATATTAGACATTGACCTGTCTGAAGTACAGGAGATGTACTTTTTTATTTTACTCTGATATGGTTTACATTAGCATATAAAAGGAGTAACACCACTGAGTCCTATATAAATAGGGATCACAGTGGAACGGCAGAAACACAGACATATTGATTAGAACAAACTTCTGTAGACCATCTCATGCAACCTCACACTCAGTGTACAACAGTCACCAGCATTAGATCATGTTGGCCATTGCTCTCTCTGGCCAAGTCTTGAAAATCTCCAAGCACAGAGATTCCACTGCCTCTCTAGGTAACCTCTTCCAGTGCCACACAGACCTCTCAGTAGACAAGTTTTTCTTATTGTCCTATCTGAACCTCAATAATTGCTGGTTGTGACCTTTTCCCCTCATTATCTCATCTGCTGCTATTTAGAAGAGTTCTCTTCCATATTCTTTGTAACTGTCTTTCAAGTACTTGCAGGCTGCTATTGGATTGTCCCTTAGTCTCCTCTTTCACAAATTGAGTTCAGCACACAGTAGTCTCTTCTTACAGGTCTTCTTCTCAGGCCCATGACCACTGTATTATGCAGTATCTTCCTTACCTCTTTTTAACTAAAGGCTGTGCAGAAATTGTTATGAGAATGGAAAGGAAGAATATTTTCCTAACCGAAAGAACTTAGCAGAAGACTAACTCATTAATGCGCATGGCCAAATAGTGTCAGTAAAGTGTATTCTGCAGAAATCCCTTGTGTCTGAGCCCAGCTGTATATCTGGCATGTTTTACTTCAGTATTTTGGGTTAGTAGTTTCATATTTTCCCTAGAAAGAGAGGTCAAATCTAAAAAGCAGCACTGCTTCTTACCCACAGTTTGTGTCTTGTCTAAGTGTACATCTGGAAGAGCTGTTTCAGGAGGAAATAAAATGAGAAAGAGTTAACCTCATCACAATATAGTTATCTCCTTAGGAGACACAGGGTTTTAAACCTAATTAGGAGTAGGGGGGAGAACACCCCCCGGTGTTCTCCCCCGGGGGGTGTTCTCCCAATTGGCTGTTCCCTAATTGGGAGCGGGGGGTGTTCAGCAGTTGCTACGGATGCTTGCCTCTTGTTGAGCCTTACAAAAAGGTAAGGGCCAGCATTACCCTTTCAGTTTTCTTGGCTTTGTTAAAAGCCAGTAGACCCTCTGCAAGCCTGAAGCAGACCAAGGATGCAAAATAGCAAAACGGAGGTACAAAACACTTATTGGGCAGAGAAGACAAAGGAAGGGGACATATCTTAGTGTGCAAGAAAGTATGTTGCAAACTGAAATTTCAGCTGAATCCTTTTCAGCTCTGTGTAAGTTTGATGACCTCTTAGATTCTTTGGGTTAGAAGTGGCAAATGTAAAGTTACCCTCAAGTAAAAGCCCTGTTCTGGAAAATATTATATTTATATAGCACTATATTTAGCCATGTAGCAGAATGGTTTGCAAATTTACTGGAGGTCAAACTATGTAATGAAATAATTTTGTGAAGCTGGAAAAGAAAAGGCAAGAGGGACAAGAGGCAGTCAGGAAAGTGGGTGGGCAGGTGGACGGGGAGGGAAGAAAGAAGGGAGGGTGAAAAGGGAAGGGAAGGAGGGAGAAAGGAGAAGGAGGGGAAGAGAGGGATGGAGAGAGGGAAGGAAGGAAGGAGGCAGGGAAGGAGGGAAGAGATGGGGAAACAGTCAAAATACAGAGAAACACAGGAACAGTAGAAATACTTAAATTCATTATCAAAAAGTCACAGAATCACTCTGTGACTCCTTGAAGACTGTTCTTATCAGTAATGGCCAAGGTGAAGAAAGCACTGAGTACCTTGGCCTTTTCCACATCCATTGTCACCAGGGCCCCTGTTCCATTTAGCCCCAGGCCCACATTTTCCTTAGCCTCCCTTTTGGTGCCTATGTACTTGCAGATCATTGTTCCATTGTCAGTTTTCACAAATGTCAGGAATCAAGGAGCTGTAGGCAGAGGTAGCAGGAGGCCTTCAGAGGAGTGAATCAATTTACCCTTTTACAGCCTGTCAATAAGGAAATAATAGGGGGGTTTGCAGCAGCTGGTAAGGTCTAATGCAAATCTTAATTTCTCTGTCAAAGAGAATAAGCCCAACATGCACTGCTTTTTGACAGATTAGTCAGTTATGAAATAAGAAGAGACTGTATGTAGTTCTAGGCCTGTGATTCACCCCCACCAATCATGAACAAAGAAAGAATATAACAAAGGAAAAAACAAGACTCTTTTTAATTAGCTATCAAGGTATGTATTTTAAAGCTTCCTTGAAATTCTCCATTAAAATTTGCCTTTACCAGCATTGTCTCACAAATGGTTAATCAATTGTTAATCTCACAAATAAGGGATTTACAATACAGTGAGAGAGACTCTGCCAGTGGAAAGTTTTCACCAACTCTTACACCTTTGCACACACACCTGAAAGCCACCCCAATCTCCACTCCGATGAGTAGAACCAGGACAACATCCAATAGTCCTCACTTGTCTCCATGTCAGGATTCTAAGCAGCAGCTCAGCTCCAGCTCACCTCATCTCACCTCACAGGCACATTGTCATCGCTGAACTTGACATATTACTGAAAAAATCATTTTCCTAGCTTGCTGTTTCAACTCCATTACCCTTCTATTAATATCTAAATTGCTGAATCTTTATATTCTATTAAATCCAAAAGCTGATTGCAATTTCCAAGGCTGTTCAAAGCATGTGTCCTGCTACCTATCTGAATTTCTTATTCAGTACCAACAGATTAATTCAAACCTCCAGTGCCAAACTCCATCTCACACTTGTTAGGTTTTTCAAACATACTTTAATGAATAATAATACTAGCACTGTGACAGTGTGTATACTGTTTAATGTAGGTTAGCCTAAAACATATAAAACTAGGGCAGTGGGTTTATATTTCTGTTTTCTCCGTATTTGACATTCAATTTCTGTCCTACTTTTCTAAGAGAATTTTTTTTTATCAGATAAACTCAGTGGGAGGCAAAGATAAATAAGGATTTTAAGTAAAGAAGGTGCTTGCACTTATTACTGTGAGATTTTCATGAAAATGTGAAAGTATTCTCATAGCCTCAATACCACTATTTTATTGAAGTAAAAAATCTCTGTGCCATCTTCCTATCTTTTTAGGTCTGTTCCTTTCTCAACAGAAAACCGATAATGCTCCTTAGTGCTCATAAATTATGTTTTGTTGCTTTGTAAAAGGGAAGGCAAAAGTATTTATGTTTGCAAGACCTATCTCCACCTGGTAAAACTGAGTGTTGTAACCATGCCTACTAGAACACAAAGGCATTCTAAGCTCAAGACAGGTTTACCCTCATGTAAATCCATCCATTTCAGCAGAATTATTTTTGATTTATATAGATTCAAAACCAGCTCACATCTATATATAAAATTGTATTTAAAAGGATGAATCACCAGTGGTTTTGCTCAAGAATAGAGTTTTCCTCATTCTGTTTCATGATTGTGTAAAAATGTTAGGAGCATACTTTTTGTATCCCTTTCTTAAATGTGTTTAAAAGTTGGGTGTAAGATACCAAAAGCTTATTTGATCATTAACACAAAGCTACAAAAGCCTGATTTATATCAACATGACTATCAATTGCTGCTTTTGAAATACACTATGTAGATATCTTTTTAACAGGTGTGGTTCAGAACCCACTCTAGTTAACATAAATCACTGAAGATCTTTAAACATTTCAGTAAATGTTTGATTAATAATGCAAGGAATGCTGAACACACTGGTTTGCTTATGTGTGTCAGTGGCACTCAGCATGATTATTTATTGTAGAATCATGTCCATACCAGCAGGATATTTAAAAGCAGTCTTCATCTACCTTATATAACATGAAGCAAGAGTAATTCTGCTGAAACCAGAGGTATTACCTTTGTTCTGAATGTTAGATACATATCCATTTTCTTAAATGACCGCTGAAAACACGTTGGAAGTCAATTGTGGCATTCACAGCCCTCCTGGGAAAAAATATATTACCAAGCCTGGGAATGATGGGTTATTAATCTCAGTCTCTTCCAATGAAATTTCTCACACTAGGTAAGCTAACACCAAATAACATTTAATGGCCAAATGTGAGCAAGTGTAGTTGATTAGGCTAAAGTTACAGGATGGTTAAGAACATACATGTTGTCCTTGCTATAAATGGGGTCTAGTCTCAGAAATACACAACTGCCTTTGTAGTCTGCAGAAGGATTGATATTTCTTTGTCTATTACTAAACAGCCTGTCATGGTTTAACCCCCATTGGCGACTAAGTACCACGCAGATGCTTCTTCACTCCCTTTCTTCCCCAGGGAGATGGGCAGGAGAATCAGGAGGAAAAAAAAAGTAAAACTCATGAGCTAAGAAGAGTTTAATAATTGAAAGAATGTGAAATACAATAATATCAACGGTGCTATTAATACTGCTACTACTACTACTGATAATAATAATAATAATAATAATAATTTTAATAAAATGTAGAAGGAGAGACAAAAAAGTGATGCACAATTTAGTTTCTCACCACAGACTGATGCCCTGCCCATCCCTGAGCAGCAGTCAGTGGCTCCCAGCCATCTCACCCCAGTTTATACACTGAGCATGATGTTCAATGGAATATCCCTTCAGCCAGTTGGGGCCATGTCCTGGCCTTGCTTCCTCCCAGCTTCTTGTGCACCTGCTCACTGACAGAGCATGAGACACTGAAAAGTCCTCAGCTTAGAGCAAGCACTGCTCAGCAATCAGTGTGTCAACAAAACTGTTCTCCTACTAAATCCAAAACACAACACTGTGCCAGCTACTAAGAAAATGAACTCTGTCCCAGCTGAAACCAGAAGGAAGACTTATGAGAAGCTGTCCTTTACATGGGTGTTTGAAACTTCAGATATAAATTTAATTTGCTACTTCAACATGGTTATAAAGTACCATCACCATTAAAAAAACCCATTGATACGCAGTGTAGTTCCGGAGTCTGATAATTAATGAATTACTGTAAGATATTCAGTCTCACAACAGTTTCTTCTCTGACACTACTCCACATCAAGAAAGTTACTCTACTCCCCATGTTAGAACTAAAATGTGAATGTGATACACAACCCTAATTCTGAGTGAGCAGGACTATGCTATTTAATAATTCAGTAACTGCCTTGACATTGTGATCATTTGTAATATGCTTGCTTACTAAATTCTTTGCCAGATATATGTGCATACATGTCCATGCAATGTTTTATATTTATATAAAGTTCAAATTGGATATTTTGCCATGACTTTCATTTCTTTGTGCACCCATGTTAGTCTTATTAAAACTGTGTCAGAGAAGACACAACTATGCCTATGTGGGCTCATACCCTGTAAAATCATAAAATCCTGTTTAAAGTCTTATACCACATCAAATGTTTGTATATACATATATATGTATGCATATATATACATTTATCTGTTGGTAGAGAAACTCTGTTTAAAAAGGCAGTTTCATGGAAAAGTCCTGGCTTTATATTTCTTTACATCCTTTGTATTCACTGTGTTCCTCTGTATGGGTGTTGTAACAAAATTCATTTTAGTTGTGGAGAATCACAGGAAGATGCACGCTTCCATTTCAATTTCAAAACCAACCTCATATTTTAGATATAGCACCAGCCAAGCTGAAATAAGTTTAAATTCAACTGACTTGGTGAGCTGTTAGGAATACAAGCTCCCAATGCAGAAAGGGAGCATTTTAAAATATTTGTCTGTTTCAGTTTAGATCACTTCCAAGCATTTACACCTTTAATTCAGCAATTAAATGTAATTGGTCTCGTTTTCTTAAATTCTGTACCACCTACACCTCTCATAGCTCATAGAGGTCCCCACATGGATCCTGGGCTCCCTTACCTGCCCCACAGGGTCCCCCACTTGCCAGCTGGTGTGGTTTGGTGCTTGTTGCAAATATGCAGCATTTGCACATTTGTCCCTTCCTTATGTGCTTCACATTCTCAAGTCCCCCGACGTGTACCAGCACAGACTCCCTGCCCAGGGAGCCCTGCCTGGACCCCAGGCCTCCCAAGTTGCTGTCTATTCCACTTTAAAGTGTGCTGGTGGTAATGCAGGTGCATGGATGGGACTCTGAGCAACCTGGTCTGGTGGAAGTTGTCGCTGCCCATGGCAGAGTCAGGTGGACAAGATGATTAAGTTCCTTGTAACCCAAGCCATCCCGTGATTCTATGATGGAACCAGGCTCAGTTCAGTGGTGCCCTGTGACAGGATCAGAGGCAATGGGCACAAACTGAAATGCAGGAGGTTCCATCTGAAAATCAGGAAATGTTGTTTTACTGCAAGGATGACTGAGCACTGGCACAGATTGCCCAGGTTGATTGTGGAGTCTCTCTCCGTGGAGATAATCAAAAGCCATCTGGACACACGTATGCAACTGGCCTGAGGTGGTACTGCTTGAACATAGTGGTTGGACCAGATGACCTCCAGAGGTCCCTTCCAACCTCAACTGTTCTGTGATTCTGTGAAATCAAACACAACATATAAATAAAATTGGAAATCTAAGTGTTTTATATGTCTATTTCACATATCACAGTTGTCTTCTTTCCTTTGCTGATATTTTAAAACCTGATAAATTCAGGAATCTATAACAAAGGAATCCGGTCTCTGTTTTTTCTCAAACATTCAATCCTGTGAAATGCTGAGTATGTTCACATTTCTATTCACTGTGGTGTTTTTTACACCTGATGGACTGAGGTCTCAATAAAACGAAAAGGACCAATGATTTATTAAAGTCACTGGGTTGTTCAGACTGTACAGAACAAAGGAAGTCAAGTCAATTAACTTAATGTGCTAGGCAACAATTCTATATTTAGCTTTTTTCACTTTCCATTAGTTTTAGGTTTTTGACTGCTGGATATGACTTTGCTGTCTCTGACATCAATTTAAAATCAAAATCTTTCTTAATTATCTGGTTTTAGTGAGAAATCCTAGGTTAAATAAAGATAGTATTATTTATTTGGGATTTCTTAAGGAGTTAGGGGAGATGCTGTTGTCAGTTTCCATTGTTCTTTCTTCAACTTTTAGCCGTTTAGATCTTTCTCCACAGTATGGTCTTCAAAAGAAACATTATTGTTTGAGGGATACAATTTGTGTGTCTTGCTGCTGGTGGCAGAACATTGCATTCCTCTGACTCGCAACATGCTTCAGAGTTCTGCTGAAAATTGCTGTGTTGTCAGTAAAAGGAGAAAAATAAGCACTTTTTTAAAATGTGTTGCTGAATGATTTTACCTCCAGGGATTCAGTGGCTCAAAAAAAAAAACAGAAACAAAAACAAAAACAAACAAACAAAAAAATCCGACAAAAAAACCCAAACAAACAAAAAAAAACCCAAAAAAAACTCACCAAAAAACTCCAAACCAAAAAACCACCCCAAACATTTTTACAAGCCTTTTGATGGGGATCTTCTTGATGACAGTAATTTGTTTCCCATGGTATTTTAAGAAATATGCGCAACTCATTGGATAGAGTCCTGATGTTCTCCATCATTGAATCAACAAATCTTTATTTTCTGTTGTTATTATTTTGCTTTGAATGGATCAACTAGGATCTGGAATCTGCTCACATAAAGTCAAATGCTTTAATAAGGTATCTGAGCTTCTGGCCTGCTTGTCCTGTCTAAGCAGCAGAGACAAACACCTCTGAATGGCAACTCTGCCCATCTCAAACCGTACTTTAAAGAAACCTTTTTCTTTCTATTGATCCTAGACAGAGCCTAGGGTGGTTTGGCGGCCAAACTTCAGTTATATTAACAGACCAAACAGAGTGGTTTTTGATTCGTATGACAGTACTGAGAGCATACTCCCCTGATTTATATGTCTATGAAAAATCCTATTTTTTGTCTGTGTTTCTCACATTTTCAAAATCTTCTCCTTGTCAGCAAGCTCTCCCTCCCCATTAATTCTGAATGTGCAGCCAGTTCAGAAGTGAGAGCTGATGCTTCTTCTCCTCCTCTATCCCACTCAGCTGCCAATCATTCCATGAACAGAAGAAATATTTAAAGAAACAGGATCCCATGAACCTTGATATGTTCCAAAAAGGAAAAAAAAAAAGCACTCCATGTCAATAAAACCTTGAATCACCTTGAATTGAAACACTATTTTTACTTCTGTTATTTCTCTGTTCTTTTCCTTCCTGTTTCTGAGATCATGTAATGTTCAAATAACCAGCAAGTGAAACTTTCAGTCTTATCCTTTAACTCCAAGTTATCTTAGGAAATTCACAGCTTTTTTTTGACCTCTTTTTTTTTTTAATTTTAGGGGTTTTTAGGGCAGTACAACAGCACATCAAAAGGCAAGAAAAACTGAAGGTCTGTTCTGCCATCGGAACACAGATAGGGTTGGTGCAACAAAGAATTTTGCATTGCTCTACATCATGCTGTGCCCACACTGTGGCTAAAGAACAATAATGCCAACCTTATATGTGGAAAGGTGACAAGACTGGCTAAAAAAAGACACTGAATCTGCGTCAATGTGTTACTTTTATAGGCCTTTCTGTACCCAGAAACTTTTACTCAGTCTTTTCAAGGTTTCTTCACAACTGTGAATAGTAAAAACATTCCTAAGGCTGAGATTCACTCTCTGAGCTTTTCAGGTTAAGAAAAGTTGCATGAATCAGTGAAATTCACAGGTCAGAAGCACTTTGATCAGAAAACATCAGTCTTCACACTGATCAACCTATTTACACAGCATCAATGTAAGACTATTTGAACAGAAGCCCAGTTATACAGATCTTTCTGCTGTCGGTTACATTTTCTGTTCTTGTTGTCACTAGTAATTTCCTTTTTGCTCTACAGCTTTTCTAAGTGGAGCCACTTCTTCAGTCTGTAGTGATTCTACACCAATCATCTGTATTGCTTTTCTATTACTGCCTAAATAAAGGGAAGGATGAACCACTCATGCATGACAAGGACGTCTCGTCACCCAGCTGCTCCTGAGGATGCTCTTGGCAGAGCCAGATCTTTTCACACAACAAGAAACAATCACAACCCAGGAAGGATGTCAACAGAAAAGCATGAAAGGGCGTGTGGCCACTACAGAAATGGGGGAGCAGGATGCAGACTGTCCTTGCATGCCTGAGATGTGCAGGAAGGATTCAGCTCCAGCTGACACCATACAGTGCAAGCAGCATTTGCTTGTTGCAAAAGAGGCATTGACAACTGTCAGGACAGTCACAGGTTGTGTTTTGGGGACAAAGCACGGTGCTTTGTGTCCATGAGTCGGGCAAGGATTTCCATGTTGTCTTAGCCAAGCGCGTACCCACTCTCATCTCAAAATAACATATGCTGCCTTATGAATCAGCATCAAGAGAAGTGCTGAGACACAAAGGAAAAGTGCTGCCAATCCCTTATGAAAATGACAGTAACAAGAAAGGGAAGGCAAATTATAGCAGCAAAAGCCAGGATGGAGACAGCCCCTTGGTGAATAGCAATGGAGGTGGCTCAGGGTAGGTTGTTTGTAATATTTTAACTAACCTGAAACCAGTCAGTCTAAAATTCATACAGTCTCACTCTTGAAGGGAGAAGAGAAGATGCACTCTTCATCGTAAATCTGGAGGGGAAGTGTCTTCCTGAACTTCAGGTGCCTGAGAGAGAACAGAGTCAGAATTTTCCTCCTTCCATAGACTTAACCATGTTTGTGGGACCAAAAAGCTACTAACTTAGTTTTAGCAGCTGGGGGTCCTGAGCACAAGCTAATATGGCTTTCTGCCAGTTTTCTCCCCAGTGATTTAACTACACTTGGACCCTTCACATCTGATAAAAAAAATACAGCTTTGAATGTCATCACAAGAGTTGTATTCTAATGACACAAACGAAAATAGTAATTGCCAACAGGCATCAGAGTTCAATATGCTTTTGATCAGTTTCTTCTAGAAATTCCTGCATGGAGGATGTAACGTTAAATATCAAATGTGTTATTAATGTCTCTTTTGAAAACAGTTGACGTGATACAGGATTTCTGATTTAGCATAGGAATACAAAATACACTGAAAATAGAACATAAACAGAAGTTTAACTTAGAAAAATGTAAGAACTGCAATTGCAGTTAAATCATAATACAAGTGTATTTTTGTAATATGCTCACAGTCATAACACTAGATGTCCCTAGTTACTGGGCAGGATAATGTGAGTTGAAGTCAGCTCAACCCCACTGCTCTCACTGAAATTATTCTATTAGGTTTTCATCTTTTATGTTTTCTGTCGGGTCATGTAATCCCAGTCCCCCATGCAAGTCTGGCTAACTTGGGGAGGTGTTCATGTTCTTTTTATGAACTCAGGGAGAAACATTTAAACTACCAGTTGATTCACTCAAAATCAGCTTCTTTGCAACAGCTGTGGGCAGCTGCATTATTCCCTGAGTTTCACAGGCACTTCACCCTTGCCCATCTTCGGTGAGCCATCTTCCATCACAAGCGTTGATTCAAGGAGTCACATTCCACCTCTCTAGGGGTTTCATCTGTCACAAAAGGATGCAAAATTCTGATAACCCAAACTAAGAAATGGCTGATTCCTTCAAGTTCACACAGTGAGATGGACTTAACACCAACACAGAGGACAAAAAAACTGCCAGGTGATGAAGAGAAAGTCTGTACTGTAACATGTTATGATCCAGTGAGCTCCAGCTCCAAAGGAAGTGGCAGGGTGTTGCTGCTCTGTGCAGGGAAATGTTTTTTGCCAATTGACAAATGAAAGTGCTAAACATGGGACTTCTATTCAATGTTAGTGTCCGTTTGCTGGTGGTTCTGAAGCAGCACTGAACTATAAGTCACTGTACTGATTTTCTCTGGCACTTCAGCTCAGGAACTGCCATTTCTCAGTCTTGTTCTTCTTTCTGTCCTTTCTTATCCTGCAGAGGGTAAGAAGTAATAAACCTGGATACTTCCTAGGCAGAGACCTCCTCTAGAGCTGAAGTACACCTGAAACTACGTTGAGTGTAGATCAAAAGCTTGTGTAGGACATGGAGTAGGTGGTCAATTGGATATTTTTCCTCCTCCGTACTAAGGCTCAGCAAAGCCTACAGAATATAATGTCTTCCTAAAGAACTTCCTATAGAGCTGTTGTGAAATAGCTGAAACTCAGTGAGAGGGGAAGAGAAGACTGGTATATCAACTGCAAAGTGACTTTCAGAGATCAATACGTTAGAAATATGCTAAGGAGAGGAGAGCTTCCATTAACTTTTCTGCTAATTTAAGAAAATAATTTGTACAGATAGAATACTCTGGTTATTTTTGCTAATAATTAGCCTCTAAAAATATCGGAGCTCTACTTTTTCATGTGAAGTTCAGCTTACTGCCTGATACTGAGAAAAGGCCTAAAAATAACTAGTTTTATAGTTGATTAGCACTTTCTGGTTCTTGTTCTTTGTCACTAGAGAGTCAGTCAAGATGATGCTGGGGAGAGGAAGAGGCCATTCAGTGATACAGCTACTTTTCCTACAAAGAAAGGCACTGTGAGCATTGATAATGGAGGCTCTAACTCCCCTTGACCTTTCCTCAACAGATTTTCATGCACTTGCCAGGGTGATGTAAAGTAGCTTTAAAGTACCCAGTCCTTTTTGTTTCCTTTCCATTCATTTCCATTTCCTTGCCTGTTCAGCAAGGGAGGCACTTATGCAGCAGCAATGATAGTAAAAACCGATAAGAAAATCACAATGGAAAGTTCACACTTCTCTGGCTTGGTATCTTCATAGCTCTTTATGCAATGATCTGCAACAAACTCTTCCTCTTCACTGCATTCAACTTTGATATTTTCAGTTCAAGCTTCTATAACTTCTGTTGCTATTTCTACAACAAGCTGTGCCTTGTGATGCAAGGCATTTTAAAGTAATCTGGCACATGAATATCTCTCTTCACTTGAAAATCAATAAAAACCTTCAGTCACATTTACATTTCTGTGTACTGCTTCCAGATAACAGGAGCATGTCTTCCCTGGGTTATAGCTGATCACAAAGTGAAAACAACTGCTAGGGTTTCATGCCTCAGAAGATGACCTTGTCCTTATTTTTTCACTTGTCACCAAAAGACCTGACTTGCCTAGCCATCCTTAAAATAGAACTAATTACCATCTGTTAACAAGCCCCTAGTGCTCTGACTATAGATCCTTATGCACCATTCATGGTTTCATAGCCATGATGATAAATTGTCTGTAATTCAGAATTCATGTGAAATTACATTAGCTTACCTGGGTGACCCAACACACATTATTGAGCCTTTTTCTGTAAGAGCCCTGAACATTGGGCTCCACAGAGAAATGCAAGGGCAGCCTTTAAGTCCATTTACACTGTGAGTTATACTGTAGAAAAGTAGTATTAAGGCAACAATGATGAGTCCTCTCTGTTGCATGCAGAAGGAAGGAGCTGACAAGGACAGAGCAATGAGAACCCTATATCCTCATTCCAGCTCATCCAAGTTTGTGCAAAGGCAGCCCTAGAAAACTGGCTCCTTATGTACTGAGCCCCACATCACAGGAGGAAAAGGAGCTGAGTCGTGACTTGTTAAATAACGATATAGGCTTTGAACTACTCCCAGGGAAACATAGCATGGAATGATTTCTTCATTCTGTATGATCGCATAGAGCCAAATCTACCCGAGCAGCAGGGAACATGACTCACCAGCAACCTTGAACTTTGTTCATGTGCACATGAGAAGAAACACTTACCCTTGTTCCAGCTACTCCCTCACAGTACCCAGCCACCCTAGAACTGGTGCTGGATTCACAGGTCTTGGAGACTCAGCCACACATAAAACTGAGTGTGCTTCCATCCTGTCTGAAAAAATGAGGCACAACTGGTGCAATTTGACTACTTGTATTGCAGAATACAAGGGGAAGGGAAAGACTTCACATCAGTAGTTTAAATCAGTGCTGTTCAACCGATATGACACTTTTGCAGCCTTCTCACTCTGCCATGCCAACCTGAATGGGTCTTGGAAATGGTAGGGGGAGTTCAGTCCCTGAACAGCACCACATAGCTGTGTGTTACTTGTTGATGGCATAGACGTGCTTGCCCTGTCGGGCTAGGCGGGATGTTAAATATCAGTATCAGTGCAATTAGTAAGCTTATAATCCTAACAATTATCACTACCAAATATAGAGGTGACTCTGCAATGAATGCCCAGGAATGAAATTGATATGGTTTATTTTTAGATTCTTTTAGTTTGGGACCGATACGTTAAACTCATCTGGAAGACCTGATGCATTTTGTTAATGCAGAGGTATTTCTTTCCCTTATGTAACTCCCTGAAAGGCAAATCAGAAATAAAATGACATTAAACTTGGAAAAGCTCTTTATTTCCCAGAGGCTGTAGCCTAATTCAAATGGAAAATTCTGTTATCAGCTTTTCCTCTTTCCAGTTTCAACAATAGACAGGCAGTAGTCATACCTCAAACCTGCCCTCTGAACAACCACAAAAACTAAGCCTTTAATAGTTCTGTCAGAACAACAGGCTCTTTCCCCTTCTTATATCTCTGCATCTTGATTTCTTTTGTTCTAGAGAGTTTTGGATGTAGCACTTTAAAGGCAAGAGATCTGTCAAAACTCCCAAAACTCAGACATCTCAGAATGAAAATCTGTTGCAGGAGAACATACAACATAGTTTATACCTACTGCTTGTTTTTTCTGGATGATTGGGTGGAAAAGGAAAAGTATTCCATAGTGATCTGTCAATTTAAGTGCTCTCTGGCCTTTATTGGCTGTTTTAGGTATTAGGTGCACTTCAAATTTTGATAGAAGTGATACCAATTATGTAACATATGGTTGCCAATACCAATCTTAACTCTCACAGTTGACCTCAGTTCTAAATTTTAAATTCCCATGATGATATCAGAATTTCACACGGTCAACATTGATAGGCTGGGTACCACCCATTAAGGCACCTTCCTGTTTTTCACTACCAAGTCAGCTTCTACCAAATGAATAAAGAATTAAATTAAATTAAATTAAATTCTTATCTTCTTTAGTCAGAAAAGGAGAGGCTTAAAATGACAGGAAGGTAGGAAGGATTTTTTTTTTCATTTTTTGGTTTTATTTGCCTTTCATGAATCCTTGAAAAGGGTCAGGATGCTCCAGCAGAAAGCAGGGACTTGCAGTGTTACCATGTCAGACATAGCTGTAAATCTCTGTAAGTCCAAAAGTTTCAGCCTGCAAGAGACACTGGCCTTGTGAAGCTGATGTGCTGCTCTGTGGTCCACACACCAGAGTCAACTTTTCAGACTGGGTTCTGGAAAGGAGGAGAAAGGCTGCTGTAACATAAACCAACAAAAAAGCTCCTGCATCTTAGCTAGGCACTATATTCAGAAGAGCTCCGTTAGAAAGCGTGTTTTTCCTAGTAGTCCTGATATATGGTACTGAGTCAGGAAAAAACTGAGAAGTCTGGAATGTCTCTCAGAAACACCTATCCCTGGTGGCCTAGCCTGTATTTCTCAGCCTACCAGATTTACTTGTGGGTATCAATCTTGTGTCAAAATAACTGGTATGCTTGAATATATCCACCTCTTCCATTCCTGATTACAGTGAAAAATGGAAAGAAAACCACAGGACATCTAGCTGCAGATCATCAGAGCTTTCTTTATTTATCTATAGTTCTCCTTTATTTAATTTTTCAGATTTCAGATTCTTGACTTACATGGCAGGGACCATTAAACTACAACAAATCCATATGCTGCGTATGTGGAGGGAACAGCATGGTTATGCATGAAGATCCGTTTCCAGATTATTGATAGCAGTTAGATTAGTCTCTACCCTATGAAAAGAAGAATGAATTTATTCATCTGCCTAGTGTAGTTCACTTTTGGTATTATCCACCAGAGGACAACGCTTCTAAAACACGATACCCCACTGAGCTGAAGCTGTGAAACCCTGGCTGTGATAGAAGCGGGTTTGAGACTTCAGCCAGCACTTGAGAACCTCCTCACTGTGCAACTTGCTTCACTCCTAATGAGGCTCAAGGGGCTCCAAACAAACAGATGGGCAACAGAGTCTACTGACAGACCATCTGCTCAACACCACAGAGTACAGGTGAAAAGGCATTTCTCCAGCTGTTCCGTGTATCAGGGATCTTGCAAACCAAGGAAGTGTTGCTGTGATATTAAATCTAAAGTAATAATAGACATTAGATCTATCAAATGGCAAAGATAATCAAAATGCAGCCTTCTCCTAAAGAAAGGTGCCTCTAATACTAATAGAAAGTATTACTTTGCTATCCTTCCATAAGGTGCTTCTCAAAGAATAAATTTCAGTTAATACGAATACATTTCTCTCATATTTTCCTTTTTTTCTGTGCTGAACTGGGACTTTTCATGCCCTGCATGGGACATTCTACTCTACATGCATTGAAAAATCTCCATCTTTATGGAAAGTAACACAAGTTCAATTAAATGCCAACATCTGTAACTTGTTGCTGGTTTTTTTCCCAATGGCACCGTGCACTAAGCAGTCATGAGAGCGGACTGGATGAAGAGCGTTTTAATTACATGCACTGGCACACAGAATGGTATAGAACTGCTCACACATTTAAAAATAATACAGATACTTAATATCATTCCTGTCCTTAAATTTTGTCAACTCATTCCCTATAATCTGAGTTCTGTTCCATTACATGTAGCTTTAGAAGGTTTTCATTCCTGAGTGACGTCCTCATCTTCTTAAATTGTGCATTCTTTAATCTCATGAAAGCAGGTTCTGTTCTTATTGTGTGTACAAATCTATTAACCCAAATTTATAACCTACCTCATAATTTGCACTAGGCCCAGGTTTATAAACCTTGCCACCTCTATCTCCTGCACAGTGCAAATATAACTGTCTGTGTCTTACTATCATAGAATAATTTGTGTGGAAAGGACCTCTGGAGGCTATCTAGTCCAGCACCCTGCTCAGATAAAAGATAGCTTTAAAGGCTGGTAAGGGATATTCTCCAGCTGAGTTTTGCAATCTACACAGTTGGAGACCCCATAGACACAGTAAGCATTTGTTTCCATGCTTAACCTCTACTGAGGAGAAGATTTATTCCTTTATACCCAGGAATATTGGAAACTGGAAATTTGATTGCTTATTTCATGACCTGTCACTAAGAAAATTCTGGCTTTTACCCAACAGACAGTCCCCATTAAAAATCTTGACAGTATGAAGTACCCTGGGTCAGATCCATAAAGGTATCACAGCACCTATCTTGCATTTAAGTATCTAAATTTCTTTTTGGCTTCTGCACAGTAAGTAACAACTTTGCAAACCATTGTGATCTTTACATTCCTTTTTGCTCCTAAGTATGCCAACCACACCTTTATCATACTGAAGACCAGCTTGCATCTTTTACTTTGACTTTTTGGGGATTTGGACATCTAAGGTATAATCTAATTCCTTACATGACTGATCAGTCTCAGTTGTTCTGGACAGAGGCTTTATACTAAATTCAGAACACACATCAGTGTTTTCACAATATTTTTACTATCACCATTACTTAGGGATATGATGTCACTGTTCTAATACACTCTTAAGTTATGCTTGTCTGTATAAAGGACAGTGAATTTCCTGCTGATAACAAATGGACAGGTTTGTCTATGATGAGTTGATCTGGCATTTCAAACAATCCATGTAGAAAGTTCAGAGCAGCGCTTCACTTTGAAGTGGCTGAACAAGGAGTAGCCTCAAAGCAAGCAATTTTAAGAATCAGTTCTCTCTCCCAGTTTTCTTACAGAGTTTGTCTGACTAGATTCAGTTTTAGAGTTTAGATAGATTTGCATTGGCATTCAACTCATGTGCAACTTAAAACAGACTGAGCCTGATTTTCATCAAGCAGAAAGTAGATTTATAGCTGCTGAAGAATTGACGATTTCATCCTAATTTTGAGACAACATAAAGCTTCCACTAAGCAAGTGTTCTTTACTGGTCTTCAAAAGTCCTAGTTCCTGAAAGCATGTACCTAATACAGACATGTATATATCCTTATTCCCAAACAGTTACATCTGTCTGCAGTTGAATGTTGGAACTCTTTGATTTCCTGCCATTTTGTATTCCTTTTGAATTTCCCATCCTTAGCATGGTTTTCCCATGTGTAGAGGAGCTAACAAAGCATTGTTTCCTGTGAGTGTGTGCTCTTTATGCCCCCATCTCCTAGTTTACTTCTGAGCAATGCCTAGTCTTCTTCGGACACCTTCATTATTGATCATCCCGTGTGGTTAAGTCTGGAGGCTACACATTACACATGTAACGCAAGCCAGATGGCTTAATAAACCTAGAGCAGGTAGAAAGCAGGACAACTGAAATCTAGCTGCTTCAATTTTAGTGGATCATCAAATTGGTTATCCTTCTACCTCATTTCTGGTTTTCAAGAAGTGCACAGAAATATGAATGTGTTTGATATTTCCACTCTTCTGTCAAATCAGACTGGCTTCGACAAGCTCAAAAGTTATTAATGGGAGGCATAGGCAAGATACTGTAGAAGCTTCGTTTCCTCAGAAAATCAGGTTAAAACTTCTCTGATAATGGATTAGATTCTTTGCACTATCCAAAGATCACTTAAGATAAGCCTTGGACAAAGACTTCAAAACAATACAAGATAAAGGAGTCGAGGGAGGTTTTAACCTGCATGATGACTGCCAAGAAGTTTTTGTTGAAGCATAAATTTTGGCAGGAGGATATCAAATACCTCTTATATTTGGCTATGCTTTTAAATCTGCGGCAGGAAGAAGCTGTATTGTTGGAATTGCTGTGGTGATTGCATATCAGTTGATAATCTCTTGCACGCTAGAGGTCTTGATTATTAAATTCAGACCAATGAAAATGGTGTTAGGCATATTCTATTCTAGTAGTTCTGACATAGAAAGCTATGTGGCTCCAAAAATAAATAAAATCGATATTTAGATATGATAAAACCTTTCGTTTAA
Source organism: Aleadryas rufinucha (assembly GCA_013397815.1). Taxonomy (NCBI): domain Eukaryota; kingdom Metazoa; phylum Chordata; class Aves; order Passeriformes; genus Aleadryas; species Aleadryas rufinucha. Next base: position 85,840 of record VZTH01014054.1, read on the forward strand.
AAGGAAGACGTTGCTGAAATTGAATAATTTTAAACTGTAATTCCATTCTGAATTAGTTTCGTAAGGAAAAGTTAAACATTTCCCAGCAGAAGGTACAGTTAACCTCTTCAATGTCATAAAAATGCCATAAATAACTAAGAACTTGTCAAGAATAAAACACTGCAGCTTGAACAACGGTATTACGAGCATTGGAATTTTAACCTCCAGCCTAGTGTCTCCATAGTAATATCGAGAAAGGAGAATTGAAATTCAAGTTTATTTTTACTCCACACACCACAGCTTTTGTCACAAACCACCTAAAAAATGAATTGTGCATATTTCACCATCTTGTCTCTCTGTAGACAGATGGATATATCTAAAAGGCTCAAATTTTCAAAAATAGCCCATGATTTTTGAATACCCAGTTCTCTTTTGTATTTTAGGAGTTGTACACCCAGACAGCCTTGTCGGTCCATGTTGGATTAGGTCCAGTTTTCAAAGAAGAATTTCAACAGTACCCATTGACGCACATGGGCAACCCTATATATGTCGAAGTCACACCGAGGTGTCACTGAGGTGTCACTGAGGTGCCTATGTATGTTTTAGAAACCTGCGTCAGGATGTTGAGTTGAGGGATTTTGAGAAAGAATGAGGGTTACGAATCTTGTCTTTTGCGAGAATTCAAAGCTTTTATAGAAACCAGTCCTGTGCTAGTACATTTGATCACCTGCAATGTACCAACCTTGTCCACAGAGGAAATAAACTTCATTTAATTTTTAAAATTAAAGAAACATTTCCCTAATTTCCTTTGATTTAGGTGTTTAAAATGTACACAGGAGTAGGATATCAGTTGCAAAGCAGTGATAGAAAAAGATTGTTTCTCAGATCCTTCACACCCTCCACCTCTACCTTCAGTAGCAAATAGGAGATGGAAAAATAGAGGGCTGCGTGTTTAGCACAGTGAAGAATCAATTCTGAAGCAGCTGCTTTCATTCTTTCAGACTTCATCTGCATTAGCAACAAGCCAGTGTTCTGGAATTGTCTGCAGCTGGCCAGAATCCATACATGGGTTCTGGAGAGTTTTTTAGATTCTTTACATTGATGTGAGGCTCCCCCAGCCCAGATGCTTTGCCTTTTCAGGTGTTATTCAAAAGATGAGTTATTCCTCATGTAGGCTATATATATCTGCTAAGCTTGTAAATCACATCAAGGATTCTTTCAGTTCTGGAAAGAATACAGGAAGTTGTCTTTCCTTGATAGCTTTTGTCTTAAAAGCATGGTTTGTCCTAAAGCAGTTATACTATAGCCCTAAAATCATAGTGGTTTCTAGTTTACAGTCTCAGAGCTGTACACCCGAAGACATTGTAGTTGTCCATTGTGTTTATGTTTTCCCCAGATATTTGTTGTCGTAGGGCGTAAGTCACTCTTGACTGAAATTGTTCGTAGAGTCTATGGCAAGTACCTGACAGAGGGATTTCCTGAGCCCCACTCACAAAATTATTCTTATAATTGTGACCTTGTTTTGGAATTCCAGAGTTACAGTGCTACACACAGAAATGTCAGCAGCAGGTATTACAGATGCTGCAAAACTTACTCCATTTTAGTTCGGAAGGTCTGCATTGTGTTAGTATGCCTAAAACAGAAATGAAGCAGCTGATCTAAGGTCCCTGTGACAGAGTGCTGCTGGCTCAGATCACCACCCCTCTTCAGTTTTCTGTTGCCCCTGCTGCATGAGGCTGTGATACCACACTACAGGATGGACAGTGCATGACCTATTGGCATTTGAATGTTGTCACACAGCCACCATCAACACATTTTACCACAGGCTGCTTGGCTACAAACTAAGACAGCTGAGAAGCAGAACTAATAGGCTTCTACTTCTGCTATGTGGGATATGTTCTTTCTGGCGGAGATATAGATGCACAGTTGAGAGCAGTAATTCTTCAGGTAGTTTGGATAAATCTGAAAAGTACTGCGAGTCAAAGGTGCAATGCTGCCTCAGTAGCTGAATAAAAGTTATCTTGCCACCCCTTGGCCCTAGCAGTATTCAGTTGCAGACTAGAAAATAACCATGTTAATTCTTTTACAGAAATGAAATTCATTTAGACAGCTTTCCTAGGCTAAGTTGCTGGGTTTAATTTTCTTTCTGTATCTCTTGTCAGAAGAAGACTTGTTCTCATAACCTTGTCTAGACCCTTCCATGCAGCCAGGAGAAGAATTGATACTGCCTGAGATCCTGGCAGGAGGTTTGCTTTCAAGACCAGCCTCTTTTCCTGTAGGAAATGTTCTCTCTTGTCCAGCAAACCGCATTTAAATTTGTAGTCTGATGGCAATAGAAATGCTAGAACCCCCCTGGTTTCATTTATAAAAACTGATACAACTTTTCTCCATTACATAGCTTTTGAACAATTGCCTGTGATGCATGATCTTGTGTCTGCAGACCGTACCTAAGACAGGAATAGAATTCAGTGATTGTTTTATTTGGTAATTTATACAAACTTGTGTATTTTGCTTGTAAAATGACGCAGAGGGTAAGATTTAAGAGAAAAGTGTTAGACCTCACAGATTTCATATTCTATTAAAACAAAATTTCAAACACCTCCAGTTTAAGTCTTTGTAATCCAGAAGAAAAATACAGAAAGGACCACTGAAAAAGGTAACTGCAAAAATTACATACAGTGCATGCCAGTGGAGAAAAAGTTAAGATATAACCTCAAATATGTAATTAAAAGTAGCAGGATTATATTTGAAAGAGTTGAATATTAAGAGCAACACTTTGATAGAATGAATTATCAAGGTTTTACTGCTTGCAATGAACAGGCAATGAAGCAATGTCTTAAGAGAAATTACTGCAGATGGACATTTTTGAAACTAGACCAGACAGAAACACAAACACCAATTGGGAGCAAGTGTATTCTGTGTGGGAGGTGAACTAGGTGAGGTGAACAGGGTGAGGTGATAAAGTAAAAAGTGCAAGAAATAGGAAAGACTTATAAATAAAGCACTTCTGTATCTTTGGGGATGAAAAACGTTACAGGAACATAAACCACTTGTATTTATTTTTTAACAGATGGACCAAAGGAACCATCAAAATATGACACATATAAATCTTCAAATGAACAAGAGTAGAAAACGTGGGGGCTTTTTTCTTTTTTCTTTTTTTCTTAAATTGAAGCAAACTGAACTAGGCTAATTGATGCTATTCAGAGACAGTACAAGGGATTGATATCTCACAGTCTCAAGCTACAGAAGACAGCATGAACTTTATGAAAGTAGCAAGGAGAGGCTTAGGCAACTCTGGTCCCCATTGGGAAACTACTGAGTCTTAAAAAAAAAAAGGTGCAAGAGGACATGATATATTTTAAGTAGGATTGACCTTAATATATGAAGTTGTTGACCGATAATTTGCAGGTGACTTAGTGCATAGCTGAAGCCGTAGCATATTGCTCAGTCTTTCTCAGTTTTCAGCATTTTGCTTCATGTTAAGTATTCAAGACGTAGATACACACATGGGCTGGACCAGGGTCTGTTTTACCTCATATTTGAAGAACATTTTGTCTTCTGTCTTACGTGCTACAGGGATCAAATCAGAGCCAAGGGGGTGTGAGCATTCTGTGTCTATCAGAATGTTGGTATTGGAGATGCAATACGCAACAAAAAATTAAGTGCTGGGGCCCATGGTGTGTTGGAAACATGTAACTCCTGCATCTCCCAACGACAGGAAACTACATTAAGGGGCCACACATGCCACACAGCTCCCTGCAGTGCTCTCTGGACGTGCTGAGAGACTTTCAGATAGGGTCAGGGACTTTCAGATATTATGAACCTTCTCAGACCTAGCTCATCAATACAGACAGGTACCTTACCTGATAATTAAGAATCGATTGTGAATCCTGCCCTTGTTGGCATCATTGTGTCTGGAATCCTTTGATTATGAGCTCTTCTTTGCAGGGGAATTATTTGTTTATTGCAACCTGCCTCTTACAAAGCTGTGGCAGTTTGACAGAATAGGACACTGATGGAGAAAACGTAGCTCTTTACTGCCTTGTGTCAATGTCTGCAGTAACCTGCTTCAGCCAACACCAATAATTTACCATTACTCTGCACTAATTTAGGTATCTGCAGAGAAACATTAAGGAAAAATCCATTAAGGAAATTTTCAAAGACAACAAGTACTATAAAGATCCAGGAACAGAAGGCAGCCTAAATTTCACTTATGATGCACCAGGTGTCTTTGGACTTGTTATCTACTAGATAGTTACAATAATACCACTAACAATAATATCACTATGCTAGACAGAGAGAGAAATATTTTCTTCTAATTATGCCTCTTAACAATATTCCATGTTCTCCTAGGTTTGCCCCATCCCATCCCAGCCTCCACAGCCTACTGTTGTTCCAAAGCCAGTTCAATCTGTCATACATGTTCCATTACAACCAAGCTGCCCGGGCCGAGGCAAGATGGCAAAGCTCATCAATCCAGAAGAGATGACATCCAGGGATTATTACTTTGATTCCTATGCTCACTTCGGAATTCATGAGGTAATATTTATTTTTGTTTCAGCAATTGTTAAATAACTAACGATATAGTAATAATAATTATTATTTCTTTGATTTATTACTTATTTATCTGTATCCCACTTGTGCATGGTTATATTCCTCTGCCTTTCCTCAGACAATTGTGTAATCTGGTTAAGTGCAGAAGATATCACCCACTTCTCTAGAGACCTGTACTCAAAACCTCTGTCCCACTTAGATCCTTACATATGGACTCTCTGCAGAGCTTACTGTAGCTCTCTGTGCAGTGGTGAACTTCATGAGTACATCAATGCAGTGCATTTATGAGGGTTGCAGCCCAGCCACAACCATGGACACTCCCTGATTGCTAAGTTGGGGATTTTGTTCTCTTGTATGTTTGAGCACAGACATCAGCAGAACAGCTACTCAGCTGACATGAGAAGCCAAGCAGTTTCTTGACTCCTGGCATGTCACTTGAATGCACAGGCTGCATTGATGGGAACATTAAACCAAATTGCTTCCATTAAATACTGTCCTGGAAAGAATTTGAAATACTTGATGGACCATTTACTATCAAAAAGTTGACTATAGACGAGTTCTAAAGAAGTTACTTTGCCCTGTTGATATTTTTTCTGATGCAAGAGGATGGGATCGTTAAGAGCAGGATGCAAAAAACAACTGTGAAATTACTCAGTGCACTCCTCACAAACAGCATAACAAACAATATCTATTTCCATTACTCTCATAATTGTTTGTGGGGTGTATACATAAAAGTAAGATTTCTATCTGCCAATAACATCTTGCCAGTGTAGCATTCAGAAATTCAGTGCAAGAATGGAAGAAGGTAGAGAAACAATTGAGTGGGAAGGAGACCTAGGAGAAATTTTGAAGACACATCAGAGACCTTAAACGGAATGGATCTCCTGATGGAAGGATACAGCCATATAGGTCTCAGGGATTGCAGGGCACTCCTTGCTGAGGCTGGGAAGTTGGAGGTTTCCTCCTTGCCTGCAGGAGGTTTGCACTGGTAAAGGATCTGTGTCAACAAGTAAAGGAGCTGCTAGAGGAGGAGGCTGGCAGACTTTGAAGCATCAGGGGCATGAGGAAGAGACTGACTGGATCTTCTCTGAGAGCCTGAAGGTACAGACAACTAAAACCCCAACTGTAGTGAAAGGAGGGGCAGTCAGAGTCTGTACTTGCCAGGTCTGGAAGTGGGGACTCCTCTGATGGTGAAGGCTGGAAACTTGTGACTTCTGGTAACAGGAGGGAGGCTCTTGATCCACCTGCAGATCTCTGGCTACAGAATAGGCTCAGTGTCTTTGCAGATGAGGAACAGGAAGTTCTGTCCAACAAACCTCCAGAACCAGTTGGCTCTGAGCCAGGCAGAAGCACTGGGAGCAAGTGACAAGTGATAGCTGCCAAAGGCTCTCATCTGCAGGGTACAGAAGCCCCCATCTGTGGACAAAACCTTCTGCCAAGGCGTTTGGACCTGAGATATTGTGGAGAGGCTGCTGACATTTGTCCATCCCTTAGACCAGCTCTTAGAGCCTGCTGCTCTTCTACATAAGCACCAGTGAGACCTGGAGCTCATCAAGTGTCACTGGGCAGCTCCTAGCATGATGATCAACAGCAAGGTGTGCCAGGTGGATTTTTGCCTCAATTCTAACAGCACAAACAAGGACTTGAGGAGAAGTGTTACCACAGGTCCACAATTGCTTGTGCAGTTGGTGTCAATGACAAGTTTTCAGTTTTTATGTCTATGGGACCCTCTTTGAGGACTGAGATCTGCTAGGAAGAGATGGAATCCACCTGAAAAAACAGGCCAAAAGGCATCGGTATTGACTCCTGGAGAGATACCACTAGTGACTGGCCTCCAGATGGACTCTCTGCTGCTCATTACAATATTTTGAGAGCAGCAGTTCAGTCCGTTTTCAGTCCACTGCACTGACCATTTATGTAGTCCATACTTCATCCGTTTTTCAATGAGGGTGTTATGGGAAACAATGTTGAAAATCTTGCAAAAAATCAAGATAAAAAACATCCACTCCTCTTCCCTCATTCACAAAGCCCATTATTTCACCATGGAATGATACCAGGTGGTCAGTCATCTCCAAATCCGCGCTGAACACTCCCAGTCAGCTTCTTGTCCTTAACATGCGTGGAAACAGTTTCCATAAGAGTGTACTCACACCTTTCCAGTGGTGATTTGCCCGATACCAAACCATGCTTTGTGATGCTAAAAGTAGTCTTTTATTCGTCTGCAGTTATTGAGTACCCATAGTACCCTGCCAAGACAGGTAAGTAAGCAGCTGATATGTGTAACAGTCCAGTTCATGATTGCCTCAGACTGCTGGACAGTGAACTGACCCTTTTCATCCTGAAATTGAAAAACTCATTTGTCTACTTGCCTAAACTATGAAATCAGGCAGTAGTATAAGCAAACCTTCAGCCTTCTAGACATAACAGAAGCATTTTTCAGAAAACTGAAGTGTGTGTTGAATGGTCTACACTTCTCTTAAAAATGGCACCTGGGTCTGGGCCTGGGTCCTCTTTGTTGATATAGTTTGACTGACATATATACAAGAGAAAGCAAGTATCCATGGAATTAAATGCACATACTGCTGCTGTCAGTGCATCAAAAATCAGCACCTAACAATGACAACTTAAAGTGATGAGGTAGAAGTCTAGGTTATACATTAATATCTTCCAGAAATTGGTCAGGTAAATGAGTGGACAGAGGAGCAGTGAGGGAGGACCTTACAATACAGGATTTCTAAGCTCTGCTATGGACTTCTGCCTCATATTGGGCAAGGCTGTCAAGCCTGCTGTCTTATAATGGCTTATGGAACAATTTCTTTTCTGTTCAAAGAGGAACCTCAGAAGGTCCCTCTGCTGAGGCTCTGGGTTGTGCATGATTTACGTGGAAAGGAATGTTTGGATTTCTGTACGGCTTCTGTCTGTTCCCAAAGCAGTTCTGTGGTTAGATTACGTTCTGGTTGTCGATTTTAAGAGTGAATAGCAGAATAAAATCATACAAGGGACATCATGCTTCTTCTTAATAATTCAGCTCTAAGTAGCTGGCGTTTTACAGTGGCTTTCATGTGTGCACCCCAAAGTACCTGAGAAACCCTTCATGTTGTGTATTAATAATGCTTAAGTGATAGCAAGGGAATGCATTCAGCAGCAGTGTGGAATGCACATAAGCACTTCAAATGGTGACTCAATGCTTTTATTTTCATCACAGGAAATGTTAAAAGATGAAGTGCGCACATTAACCTATAGAAACTCAATGTATCACAATAAACATGTTTTTAAAGATAAGATTGTCCTCGATGTTGGAAGTGGCACAGGAATCCTCTCCATGTTTGCTGCAAAGGCAGGAGCCAAGAAGGTATATGGGGTAAGAAGACTTTCTCTCACATTTTGAATTTGTTTGTGCATTTTGCTTGAGAATTTGGCTTCATGATTTACCTTTTCTTACTTGTCTTGGTTTGAAATTCTTCTTTCCAAGCTCATCTATGGCTTGGTTTATAGTGACTTCAGTGGAGTTCTGTTGTATTCTATGACTTGCACTACTATGCCTTTTCCAAATTGAGATGTAATGTCTTTTCGTGTGTGGAACTTTTGGTGATTTGGTACATATCCACATTTCTTCTTGGCTGAAAAAAAATGTTAAAGAGACTCACTCCTATTTGGAGGGGTTAAGGGAACTGTCTTGCTTTTTAAATTTTTAAGGTCTGCAACTTTGTAGTCTTGGAAACAAATTTCCTTAATACACTTTTCCCTGCATATTACAACTCAGCAAATTGTGCAAGAAAGCATGTGCATGTTTTCTGTGCCAACAATAACACTTTTCAGAGGCAGAAGGAAATGATTACCTTAAATACATTGAACTTTAGGAGCATGAATGTGCTGTTCTCTGCAGAGAAGTCATTATGGAGAGCATAGATTTGCTTACTAAGTATACTCAAACTTATTTGTACTGACTCTAAAATGACAAATGCAATTTCTTTTTGCTTTGGACTTCTGTTTGACCTGAAGACACAATGCAACATAGAAAGGGGAAATAGATACTATTTCTCAGTATTTTTCTCTTCAACAAAATTGTTTACTAAAGCTTCATTGGGTACATCTGTGCATTTGAAGACACTGATGTCACTAAGTATCCAAACTGTGTGTCTTTATTACTGGTAATGATACTTGAAATGCCATTTCAATTCTCAGGCTTATATTTTCAAAATCCAGTGTTACTTCTGAGCATCTCATCTGAATATCGGACTAGAGCATGAAACTATAGATGGCTGAAATCAAAAGGTGCTGGATAAAGTTTCAGAGTTTAAGCCTGAGACTGGCAGCTAGAATGTATTTTCTTGCAAATAAAGTATTATTTATTAATACGATTTATTACCTCAAAGCCTCAGGGAGGATAAACCCACAGCTTTCTGTGATGCAGAAATGCAGGTCTCATGCAAAGATATTGCAGTGCTCTAGAAGTATAAGCATATACAAAATGTTGATGCTGTGCTCCCACCTTCCCATCTCTCAGATCCCTGGCCATATGGTCTTCCTCCCTCCCTTGTGCTGGCACTGATGCTTATCTGATTCTACAGTGAGCCAGCTCACTGGCAGAAAATTCACCAAGTGAAAGAAAAGTAAATACTTTTCCACATGTTTGCTATTGTTGGGGGCGGAGGAGGGGGGTGTTTGTTTTTTTTTTCCTTTGAACTTCTTTAGTGTTCAGGCTTTACCTCAGGCCTTTTTGAAGCTCAGTGACACAGCAGTGCCAGCTCACCCATGGACTGTTCATCACTGAAGCTGGTGGGTGTGCTATCCATGGAACTTAGCTCTCGGAGGAACTCCCTTAGGTGTGAAACTCTTCTGCTACAGCTGAAGAATTTCAACCTTCTTGTCAGATGAGCTGTCCACCATGAACCCTGTACACAGCAAGGTGCAGAGTGGATTTTGTTGGACAAGCAGCTATTTCAGAGATCTAGCAGTGGCAATCTTATAGTCAAATTGAGACTTTATGGTCATATTGGCAAAGAGTGCTAATGGAAACTGTGAGTGTTCCATTTAAAAAGCAAACATTTGCCATGAGTTATTACATAGAGCTGCAATGTTCCAGTTTCTTCTCTACAGTTAGATGTGATTTTTCAAATAGCATGATGTGGGAACTGTTGACAAATGCAGTGTTGGTTTTTCGACCGCAGAATTCACTCTCCTCTTACCCACTCTTTCCCTCTTCAGGTTCAAATTCATCCACCACTCAGTCTGGTTCTTCTTATCCCTGCTTATTCCTTGCCACTGCCTAAGCCAACTGCTAGAATTATCTCTGGGCCTTCAAGAGATGTAAATCATAGAATCATTAACTTAAAGCTGTATCAAGTTGCCCAAGGATATGTCCAGTCCAATTTGGAAAATCTCCAAGGACAGAGACTCTAAATCCTCTCTCAGCACCTATTCCAGGCCTACAATCAGCAGGAATTTCCCTTGCCACAGGTCATGATTACTGACTTTTGTCTTATCCCTGTGCATTTCAGAAAGGAGTTTGACTTTCCCTGCAAGCCCTTTTGGGATACTTCTAGATAGCTTTTAGATTTTGGGGGATCTCTTCTACAATTTGAACAGAACCAGCCCCCTCATTTTCTCTTCTTTCTTCACCTGCTCTGAGCCCTAACCCTTGTAACAGGGAGGGTAACAACATGTCATGCAGTGATGTTCATCTGACTGGGGAGCTGTTGTAAGAAATGTAGAGATAGGGTTGGCACATAGCTTGGGAGGGGTCAGTGAGGAACACAACCATACATAAAATACCCCTTGAAGCCTCGGTTCTTCTGCTGCATTTAGTCATACAAAATTCAGGACAATCCCTGCAGTAGAGCTATCTGAATTCTATGGTATTTTTAGACAAGACGGTGCAGGTAAGAAGGAGTTAAACAGACACAGAAAATGAAGGCTCATGTTAGATGTCAGCTGCTTTGTTTAAAAAGGTGGTGATGAGGACACAGCCCAGGGGAAATCTGGGAATCTTGTGACTGTTTCAGGAAGACACCGCAGTAGGAGAGGAGACATTTGCAGCAGTAGATTGAAGACTGAGAAGTGAAATGAAAGCAGAGGTGAATATACAAACACAGAACCCGATACAGCGGAAGCAACTCAAGGGTCCATGCTGGGACCACTACTATTTAATATCTTCGTTAAGGACAGCAGAGAGTGGGATTGAGTTCACCCTCAGCAAGTTTGCAGATGACAAAAAAATGCACTGTGCAGCTGATATACTTGAGGGAAAATACACCACACAGAGGAATCTTGTCAGGCTTGAGGAGTGGGCCTATGTGAACCTCATGATTTTCAACATGGCCAGGAACAGGGTCCTTTGCTTGAATCAGGGCAATCCTTTGAAGAGGCCTTCAAGCCCAAACCATTATATGATTCTGTGATTATAGACTCAGGTACAGACTTATTTTATTGGAACATGCACTTTTTTCATGAAATCCAAATGCTTTGCAAAATAGGACAGATCTGAGCAGATCACTGACTTGAAAGAAAACTGAGAAAAAAACCTGACAACACCAATTTTTCCTCAATTTCTTCACCTATAGAATTCAGTTTTCTTTTTTCTGAAATGAGTTGCTTTTTAAAATAAAACTCAACCACAGTATAGAGTCCAAGTCAAAATGCAGATGAACAGTTTTAGCCACCCTAAAGCAAGTTTATTTTCTGAAATATGTATTCCTTCATGAAACATCTAAGTGTCGGGGTTTTTTATTCTTTTGCTTCTTTGTAAAAGAAGCAGGTTTTTGGAAACCTGTCATCATTCATGAGAGAGAACTTTTTGTTTCTTTGCACCTTTTTCTTTAGAAGGGTTGGAAAGCAACCTCCAAACACCTACATATGCATTCTTTATTTAAAAAACATCCAAAATGGGCAGTGTCATTAAAAATGTCAGACAGATGTGAATAAACTCAGGGAAAATGAGTATAAGGGCAGTAACTATAGACAGGGCATACAGTCTATACAGTTTACAGTAAGGGAAGAAGGTGGATGGAGCAAAAGGATGGCCCTGGCCCCAAGGGATTTCTTCCTTGAACTCTCTGGACTGGCACTCAGGTGTTCCTTCCCACAAGCCAGTTTTAGTTCATGCTCAGGCCATAGAGCCAGACATTTTGAGGAGTGGTTTACATCCACAGGCAAGCTAAGAGTTATTAATGCTTGTGTTCCCATGGGGACTGGGATTGATATTATGACTGCTATTACGTCTGTTTCATGGACAATATAAAAACAATAAAGGATTTGTGTGTCCTTGCATCCGCTGTCCTGCCATCACAGAGGTCAAGCACAATTTAGCTTTTAGAGATTAAATGGGATTCACTGGATATATAAACCACTTCATTAGAGATAATATAGTTCTGTTTGACATTCCCATAAGGGAATTAGAGAGACGAGGATTATGCAAAGTAGTATCGTCCGTTTAATTCCAAATTTGGAAGAGGTAAATTAGGAACTGATTCAGTGACTACAAGCAACTTTGGCCTTCATGATTTTCAGGGGCACAAAACCCAGAGAGATTCATGGAATGTAGTTTTTCTCTAAAAGATATTAAAGGTCATTGCAAACATGCTTTTATGCTAGTACGCAGATTTTACCAAGTTTAAGGGCAAATCTAAAACTAGGAGGTACTCTGTAATTATTTTCCTAGAAAAAGCACAGAACTTGTCAGAGAAAAAGCCATGCAGATCTGGATGTTCTTGTAAAGAGAAAATTTCAGTCATTTCTTATGTGTAAAATGACTGCATTCTTTTGAAATAGCAGCTTTGCTAAAGATTATAGATTTTTCACATAGAAAACAATTGTTTCTTGGCATAGACCAGTATTGGCATATTTGAATTTTAATATTATTCACAAAGTTTGAATGTATTTTGTTTTAAAATACATATGGAAATGTAGCACCATCCTAAGTCATTCCATTCAGCAGATTTTTGTGGGGGAGGAGGCAATATTCTAAAGTAGCAGGAATAAATTAAATAATATATTTAATAAATTACATACATTTTGTAGGTAGAACCTTTTTTTTTCACATTTCAACAGTTTTAAAAGCAATCTTTTCTACAGGAGCCAGTTTAACTCAGACACAGACTGCAATTTAAATATTAAGGTATCATTAATTATGATCCTCCCCACAGGTTTGATTTACTCTTTATCAATGGTTACATGGGCTCTGTAGAGTCTTTGCTGCCTTCAGTAGATGTTGGTTTTATTCACATAGCTGAGATCTCTAACAGATAAATTGCTCTTTATCTTGCTTTTCTTTTTTTCTTTTTTTCCTAGATTGAATGCTCAAGTATATCTGACTACTCAGAAAAAATTATCAAGGCCAACCACTTGGACAACAGTAAGGCACACATAATTTTTTTTTTTCAGGAAAAAGAGAAGATAACAGTTTTGCTTTTTCTGATTTATTTATGTTGTGTGTTTTACATGTAAATGGTAGTTTTGTGGATTTTACTTATGTAAATACCAAATTAAACACCTCATTCTAGGCACTGCAACAATTCCTCACAGGAGTTACTGTTACTTCCACATTTATTTCTGGTCTCAGAGATTACAGAAGTAAATAGGACCTATCAACAGGCAGTTCAGTTTAGCAAAGCAGAAGGAAGACCCTATATTAGAACTGAACTTATCAAATCAATTCTGCCATTTAAATTCCACCTTCTCTCTTAAACTGAATAGACATACAAACACATACTGACATTGAAATGAGGTTTAAAGCAAAACGTTTTCACTAAGATTTCTGACTCCCAACTTCAAAAAAATACTTCAAAACCTTATCAACAATGAAAATGTTTGATTCATAAAATAAAAATATTATATAAACTTCTTTTTTACTTGAAAAGAAAGCTCATGAAATTTCCAAGGTTGTGGAAACTCTACATTGAAAAAAAACAACCAACAAAAACCTAGAAGTAACTCCAAGCTACTGAAAACCCTTAGCACAAAATAACCCCCCAACAAGTTCTATTTCATGCCTTCAGTCCTCCTCCAAATCACAGCCCACAAGATATCTTTGTAACAACCTAAAAAATCAGTCTTTTTTTAACTGAGGCTGTGAGACAGCTCCTCTTTAAAAGTGCTTTTTTGTGAAGAGCTTGCCTTTACTGCAGAGCAGGTCACGGCTGAGCTGTACCAAGTGCCCCCTCTTTTAGCTGTGTCTGTGCTGATGCTCTGCCTGCACATGCGCAGGAATGGATTTCTGTTCTGGTTCAGGTCTGTTCTAATTTTTATTGCTGTCACTGGCAGTTTCTGACTAACCCCGAGCTCTCTGGGAGGAATATTTATTGTACATCATGGTATTCAAGTGTTGTGGTGTGAAACAGCAGTGACGTGGGATTTAGGAGGCCAGCCAACGTATGCAACTCTTGGTTCAGGAAAAGAAGGAAGCAAAGGACCAGAAAATACTCTTCTCCACAGAAGGGATGAGGCACTAAAGCAGGGAGGTGTGACCTCCTTGGTTGTCTTGAACCTTGGATGCAGAGGCCGTATGTTCCCAGGAAGGCCTTTCATCTGCTAGAGACACAAATAGCACACCACAAATCAATTTGCATTTGGATTTCCAAACAGGAATTGTGTATGAAGGGACCATTGTCAGAATAAATTAGAAATTTCCAATGCGCTCCAGAGGGTACAGAAGGTATTTATCTCTGCTTCTTCTTCCTGTTTCTACAAGGAGCAAGTCACTGGGAAACTGTGGAGGAAGAAGCAGAGCCCCCTCCCTTTGGCAGGAGACTTGGCAGGACAGGTTCAGCAGCCTGCCTGACTGCAGTTTGGTCTCCAAACTGCACACCTGAACCAACATTTACACTTTCACGCTCTACACTGACCCACATTCACTTTTATTTCTATGCAGCCAGGTACTTGGATCTTGTTGCTCATGGAAATTTTTCTTGGTTTTCCCCCTAAATGTTTAGAGAAGTGCAGAGTCAGCAGAAGGGGCTGAACCTAGAGAAAACCCACTGTTTCCAGAACGGACACATACAATACATCTGGGGACAGCACAGTCTGTTCCTACATGATGCCTTATGAAGTGAAGGGAGGTGGGAGGAACCTGTGCTGCTGCTGCTTACACTGTGACTGTTCTAGGTGTAAACAGGGGGCTTCACAGTCTGCAGATGTGTCACTCTGGCAGCTGTCAACAGTGCTAAAATTCACTCCAAAAGAATTGTGATAGTGAAAGTTCTTGGGAGAAAAGAGAACTAAAGAGAACTCATGTCTGGAGCTCATAGACGTGAAGAGTCTTCAGTATAACAACAGATGAACTGTTGAATTACTGTGAAAGAAAGGGGTTTAAATAACAGCAAAGAGAAGAGAACTCTGCTCTTTTCCAGTCAGGTTGCTCTTATCAGCTGATACTTTGTGGTACCAGTCTGAGTCAGAGTATTCTCAATTTCTTAGGGGGCCAGTCTGGATTAAAAATTTGCTACGCAAATGAAGTGGCCACATCTATTTAGAGTGGTACCAATACTACACGTATTTGGGAGAGACAAAACCTCCTTTTCCCTGGGCTGAGTTATAAAAATCACTCAACCCACACTTCCACACTCAGCCAGTTAACCTAGTTCTAGCTAAATTAAATTAAATTAAATTAAATTAAATTAAATTACCTTCATTTTTCTGAAACTGAATGTTGACCATTTCATCAATAAAAATTGCCATCATTAAAAATTGCCATTAATTAAGAGTAGTGCAGTAATCTTATCAATTAGTAATGGAAAGCAGAATGTTGACCTTATTCCTAAATTTCAAGTGCATCTGTTACCTTGTCAAGGAAGAATCCAGAACCATGAGACTTTATCCACTGCAACAAACAATATAAACAGCAGAGAAGCACAAGCTGAAAATTAATTAGCACAAGCTAAAACTACATTTGTAAATAGGAAGCATATCTTTTAAAAAAGCAGGAATGATTGGTGACTAGTGTAGTAGTCCTAAAACAAAATTATTTGTTACAACGGAACTAAACATGGCCCACCATTTAAACATTGATGTGTAAACATGCAGGGATGTTTAAAGGCTTCTAGGTGGATTCTTTGCCTTACTTGGTCAATGATCTAGAAATCTTCCCAGTTCCAAAGGGCATTGTAAAATGAGATCATACAGGTAATAAGGTAAGGCCCGTTTTTCTGTTGTTTTTAGACATGGTGGGGTTTTTTGTTTGGCCTTTGGATTCTGGGGTGGTTTTTTTCCTTTTATACTGATACTAAAAGTTCTATTTATTATACTTACTCTGAATAGTTTTTAAAAAGTGTGAAATGCATTGAGTCACATGGAGTCATCCCTTACTGACAGGCATTCAAGAAGAGAATCGTAATAAAAAGGTCAGCATGACATTCACCAGAAAGGAACTTAGTCAGGTGTTTTATTATGTGAAACGTATTTCTTTGGATTCTCTTTTCAGTAATCACAATATTTAAAGGTAAAGTGGAAGAAGTTGAATTACCTGTGGATCAAGTAGACATCATCATCAGCGAGTGGATGGGTTACTGTCTGTTCTATGAGTCAATGTTAAACACAGTCATCTTCGCACGAGACAAGTGGCTGGTAGGTGCTCTGCATGTCGTGCTCCTTGCTGGAGCAATCATCATTTATTTTCTGACTACAAGCTTTCCCTTCCCTACTGTCGCCATAACAAGACACGGTTACATCTCCAAGTGCCATTTCTTAGGCTTTAACGAGGAGATAACAAAGGGAACCTCAGTGAAAGAGCTTTGCTTTTGATTAAGTGCTGGCTGGCGAAGTTTGCTAGACACTGTCTGATGACATTGCCCCAGGCTGCAAGAGTGGCTGAGGTTAAAGCTGGTGTGACAATCTGACGGAAAACAATAAAGGCATGCAAGGGGTGCTTGTCTGGTTTTTGTATGTGCAGTTCAAAATGTGATGTCTTTGTCAGGTGAATAGATTACGAGATCCATTTCCCCACAATTCATCAACAGAAACCTGGAGGGCTAATGTTTCCAGACCGAGCTGCTTTGTACGTGGTAGCAATTGAAGACAGACAGTACAAGGACTTCAAAATTCACTGTGAGTAAGGGCCTGCCAGTAACACATTTCTGTGGTTATTTCCCTAAAATCTTTCATTTGTAGTAGCCTACTGTAATCTCTTCACAGGCCAGAATTCCAGTATAAATGTGAATTCTCATGTGAGAAAATGTTGGTCTGCTGGTAAACTCAGGAAATTTGCAGTAATTTAAAGTGCACAGAGAAAAGATGCATGTATAAATTGATGTAGACTTTGCCTAGAGTTATATTAATACCTCCAGATGTATTTAAAATGTGGATTATAGGAGATTTAGTTTTGTTGTTGTTTTGATATATAATCCATCATAACTGCCACAAAAACCGGTAATATTCTTTTGCCATCCAGGCCCTTATTTTTGTTTTTAACATAACAAAAACATTAGAACAGTAAGATGCAAATTCATTGTAAATGTGAAGAAATAAACCTAGAAAAAAATTATATCTCCATGATAAGCTTGTCAAGAAGAAAAGACTCCACAATATGTAATGCTTTTTTTAACACATTTTGTGTGAGAATTTTCAAATTAAAAATAAGGATCAGAAATTTAAATTTTACTTACATGCTAAAAAAGGGTTCTAATTTTATTTCTTTTATACTTCATAAATGCATGAAATTGACTTTCCCTTTGCTTTTAAAATGTTGGGAAGGTTTCCTTGAAATATCATTGAATAACTGGTGCTGTTAGTGACATCTACAAGTGACCCAGTCCAGGCTCCTGCTCCAAGCAAGTCAGACTTCACAGTTAAAGCAGGTCATCCACAGGGCCCTGCCCTGCAGTCAGGAGATGGGGATTCCACAGTTTCTCTGGGTGAAGCACCCTTAGGAGTAAAGAAGTTTCTAAATATCCAGGCTGAGTTTTCCTTGCTGAAACTTGCCTTCATTCCCTCCTCACCTGAAGGGAATGTGACTTTTTCTTTGATTCTGTGGCAGCTGACACGGATCCCACCATCAGTCTTGCTGTCTTAGGCTAACCAAAGCCAGTTTTGTTGGACACTCCTTATATCTTAGCATGGGGTTCATGTCCATCACCACAAGATCATGCTGCTGGTTTGTGTTCCACTTGTCCCCAGGTCACCCAAATTTGGATTTATTTGATCATAAGATCACAATACTTGTGATCAAATGAACAAGTTTTATATTATTTCATTCCTCTTTTCCTTTCAACTTTTTTTGATTCTATTTATTTTTCAGAGCTGGACAGTTTCACTTAAAGGTATTTTCCATTAGGGAAAACAAAAAATCACAAAATTCCTAAGCAGGTTTATTAACCAAAGATACATGTGAAAGTTTGGGTTAAATTAGTGGGTTCAGACAGCCTTTAAATAAAAATGCCTAACTCCTCATTCCTTGCCTCTCACCTCCTCCCAGAAAAGAAGGCTTGATGTTTCTGTAATCAAATTCAGTGCTAATACACAGAACTGCCAGTTGGTCAAAATTGCTATTTTGGGTCAAAAGTGAGCCCAGTGCAGTGGGGCGGTGACAAGAAGTCTCTGTAGGTGCCAGGAAGGATTGTATCTCCTCCTCAAGCACAGCCTAGATTTTTCTCCTCGGTTATGTGATGACCTCAACAGCTAAACTCCTTACAAAATGTACAGATTCAAATGGATGTATGAGGCATCCATTCTGTAAAGGAATCAGAGCCATTTTGGCCTAAAATTCTTTATGTGTTATTTCACCTTGCTTTTGAACCCCTTCTTTTCTAGACCTTGAGTCTTTTTCTTTTTTTGACAGACGATATATCTGTTTTCAAATTGTTTCTTTTTTCATCACTTGAAAACATGTTTCAGGTTGTTTTTTCCTCTTCTAAAATGTTGTTTTCCTTTAAGACACTTTATTCTCTGATCTCACCTCTGATTTCTCTTCCCCCCTTACCTTATATACCTCTGTGTCTTCAGTTATTTCCGTCGCACTACCCGTATGCACCACCATCTTGTCTCCCCTTTCCATTTATAAATCCTTGATGGTGTCTCCTTACATTTCAAGTTTTCATCTTTTCCTCTCTTAAGGAGGATAGAGTCTTGCCTTCATATGAGATGCAGGGCTGAGCATTTTAAAGGGCATTCAAGAACCATTATATTGATTAACAAATAATGCAATATAACATTTCTAAAAAGTCTGACTTCTGATTTTTCAAACTGAAGATTAATGCCACAGAGTACTGCTATAGTCCATTACTCTAATTTCCTGCAAAATGTAAAATATATCATTTTATTTTTTACCTCCTGTGACAGCTCTCTTCCTAATACAGATAGAGGCACATATTTCAAAGGTATCCCATGCAGGCTGAAGTACAGTAAATGATGGAGGCCCCAATAATAAATTAATAAATTGTTTCTTCAGGGTTTCCTAGTTAGTCTTTTCTGAGTAATCACACAAAAACCTGTGGTAGAAATTCTTTCAAAAGAAAAATGCTTTTAGAAGCAAAAAATATTTTCTATTCTTACTGCTAACCTTGACAAATCCGTTTGCATTGACAGGGTGGGAGAATGTGTACGGCTTTGACATGACCTGTATTAGGGATGTTGCCATGAAGGAGCCCTTGGTGGACATAGTAGATCCAAAGCAAGTGGTGACCAACGCCTGCTTAATAAAGGTTTGGTAATTTCCAAATATACCTAATGATGAATATTTACACCTAACTGCAGGATTCTTTTGGGACCTGTTTCTTATATTTTGCTACTATCTTTGCATGCTTTGAACCAGATGCAGAATGCTGTCATCAGAGAATGCTGGCACACTAAGAAGGAAAATTGTGCAGTTTGAAATTAGACAGTAGTTGCATGTTGCACATGCTCAATACTGTCACATGACCTGAGCATGAACATTGATACCTTGATTTCTTATGGAATTCCCAAAAGCAAGATGCTCCTTGTGTCTCTACTCATCTGGTTACTGCAGGCTGTAACTCAAGACTCTTAAAAATGTTACGTGTGCTAATACTGGATAAAGAGAGAGATGGTGTATTTAGATATGAATTTGAATTGCCCTACCTTCTTGTAAATAGAGGTTGGAAATTACTGATTGCATGCTGCTGAGGAGAAGGAGTAAATGATTCTGTTTGCAGTAAAAAAGTCTGAAGCATCAGTTCTGAATTGATGATGAAATAACTAACACCAGAACATGTGATCAGAATTGGAACTCAATTTATTTGTCTAACTTCCTAACTCTTACCCTTATATAGAATGTTATTGTGCTCTCTCAGCCCCAACATCTGCACCCAGAGGTTAACTGGTACTCTGCTCTAGATATAAGACAGAATGGTCACTAATCCCTGTTCACAAGATCATGTTAACAATGGAGGAACTGCCTGCAGGAACACTTGAAAGCTCTAAAATTCCCTACACGTGAAGGAATCCTCCTCATGTGGGACAACTCTCATAAGCAAGGCTGTCTGCATCAATAGCAGTGGTAGTACCAGGTCCACGAATCCAAGAGTAGGCTCATTTATCCCAAAGAGTCAATTCTAACTTTCCCCTTTCACGTTTTGCCAGTAATAAACACAGCATTAAGTATTCCCATATGCAAAAGGGAAAGCCATGCCTCCAGTGTGCAGAGCCTTTACTGAAAGCAGCAAAAAGGAACAGAAGTAGAAACTCTGCATGAGTACGTATGCGTGCACAGTCCATCTGCACTGAGGGGAACACAAGATGGCTGTGCCTGAAAACAGCCTCAACCAGAGCAATTTAAAATTGCAGTACACACAAAAGAAACAGCTATTTCAACTCTATGAAATATGTCCAGAGAGAAAGAGATCGGGGAGCAAAATGGTTTGGCTGCTCTGGAATAAAAAGCTGCACACCCTTAATTGAAGTTCAAATCCAATGCTTTATTTAGAAGGCCTTTGAAAGTAATTTGGTTTAAGATGACAGAAAAAATTTTCAAAGTGTTTCTATTCAGGTTTTATATTTAGTTTTGATATCCTTTGTCCATAAACTGAATGGTGCTGTACCATGTAGAGGCACCATGGGAGCAAAGCAGGTAATAAGTACACAAGCACAAACCACCCTCCATTCCAGATCAGTCACTAATCTCACAAACTGATCACTAAAAAAAAGAGAAAATTGTCAATGAAAAGAATGAAGGAGGGAGGTTTATGTTCAAGCTAGCAATGTGGAAGCAGAAAAAACAGACTCTGCAGTTATATATCTTTAAATTTAATTTACTTTTGCACATGGTTTATTTATATAAAGTGCATTTCTTTCGTCCTGCCAATATTTCTGAATTCAGAGAATAATATTAGCCTAAGAAAACATTTGAGAATAAACAAAGCCATAATGTTGAATTATTCAAATGTTTTATTACAGCACTTTTGGATAGCACAGCTTGTTCATATCAGATTCACAAAGGGATTTTTAGGGTTGTATTCAACCCAAAGCCAGCTAATTTAGGGTGCCTACCAGATGAGTCTGAGTTCTCTCTACATTAGTCAGTGGATGGACTAGTCTCTAGACACATTCCTCAGAGACCAGTCAGAGTCTTGTGCTTCTGCAGTTATTTCAATTTCCAATTTAGATGCTCTGAATTGTTCACCAAATCAGCAAAATAAGACATCAGTTGTGCATGCTGTGTAGCCATGACACTTACCTAAAATGCTGTAGACTTGAGTAAAATTCCCTCTTTTGTGCTCCTCAGAAATTGGATGTAACCCAAGTCCTGAATGCTTTAAGGAACTTTAGGCACTAGGCCACGGGTGCACTAGGGGTGGTGCATGCAGGGAATGCAGCATCCTCTCTCCTTGGAAAGCCATTCCCTTTTGCATGGCCTCTTAAATACATCTGAGGGGCACAGGAATTGTCCTGGCAAATAGGAGTTCTCTGTTTAACAGCCAAACCAGGGAGAGTAGTGGGAACAAAGCCTCTTCAAACCACCAGAATCAATAACTGAACTCAGGAAAAGTGTACAGATGTCCTACTGAGGGCCTACTGCTTTCAGTAACTGCCAAAAAAAAAAGGAAAAGTTTCATACTTAGCAAAACACTTGTTTTCTTCTCTGATCCAAAAACAAAGAAACAAAAAAACAAAAGAACTCCACCAAACCCAGACATCCACTGAGATTTGAATGTTTAGCTTATTCCTATGCTCACAAAATCCTAGCTGAGTATCCTGACTGTCTGGGAAGGAGATCAGGAAAGAGGTGCCATGGCACTCTAGAAGCAACCTTAACTCCAGTTGGTATCATTTGTCCCCTGTGCAGTTAGCTGTAATGAGTGTTGCCATTTTATGTAAGAATATATAGTAGCCAGAGTATAATTCAAAGAGATCACCAAAACCAGACTTGGCCATTCTCAAAATTATGTTAATTAATAAAAAAGCCCCTACATTTGTCTCATACCTTGCATTGTAAAAAAGCTATGTTTCTGTCCTTAACAAAAAGGACTGCAAAAGTGACCAACAGTTTATCCAGGACATCTGTTTAATATTTTTGAGGAATTTCTACTGACTTCTCTAATGAAAATATTTCCTAGTTCTTTTGATTCCCCTTTACCCTGCAGAGCCAACACAGCTCAGAGAGAGGGAGCTAGTTCACTTTTCTGTGCCTCACCATTAGACTTAAGTCCCAGTTTCCCCACAGTGAGGTCACTACGACGACACCAAAAATTACAGAAGTCTGCAGTCACCCACCAATCCAGTCTAGCTTGGCAAAGCAAATTTTGCAGGCTGCCATGGAACTCTGCCAGGAGACCTCAGAAGTTCTCATTCCTACCACGCTTTTTTCTTACCTTTTTTTGAGGGGGAAAAACCAAAAACATTTTAAGGTTTTCACAGCTTTAAGTGACCAGTTATATGCATAGGTCACTGATAAACACTAGTGCCTCAGGGTGTCATTGCAATGCAGTAGAATAATTTCATGATGATTAAGTTGTTCTTGAACAATAATGTTAACCAGACAGGCCAAAACTATGGCTTACTTAAATCATCTCCCTGTAAGTCTTCTAAGTCTCAGAAACACAAATGTGGTCCATGCAAAGACCTCAGTAACTGAAATACAGCTGCATCTTTCTATGTCTCTTTTTGCAGACTTACCTTAAATTATAGAAGGCAATTTCTACAAGAGCCTTCTGATGTGCCCTAGAAGAGGCTAAAAGAGCCCTCTAATGGGCAGTCTAGACTCTGTTCTCCATTTTTCCAGTGCGAGTCTTAAGAAACGCTGGTGAGGTCAGAGACATGATTCCTGACTTCAGCTGGTAGAGTAGAGAAATTTTGGATTTCTGCCTAGAAAAATTCTGTTTCCCTATATGCATGAGCAATAAGGGTAAGAGAATGAGCAATGAGGGTACCAGAAAGTGCACAGGAAACATTTCCCACAGCATTAGAATAGTACTTCAGACTTACCATCCTCCCTATCATGACTACAAGTTTTGGAAACAACCCAGAGAAAAGCAGTACCTAGCTGGGAGAATCAGATCCATGTGAAAAACACAGTTTAAGCCTTGAACAGTGAGACTTAAATATTGATGGAAATAAGTAATCTTGAAGACTTCATCATTGCTTCAAAATACTGCAATCAAGCCATAGTACAATTTACATAATTTGCTTCTGTCTTGCTCAAGAGCAAAATCCCTGTGCTCACTGTCTGAAATCAGTTATCTGACACAAGACTAGAAAGCATCAAAAAGCAGGCCACTCTCATACCTCAAATGTTTTGACTGCTTGACACAGTCAAACCACTTTCCTTTCCAGAGATACACAAACAAATAAGTTTACTTTTATTAAAAATCCAACTCTGGCATCTTTCCTCATGCTGACAGTCCCTGATGATAAAAGGTCTTTGAACAGGGACCTGTATCTCTATTTCAGCATCTATCATGCTTGTATTTGTCAAAGCACGTTTTTACCTTGATTTTCTCCAGCTTCTACAGCCCCTCCCTGCCATTCCCAAGAACACACACTCTTCAGTGAGTGTCCTCTCTGTCAACTTAGTCAGATAACTGGATCATTTGCTCATGATTTGATATATTAGAATATACCTCTGATTTCTTACAGTGTTAAAAGGCTGTCAGTCACCTTTGTGTCTGATCATTTTTAAGTGATGTACTTTAGCATTTCATTTACTTACCTGAGAGTCACAAACATCTGCGTGTAAATGTCTTTTTCTTTCTCCTCAAAACAGGAAGTAGATATTTATACAGTGAAGACTGAAGAATTGGAATTTACTTCTGCATTCTGCCTCCAAATTCAGCGGAATGATTACATTCATGCCTTGGTCACCTATTTTAATATTGAATTTACAAAGTGCCACAAGAAGATGGGATTTTCTACAGGTAATCTGTATTTCTTTAAATTTCATTTCTGTTGCTATCAGTCTATCAGTGCTGCTGATTAGATGATACAGGAAGGTTTAATCAACCACCACGTTTGAATTTCAGTGATAAAAACTATTGTAATTTTGGGGGAGGTGAGCAGGATGGAGAAAGTACAGCTGCTTATAGGAATTCTGTGGAAACAGAGGCAGAATTTCACAATGGCTATCAGCCTTAGAGCTCAGCAAGAATTATGAGCTGTGAATTTATGTTCCTCACTAGTTATAGCTAAATCCTGTGTCAAATTTCTCAGATTAGACAGGGAATTATCAGCTCAGTGAGAGATAGCAGCTCTGCATCCTAGTTTTCCCCTAATCCAAAACTCAACAAACCTCTTGATGGCCCCAGTGTCTAGAAAAAAACTACCATTTTTTCTAAGCTATAAAAACACACATACTGATTATGTGAATCGTCTCTAACAACCCAGATGTGAAACTCTAACTTGCCTTGGTGAGCAGATATTTAAAGGAATAATTCCATTCCCTTAAGGCATCATTTACAAGACTGAATAAACCAGAGTCTTGCAATAAATGCAGAAACCTCATCCTGTAGACAGGATGTAGACAGCCTGCCTGTAGACAGGAGGTTGAAGGAAGGGTTTCTCTGCCTCTGTTCAGTTTATCATGATAAGGTGGATGCAGAAGAGATTACTCCATAAAAAAGTCATTTGGTCATCTGCTGCTGAAGGTCACCACTGTCTAGAAGACTGGTGCAGATTCTCAGCTGCTGTCTGTTGGCAAAGCTCTACTGAATTCAGTAAAAGACACCCATTTGTAGGACATGACAAAGTGCCACTTCACTGATATGTTATTTCTTAAATTATGAGTAAGTGTGTAATTTGGGGTGGACTTGGAGACCTGGGCCTGTATTACACACACCCCCACCCTGTTCCTGGGGCACAAGTTTCCAGTTATGTCAGGCTTTTCTAGGGAAGATGGTTCTGCATGGGGGCATGTGCACATGTATATGGGTGTGTACAAGGCAGCAGTTATGATTTAGAATATGAATTCCATTTCGTTTTGGTCTAACATGTTTTCAGTTAGAAATTTTACCCAGCCATGTCCAAATAGTAAACACTCTGGATCTGAATTTCTACAAGAAGATATCTCATTTAACAATTGAGATTAACAGTCATTAAAACTTGACACATAGACAGAAATTATCTGGTAAAATCCTTTTCCTTTTGAAGATACCAGTTTGCCAGCACAGTTTCTGAAAAAAGTTGGTTTATATTGCTCTTCTGATTCTACAATTTTAGAAGACAGTTAAAATTTCATGTCCTCCCAGGTTTTTGTAAAAAGCATCAGTATTTCCCCAGTCAAAAACAATTTTCAAAGCCAAGTAATCTTTTTGAAACATTGATGTTGAAATGAAAAAAGATCATTATTTTACTAAACAGTGTTAATAATGATACAATACAATGACCTCATGTGAGTGGGGGATACAAATAAAAGAAAAATAAATTTATCAGAGGTTTTTTGTGCCAGGTTAGGAAGTCTTTGAGCTTGTACAGCTATTCCTAGGTTCCTAGATGCTCTTGACTGCAAGAATGGCAGGAACAAGAAGTGACCAATGCAAGTTCAGTAGGCACCGCTCAAGAATTAGAATTTAAATTAGAAATAAAAACAAATAAGTAAATTAAAAGCCTGAAATAGCAAAGGGTCATCAAAGTGATTCTGCTAAGCAAGACTAGAAATTAATTTAGACCAGTTTCCATCTCTGGCAAATTGCCCAAAATGCCTTTTAAAAATCCCAAAACAGATCAAGGTGCAAGTACCCTTTCATCATCAGCTCTATCCTCCTGGAAACTATGGAACCTGCTGTTTTGGGATCACTAGTCAAATGTTTCATCTGCAACATTATGATTAATAGTTTTTGATGAACCTTTCCTTCATGCTTTTATAATTATTTTTTGAACTAATTTAGGCTTCTGAAATTCAAAGCACTTAGTGGTAAAGATTTTCCCAATTTGAACATGTGTGGGTTGAAAGGAAAGCATAAAAAAAAGTGCCTATCTTGCCCTGTAACCCCTTTTGTGGAATCCTTCTTGCTGGGTGTGATTCACATCCGACATATTCCAGTAAAAATTAGAAGACAACCCACTGACAGTCCATAGAATTGCGCTGTTGTAAAGTATGTTTGCTAATATGGTACATAAGTTAAAGCATTTTATGAGAAGAAAGGATTTTTCCCAATTGTTCCCAAGTCATAATTTGATTTGCAAGGCATGTAGGAATTTTCAGTAAGTGATACCCATATATTTTTTTTAGCACCTGATGCTCCTTATACTCACTGGAAGCAAACTGTCTTCTACTTGGAGGACTATTTAACTGTGAGACGAGGAGAAGAAATCTATGGGACTATATCCATGAAACCAAATGCAAAAAATGTGGTAAGTCAGCATCCCTGATCCTAATTCCACCTCTACTGATCACAAACTACAGTCAGCAATAAAGAAAATGAATAGGAGTAAAACAATGAGCATGCTGAAGGCATTCACGTTTATTAGTAAGAGTTCCAGCCACAGCTTCACCAAAGCTGATGACAGCAATGATGAAGCAGCACTAATGTTATGGAAGTCAGCCTGCAAGCAGGCTAGCATGGGAAGGGAGAAAGGATTCAAATACATCACCGAGTCAGCTGCCCTCTACAATCAGCTTGACTCACATTTTGTGACGAAAGCAGGCAAGGGGCTCTTCACACTGTCACTGAAATCAGTAGAAAGATCCGTTCTGCCAGCACAGGATGATCAAGAGTAAGTACTTCAGTTCCACGTCTATGGGCGCTGAGTGATTTGCCACTTAGTGCCCAAGGACAGTCCAACAGGAAATTAAGTAACATATTTCAGAGGAATGTTTGTATGAACTCACTGATCAAATGTACTTGAACTCACTAATTGAGTGATAGGGTTGTTTAAAAATTGTGCCTTTCCATAGAAAATACAGATGCTTTATTTAAGACTAAAGCTAAAGCATGATGGATATCACACTACGATGACTGCTGAAAACTTCCTCAATTTTTCTGCTATGGGTTGAATCCACCTAGTGCTTCTTTTAACTTGTAAGGAGACACTGAGACATGGTCTGATGGACCACCCATGGCTGGATAGAACAAGACATGAGAAGTACAGCTTCTGGGAGAAACACTGGCACCATTTTCTGCCAAAAATCTTGAGCAGTGTCTCTTCATTTTCTATTACAGTAAACAGCAGTTAAAATAACCTGGTTATTCATCTGCATGGTTGCTGTAGTTGTTGAAAAATTGCATTTTTTGACTGCAACAAATCTTAACATTTCATTGTCTTCCCTTTTTCCATTTTTATACCAAACACAGATGGGATATGGTTTTCATAGTAATGGTGATACAGGGGGGAAAATAAACACAAAATAAACTTGGCATTTAAACAAACACATTCACCCCTGAAGCTACTTGCTGTGAGAGGAAAATAATGTTTCCCACCCTTATGTTGTCCTAGGGGGACTGGAATAGTTTCTTTGGGGTTAAATGTGTCAATTTTCTTTGAAGGAAAAATGAATAAAATACCTCAAATTTGTTCGCACAGCAGTAAGCACCTGAATACCGATTTAGTTACTAAAATTAATGTGCTCTTGATAGTTGTTTTAAGACAGAGAGACCACCTTGGTTCAAAAGGATTTGCTCATGCTTTCTTCTTCTGAAACATGAGGTTTTTCAAAAGCTTGCATAGACACAGCTTCCTTATGTAGGGCGGTGTGGTGTCTCTCCCCTAAAAACATGTCATTATAAGATAAAAAAATTACTAAGGGCTTCTGTACAATGGGAAGTTTACTAGATCTATTCTGGAATAACCCCTAGTGGGAAAGCCCTTTAGCCTAAATTAAGAGCATCTCTTTGAGGGTTACCCTTCAAAAATTTTCATAGGATACGTATGATAACAGCATTTCAGAAGCTTCCTGGTAGTAACCAGGATATTAAATCCACCTCAGAGATAGGATAGAAATACGACCTAAGCACAGATCATATGGTGAATGCTATTACACATCTTACAGCCTGCTTTCTCAGTGTTAGCACCATTTAAAAACAGAAGAAGTTAGAAACCACCACAGGAATCTCTTGAATCTGCTGGTCTTTTCAACCCAAGCAATGATAACTGAATTAATACACTAAACTTATGGTCTTACTTACATATTACATTTAAATCTTTTTACAGCGTGACCTGGATTTCACAGTAGACTTGGATTTTAAAGGACAGCTATGTGAAATGTCAGTATCTAATGACTACAAAATGCGTTAGCAAGAAGCCTTTCAGAGAGATGAAAAGGAGAATTTTATCAAGTCTTGAACTGCTGAGCTTCAAGCTAGGAACAACTGTTCACAAGATTATTATATTAAATACTAGAATGTTTACTCTGATGGAGGGTGGTAACCTGATCTTTCTTGCAGATAGTACAGGGGGCTGGGATCCCACTGTGAATGTACAGTATACAGAACTGTAGCTTTTGTTAAACATAGGAAAAAAAATAAGCAACAGTCTTGAGTGTTCTGGTTAACTTTAGGATGGCAGAAGATGCATATACAAATTGTATTACTTACTGTGAATTTCTGGTTCTTCCAAGCTTTGCATGTTAAAGATGATTAGGGCAGTTTTCTCACTATGAAAGACTACTACAGCACATTACTGTGATAGTATTACTGGACTTATATTCAATATAAATGAATATATATATTGTACATGAGAAAAAAAGAAGTCATTTCATAATAGGAATTTGTTTTGTGATTAATTCTCATTATGCAGTTATGGAAAGATGATGATGTTACCTCTGGCACTACTCTAGGCAGTGATATATTCCATTAACTGTCCAATGTTATAGCTTTGGTAAATATTCCATGCAAAGTGTAGATAAGAGCTGGGCATTTACAGGAAGTTCAGCAACTATATTTTTGAATGTCCTCTGAAAATGCGGACCATTAGTTTTGAAATTCACCTTCACAACTGGATGTCTGTCAGAGCTTTAAAAAACATTAGCCTTTTATCCTTGAAAATATTCTGTGGTGAGTTTTTATAGCTGGATTTTGCATGAGACTTTCAGAAATCAGACACCTAGTATTTAAATGTGATGAATGCAAAGTCTCTGAAATGGTGGATAATTCATGCTTCTTGGCCATGCCATATTTCAGTTCTTTGCAAAATTCTTAATACAAAATAATTTTTAAAAAAATAGGAATTAGTGTTACCTTTTGGTGATGTTTTAGATAAGTTTTAAATTGCGAATACTATTCTCAAGAGTGCAGTAATTTGCAGGAGCAAGTTAATGTCTTTAAAAAAAATGTCGATGGCTTCTGATATTACTAAGATGTCTGTAGCTTTCCCATCCCCTTGAGTCCCTTGTTTTTCTTACAAAATCTCCTGCTTATTGTTAAAATATTAAGTGCTTATAATTCTTCATATGTATGTATCAGGTCTTTTTACTATATGAATGTGGGCCATTTAATCACATGTAATTCATCAACTACTGCATCACCAGTCCTATCTACACATTTTCCAGTCCGTCTGGCATTAGGCACTAAATCATGTTCTATCTTGTACTGGATAAGATTGACTAGTTTTTTGCCTAAAAATATTTTTAATCACCTGCAAATAAAGCATACTTGAAGATGTATTTTGCCAGTATTTGTCAACTTCTCACTTTTTAAAAACCTATTTCTATTGATTTTCCCTCCACAAAAACTGTACAGTGCCTCCATTTTCTTACGGTCTAAAGAATATGGTCTAGGGATTGTATCACATGGTATCTATGTAGAGTGAAATTAAACTGTAATTCAGCAGTAAAAGATACCGTTTTCAATTTAGTTCATCACTGTTGTTTTAAAGCACTTTTCTTTCATATTTTTGGAGTGTGGATGAACAACTTTCCTCACAAAATCGAGTTTATCTGTCAAATATTGCTGTCATTTTCAGGAAAAGAATTCAGCTACACTTTCAGTAATGGACTGGAAAAAAGCCCTCTACAAGTCCCTTTCTAGTAACAATTTTGTGATTCTAGGAATTTAAGGTAAGGAATTCTACCAAATTTTTTTTTTCTCAGGCCCTCCATATATATAAATCTACTCAAACAATGTTTTCATCTTCTTCTTTGCCACTAATCACTGAGCTGAGTGTTACTGAAAGAGGAAAGACTCTTGGTTTGTTTGCTTAAATTATACTTTGAAAGCACTTTTAACCATCCACTTCTCTAGCCCACTGCATAAATATTTAATTACTTTAATATTAAAAGAATAACAAAGAAGGAAAAAAATCTCATACCTTGTTTAAAAAAAATGTTAAAAAAGCCAAATGAGGAAAAAAAAAAAAACAAAAAGAAAAAAAATAAGATTCCCAAGGGTCTTTACTGAGAATGTGTCATTTTTGCCTGACAGAAAGCACAGGTCAAGAAGCAGCAAAAAACCCGCACCAGATCAGAACAGCTCATTAACCAATTTGAGAGGTATTTAAGCACTGCTGTCCATTGATTGCCCTTTCTGCCTCATCTTTCAACTACTGACAGTGAAATGTTGGTCTCTCTTCAATAGTGGCCACCTTGCCTGAGTACTTGAAGTGCCCATTCACTTCAGTGTTGCAAGATTAAATCCTGACTGATACTGTTAATGGCACAGTTCTGAGGTGGTCACCACACCTCAGGCACGTTCTGTCACGGAAAATTAGCTTGTGCTTTTCTTCACATCAAAAAATCATGTATTTCTCCATCACAAAAATAACTGAGAGTGCCTACTGCAGAGCTGAGTGTCTTCATGTCACAGTGATGAAAAAGCAAATTCTGGCTTCCAAAGCCGTTAAAGCTGTTGCCTACCAATAAGGCTTTGAAAGCACTGGTGAGTTCAGCACACATAGGATCAGTTAGGCCAGCGTTAGTGGAACAGGTATGCAAAGACCTTGCAGGTCAGGTGCAATCAGCTACAAGGCTTTCCTCAGCAATCCAACAAGTCTGGGTAACTACCACAGGGTCTGAGCCTCATTTTCTCAAGGCTTGAATAAGAAGGTCTCTTGTGGACTCCAGGATTGAACCAAAGCCATTGATTTTCAAAGCTTTGCATTAAAACATAATGACAAAATCACCGCTGAAAGCTGAAACAGACACGTGTTTAAAACGTTTAATTCCCTTCCCACAGACAGGAAAAGAAGATCATGAGCTGAGGACGGAGCATGAGAAAGAAACTGAAATACAGTATTTACACAAAAGACTGTCCCTGATGAGTAACACAGCGCTGGAGAAAAGAGAAAGCAGGTCGCTTCTGCCTTGACTCTGATCTTAAGGCAAAAATATTGAAACTTTTCTCAGGGATTGTTCTGTCACTTGAAACAAAAAGGAGCATCCAAAAAAAGCTACATGCTGAGCATGCCTCTGAAAGGCACAGTGGGCAATTCACACTTGCAGTGCTTGATAGGATTAAGGAAGGAGTCCACAGTGTTAGGGGGGCCACTCTCTATTCCCAAGGTTCTCTAAAGAACAGTGTGGTATGGCTCTATTCTCATAAGCATTTCTTACTCCCAGCACCAATTAGCCCTTGCCAGATATCATTAGTTTCAGGTTTGGGTTTTGCAGGGTTTGTTCTGGGGACCTTTCTATGTGCAGAATTAGGGATTTACAGCCTTTTTATACTCTCTTAGATTTCTAATAGGAGTTGAAACTGTCCAGAATATGAACAAGAATATTACCCAAGGCAGTAATATTTACCCAGTAATACCCAAGGCATGTTTTTACCACAGAGCTAATTTGAAGAACCTTCTCAGAGATAATTTCTTACAGAATTTGTTTTAAATTTAACATAAATTCAGAAATTAATTGAACACATACAGATTTGATTATAGATAACCTCACTCATTTAAAAGGTAAGTTCATAAAGGACACATGGAATTCTATGTATCTAATGAAGAATAAATCCCTGCTTTTAGAAGATTACAAAGAACAGGGCTGTCCTGCTGGAAAGCAGCTCTTCAGAGAAGGACCTGGGGGTGCTGGTGGACAACAAGATGCTCATGAGCCAGCAGTGTGTCCTGGTGGCCAAGAAGGCCAATGGTGTCCTGGGGTGGCTTAGGAAGAACATTGTCAACAGGTTGAAGGAGGTGATCCTGCCCCTCCACTCAGCCCTGGTGGGGTGATTCTGCAGTGCTGTGTCCAGTTCTGGGCTCCTCAGTCCAAGAGAGACATGGAGCTCCCGGAGCAGGTCCAGCAGAGGGAAATGAGGATGAGTGGGGGACNGAGCCTATCACTTGGTTTGTTCAGCCTAGAGGAGATTGACGGGAGACCTCACTGTGGTCTTTAGTATCCTCAAGAGGAGAAGCAGAGGGGAAAGTACTGACCTGTGCATCCTTGCAGCCAGAGACAGGACTTGAGGAAACAGCATGAAGCTGAGTCAGGGGAGGGCTAGGTTGGATATCAGGAAAAGGTTTTTCACCCAGAGGGTGGCTGAGCACTGGAACAGGCTCCCCAGGGAAATGGTCCCAGCACCTACCCTGACAGAGTTCAAGAAGCATTTGGACAACACTCTCAGGCACATGGTGTGACTCTTGGTGTGTCCTGTGCAGGGCCAAGAGTTGGACTCAATGATTCTTATGAGTGCCTTCCAGTTCACGATATTCTATGATTCTGTGAGGAAGAACTTTACTGTGCAGGTGACCAAGCACTGGAACAGTGCACTGGAACAGAGAGGTTCTGGAATCTCCTTCCCTGGAAATATTAAAAAATCACTTGGAAACTAATTCTGAGTAATGTATTCTAAGGGACCCTGCTTGAGCAGGGGGTTTGACTACACGACCTCCAGTGGTCCTTTCCAAACCTAACCATTCAGGGATTCTTTATTTGCAAGAACAGAGACTCCCCAGCCTCTCTAGGCAGCTGTTCCAGTGCTGGGCTAATCTCACAGGGACACTTAATGTTCAATTGGAATTTCTCATGTTTTGACTTGGGACTGTTGGTTCTTGTTATTTTACTATTTGCCCCTGAGAAAAGCCTGACCCTATTTTCTTGTAACTCCCCATTAGGTACTGGAAGATACAATCAGTTCCCACCTTAGTCCCCTCATGGTAACTCCTCTCTTCCCTACACAACCCATGATTGCATCCTAGCCTTTTACATGAACTACACCTCCTATCCACCTATAATCCCTCCTCCTCCATTTTTCCTTCTAACAGTCTGTGTTGCTGCTGTTATACAGTGCTTAACAAATGCATTTAAGGGTTTTGCAACAAATGTAATCCCAAG
Organism: Aleadryas rufinucha; assembly: GCA_013397815.1. Lineage (NCBI taxonomy): Eukaryota > Metazoa > Chordata > Aves > Passeriformes > Aleadryas > Aleadryas rufinucha. The sequence continues at coordinate 118,952 of VZTH01014054.1, forward strand.
GATCAATGTTTAAAAGAGAATTTCAGTTTTCTTACTGTGTTGTGTTGGTGGCATGGAGGACACATTTTATGAGCAATTTCCATTGGCTTGTAAGGTCTAAGTTTATACCAGGATATGCACTTGCCTAGTTGGAAAATACAGCTAAGCCAGGTGATTTCTTTTTCAATAGGCATGAAGCATTCACAGACTAGTTCCAACTGGAAAAGTGGGAGGCTTTTAGCCTTTTTTGAAACATTTCTTTTCAACATTTCTCAGAGATCATCTCAGATCTTAATCTGCTAAGCACACAGGTATGTGGGAGGAAGACAAATCTTTTAGATTGCATCTAAATTTCCTAGAAATTAAGTGTGAATTAACAGCACCTACAAATCTTTTTTAAAAGCAACTAAAGAAATAAACCTGATGTTTCAGATCTGATATAACAATATGTTTAGAGTAAAGAGAATGTGAATCATCAGCTAGAGATTTCCCAGCAAACTGGTATTTCTGCACAGTAGGATGACTGGGGTGAACCAGGGCAGTAGTACGCCTACAGGGAACAAGAGTGTTTCCCGAAAATAGCTGCTGTTTCTGGGGATAGACATGAAAAAGGTAAAAAGATGTGTTCTACACAGTTGAGACAGAGAAAGAAGTACACCACTGCTCAAAGATGACTGCTAAAGCAAAACACCTGTCTCCTAGATAGAAAAAAAAAATATATATATTCAAGGGTCCAGATACAGCTGACAGGAAAGAAAAAGATTTTTATGATCTCAACATTTTTGCAGTCTCTGCTGTTCTCTTTGCATGTCTTTCAGGCTCTACAGATACCAATACAATTTCCTGACTCTCTTCCCTTTCCCTTTTCTTAGTATGTTTGATATTTTTATCATTTTTTAGTGGAAACAAACAATGGAGATAAATGATGATGGAAGCAACATGAAGATAGCATTTTTTGAGAAAGCTTGGGGAGATACTATAGTGTGATTATGAAACAGAAAGAAACCATGTTAGCTTTGAGATAACAACGGCAACAGAAAATTAGTCTTACTTCCTCACACAGCACACAGGTTTGGGCTACAGCCCAAGTCATTCCTCTGAATCATCAAGTGTGGTCTTTTAGAAGCACAGCAATCAGCAAGATCAAGCCTGAGCTGACCCCTAAATCTTCATGTGGTAAATAGAATGTCCTCTTTTGCAGCTTGGTTCTGTGCTTCTGTGTCCAGCCATTTCCCATTTACCCAAATGAACCATCAGCATTTCCAGTACAACACAGCCCTACAATCACAAATGGCCCCCTGTGTTAAGGTCACAACAGAATTTAATCACAAACCATACATGCCCTACCATTTTGATGCAGGAATATGAAATGGCAGCCCAGAAAGACACATGTAACTCATTAACAGTAACTTGCAATGCTGATCAGTTAGCAGAAGTACTTTATCATCACAGTGGCGTATTTTTCACATTTACTAGCATGACAAATCAATGCCATTAGCTAACGAGATATGATTGAAGCAAATATAATTGCTATTATCACCACCAAGAGTATCTTAGAAAAAAAAAAAGCTCATTATTTTGCTTGCTTTCCTATGGGGTGAGTGCAGATAGCAAGAAACATAAGTGCTGTGTGAAGCCAAAGCAGCAGCATGTGATGGACAACATTTGTATGTCAAGTAGCCAACAGCAAAACAAGTGATGACAACACATTCTGAGCTATGAATTGAAGGTATGGAAGCAGCAGAATTCAAAAAGTGGAAGTATCCTTTACCAGTAAAGATGTGGAGGTAACTGAGGAAAGAACTTCAGAAAATAATTGGAAACATTCAGAAGACTGGGTAAATCATCCTGACACAATCCACTAACAAAAGCAGTGAAGATATTAAGGCCTAATGTTTTCTGGGAGAAATTTCCATTTGAATTCTGTTGCTAAATGATACCATTAAGTAGGAATTCTGTAAAGCAGCAGGATGTCTGCTCTCCATCTGGGAAAATTCCTAGACCCTTGCAACCTAATGTTCATGGGTCTGAATCCAAAATTCACTTCTGCTTGCCAGAACATTGACACTGTGTAATGTTCTTCCCATTCTTGTTCCTTCAACAGTAGTGGCATAATATGCTGTTTCTTTTCCTTCATCTTGAGAAGCTTCTAGCTTGTACTTCAGTAATATACAGGATTCCCTTTGTGGAGTCTGCTTATAAACCAAAACCAGACCTGTAACAAACTTTTCTACTAAGCTGTCCTCATCTCTTATTTGCCTGTGTGTCATGTGTCCTTTTTATTACAGTCCACTCACGTTAGTGCCTGTGGTAGTGAGGATAAATCCAGTTGGCCCATGAGACTTTGAATATTTATAGACAGCTAGAATTCTAGAAGACAGAAAGTTCCACTGTGATTTACCAATCTCTTGAAAACATCCAACCCCACTGCTGAAGCAAGACAAGTTGGAACAGGTTGCCCAGGACCATTTACAGTTAGGTTTGGAATATCTTTAAGGAGGAATGCTCCATAACCTCTCTGAGAAAGTAATTCCAATGTTTGACCACTTCCACAGGGAAAAAAAAAAAAAGAAAGTTTCTTGTGTTCAAATGGAATTTCTTGTGTTTCAATTTGTGCCTGTAGCCTCTTCTACAGTCACTGGGTACTCTGGAGAAGAGTCTGGCTCCCTCCTCTTCATTCCCAAGGTCCATCAAGTATTTACATTCACTGGTAAGATCCCTCTTGAGCTTTCTCTTCTTTAAATCCCCTGGGCCCAGTCATTCAGCTGGTTTTCAAAGCACTTTCCTGTTCAATTTTCTGACACATACTTTGTCACCTTGTCAATGAGGATGTTATGGGAGAGAGTGTCAAAAGCCTTACCAAAGCTGAGTTAAACAATATCCATGAATCTCCCTTCATCTATCAAGCTAGACATCTCATTTTAGAAACTATCGGGTTCATTATGCACAATTTCCCCATTGTAATTCCATGCTGATTATTCCTGATCACCATCTTGTCCTTCATGTATCTCAAAATGGTTTCCAGGACTAGTTGTCCATCATTTTCCCAGGAACTGTGGTAAGGCTCATAGTTGTCTAGACCCTTCTTCTTGCCCTTCTGGAAGACAGGACTGACATCTGCTTTCTTAGAGATGTCTTGCACCACAGAGTGCTTTCATAACACCCTTGAAAGCTCTGTTGCAGATGTTGTGGTGATCTTAGATTAACTGCTAGGCTTTAATGTTGGTATACAAAGCAGACATTCAGAACGGTCTGCTTAACTAAAATGCTATTTGTTTGAGGTTTTTTCCATCTGTACCACCAAAATGTTGGTTGTAAGGAAACCTTGGGGGTTTCTACTCCAAGCAAAAATTTCGTCAAAGCTATGTCAAATCACTGTGGCTTTGTACAAAACCTGTCCTGAAAACTTCCAAGGATGGGGATTTTATACGTTATCAGTAAATCGGATACAACTCCCCTTCACAGTAAACCACCCTAGCTTATTTAGCATTACATTTTGAAACCTGCCGGCAGTTAATTTTTAATCATTCAATAGATGTCTGTAATTTTGTGTGACTTCACTTTCTTGATCAATGGCACCCTACAGAAATCTAAGTATACTATGTTTGCACAGCTGCATTGTCTGCACAGCAATGACAGAAAGGTACATTAGCTACTGTTCTACACAAGATCATGTCAGCGAGGAACAAATATTAAACAAAAATTCCACTATTTAATCATCTGTGTATATGTTCTCCATGTGCCTCGATGTGAGCAGCACTCGACTGCTGTGCAGCATTCCCTGCATGGGACAAGCCAAGAGCAAGGGCTCCATACATCTTACCTGAGTTGAGAAATCCCTTGCACAACCTCCCCTGGGGCTTCTAATGACACAAATTATTTCCGTGTAGAAGGTGACTTTACAGAGGGTTACAAATAAAAATGCCTATAGCATACGTGTAGAAAGTTTCACTCCTATCATTCATTTGTCTTTGCTGACAGAAATGTCATTTAAAGCAAATCAGTTTCTCTGTCAGAATAATACTTAAAGAAGTCCTGTCACTGAGAAGCTGCATTAGTGATTTATGCCTCATTTCCGAGGGATGAGCAACAGCCTTATTACAGCTTCATAATATAAATCCATACAATACAGGGTTGCTATGACAACTGATGAGCCTTAATAGCCTAGATTCAAAGGACCTTGTTCAAAACTGTCAAGTAGTGCAGTTCAATGTAGTTCAGTCATCTGCACCTGTAAGAACTGGGAGAAGGCCATGCAGAAACAGAACAGTTCACTCATACTCTCAGGGGAGGCATCTGAGCTTTGCAGCTGAGAGCCTTCCTTACCTCTGAGCTAGGCAGTGCTAGTCCTGAGCCTTTTCAGCCCCCAGCAGAGGTATCCAAACTTCTGTTTGGCTGCAGCAACACTGAACTCCCGAGGTTACCTGAGAAACATAGTTCACCTCCAGTTCCATTTACTAGTATTTAAAGATGAGGTTACAAAGAGGTAAGACAATTAAACACCTTCCTGATACTGAAAATGGGTTGCCCACCCCTTTAGACTTCTTTTCTCAAAACTGTGATCTTAGCTGTGTTTTCCGCCCATATCCTCCCACTAAAACTGTGGTATTTGTCAGATTTTGCTAGGCTAGATCAGCTCACTAATGCAGGAGAGAATTCTGTCTTTTTCTCTATTATTTTTTTTTTCCTTTGAGATTCTGCCAAGGCCTAAAATGGCTTGTTGCAGGGTTCTAACAACTTGTAAAAGGTAAAATGGAGGAGTAATGACTGGCAGGAAAGGAAAGCTGCAAACCTACCCAGTATTCTACCCTCTGAAAACAGCAGCACCTGAGCTTTAACAGCATCTATAGAGTCACAGCAATAGTCACATGCCCAATTCATAGACTTGATTTGCTCTGAAAAGGCAAGATTTAAGTGTAGTGCTGCAGCACCTCTGAATCCTGAAAACAGGCAGACTGATGTTCCAAAGCTGATAATACTCACTTTGGAATGAGGTCATTAAGAAGACAGCAAAAAAAAAAAAAAAAAATTAGGCTGGATACAGCGGCATAAGACCTAAAAAAGTATATTATGTATGCTCCAAGCAAAAGAACACGGATCTCACAACGTGAGGTAAAGACAGCACAAGACAAAACGCCAGGCACAACACAGTATGTCACAAAGGGATGGTAGCTGTGGCTGCTGCTCTTCCCTTCTGCAAGTCCAGCCAAAACCTGAGCTGAGGACATACTGCAAAGATGCAGATACACACACAGCACACTAATGCCATCAGCCACACAAACAACACAGCAGGGTCTTCACTGTTCATTACCCACACACACACGAGCAGCAGCTCAAGTAATGGGAGTACTTGAGCAAGATTCAGAGCCACAGAGTGTGTTACTTGAATGTCTCAGTTCCACAGAATTCCCTGCTCCCTTCCTGTTCAACCCATGAAAACCAGACATTTCCAGTGAGACAGCTCCTTTAAATCTGAGTTTTTCTTGCAATGATCATTGTGCTCAGGAGAAGCATGTTGCAGAAAAGGCAATGGCAACTGCAGAAGCTATACACAGCTGTCTATTATAGCTGGACTTGTTTGAAACACGTCCCTCTTCAGTGTCTGAAAGGAAAGAAGCAGTGCTTATCTGACTAATCCAATGTCCTTTAACTTCTAGTACTTTTGGAAGGATTCAGTGTCACTGCAGACAATACTTCAGATTAGTAATAGGAATGAACTTTTATACCTACCCTGTAAACTTTACCTACAGGGTTTTTTTTTTTTTCCCCTTGAGAAGCCTATTTTAATCACACAATAATCAGGTGCCTTTTACTAGCTTCATATTAGAAGAACTTTAGTTGTTTGATGTGTAAACAGGCCAAAGTGCCCAACTCTCTCCTTTTTTCAGAAGTGCATGTGAATGCTATTGCAATTCCTGTAATTTCAATAATCAGAAAGACCCATTATTTCAACAGCTGTGGATGAATTCAGGAAGTTGCTACTGATGAGCTTTATGAGCATGTTTCTGCTTTCTAAAACAAGCGTCCACTTGTGCAGATGATAAAGTGGATTTATTCCAAAATGATCTCACATGGTAAAAAATTCTGCCAATATACGGATGTTGCAAACAAAAATGGTTCCAAGTTGGGAAATTTTACTTGAGTTAATTTACTACCAAAGTACACAAATCTTTTATCGATGATTGAGGTTCTGGGGAAAGTAAAAGAGTGCAAACCATTAGATGACTGTATTAATGTAAATTTTTTGTCTCCTCTGCTCCTGAGTTTCAGCTGCCTTTATTTTCACTGTGAGGTCAACTCTTGTCCGTCAGAATTTGTCCAGGGAGCCAACAGGCAGCACAGAAAAAGGAGGGGCTGTGTGTAATGCTTTCCGCCACCCCAAGTAATATGGTTTCTGCCATTCAGTCCTGATGCTTCCAGTTGTCCTGGGCATAGGGATTCTGGTTGTCCTGTTCCTCATTTGCCCCTGCTCCAGCATGGGGAGTGACCACTGACTGCAGTTCTTTCAGAGGCAAACTTGTTTCAGTGTGGTCTGTTCCTCACATATTCCTTGTGTGTGGAGTGCTCCCACTTTAACAGCTGCAGATTACTCCTTAAATCTGATATATGAGGAGGTGCTGTACACTTCTCTCAGGAAGGTTATACTGTGCGATGATGTTTTTCCACTGTTGCTCCATTCACATCTGGGCAGGCTGGAAACTGTTTTGACTGGCACACTAATTCATGGACATCCAGTTCCAAAAGGTTGGGAGCACTATGTTATATCCATATAAATGGGCTTTGTATTGTGCATGATACCCAAAGATCTGTCAGTGTTGGGTACCTGACCAGGCAGAGATAAATTTCTCCCACTTTCTCCTTCCAACTTATCATCCCCTCTAAGAGTTTATGTAGGTGCACACAGCCTGTGAGCTGATTTACTGTACACAGGGTGGCATCAGAAGAAACACTGCTGAGTCAAAGAGTTACATCAGTGAATGTGAAAGCAGGATGAAGCCTGCTGAGTGTAAGGAGCTATTTTTTCAGCAGAATTTCTCATTTTCTATTGCTGGTACTTTTCATTCTAGTAAAGGAAATTTTCAAGACCTTACATATCCCTAAAAAGAATATACTACTGTCACCAATCTTACACGAGCCATGAATTTTGTTCAGGGAAGACTCCATGACCCATAGGCCAGTTTCATAGTGTACAGCTGCATCACAATCTTGGCTTATCTTTATCCAAAAAGTTTTGGGGAAACAGGACAGGGAGACTACGAGCAAGTTAAAGCTAATTGGGAAAGGGAAAGGAAAAAAGGAAAAAAGAAAAAAAGGGAAAAAGAAAAAAGAAAGAAAAAAATTTAAAAAAGGAAAAATAAAAAGGAAGTTTCACTACTATTAAGCCACTATTAACTTTCTGAAGAGCTGAGAAAAAAGACTGCCAGGAGGTATGAAACCCTGGTGGAGAGTCAGAAGACAGCAACACAGTTAGCATCAAGGAACACAGGAACCTGAAAATTCCCACACCAGTTTGATGGCCAGCCAGACAGCAGAATCTGTCCAGAAGTAGAGCCTTGTAGCATGTTATTCATACCTGCCTTCTGCGAGCATTAATCCACCAGTAACTGCTGTTTGTTCAGGTGTGCCAACAGGTGACTAAGCCCTGGCCTGAGGTTTAGATAACCAAACAGGCCGTGAGAAACGCTGGACATGACATAAGCAACTCTGAACACTGCAAATAACAGAGTGAGAAGCTGAAAGCAGTTGCAAACAGCACTGTGAGCAATGCTTGGACTTCACAGGTGGATAAGGGGGAGTTACACTGTAACTTCACAAGTAATTGGAAGGGAATAGTTTGGACTCTTTTGGGAGTGGAAATTTGCAAGGCCAGCAGCACCTCAGTAACTATATCAATAACAGCAGGTGAAGTCAAGGTGACTTAGGAAATGGTAGAAGAAATAGGTGTGTGGGTACAGATGTAGAAAACCTGGGACTAAAAGGGAAAAGGCAGCTAGAGACAAGTTATTTCTCTGGGATATGAAGAACAGAGAAAGCGAGGGGTCAAGGTAGATGGGAGAAGAATAAGCACAGAAAAAAATTAAGAGAAGGTAGAATAAAAGGGACAAGGTGTATGCAGGCAAGCTACTGGTAAGAGTTCATCTGACTGAGCCTTGTTTCTCACAGCTGCAGGACTGTGGAATCCATTTTCATTAAACCATTTTCATTAAACCTTATTTTCTGCATGATCCTGGGGAGACGTGTAGGGCAGAGTGGGAGAAAGAGAGCACTGCAAGTCATAGGAGTTGTGTACATGCATGTTTTCATCAGCAAACTTCAGTCCTGATCTGTCGGAAAGGAAGAGGAGGATTAGGTGATCTGTGTTCACATTTATAGGAATGCTGCTTGTGTATACGTGGGTGACAAGCAGTGAAGACATCAATCTCTGTGTTGTCTGTGTGGCTGATGACGTCAGTGCTGTGTGTGTATCTGCACCTTTGCAGTGTGTACTCAGCTTGGGTTTTGGCTGGACTTGCAAAATGGAAGCTATCAATCTGAGATGGAAGACACTGCCTGGGTCCTAGACTGCACTGGATTTGCTTGTAGAAGAATAAATCCCCCTCATCCTAGGATTCAGCTGCTCCTTAGCATTGTCTACCCTCAAATGGTGTACATCTTGCTGGCACAGTCTCAGTGCACGCTAAAAGACACCCTAATAAAAATGATCCCATGGAAGACGCAGAAAGAAAATCCACTTCACCTGTCACTGTCCTTCAAAATCAAGATGAACTTCACAGAAAAAGAAATTAAAGATTTGAATTTGGCCATTTGTGGTGCTAGAATCATGGGCAGCAAAGCTGAAATTAAGCCTTCAAACTGTCTTCCTGAGGCTGACAGAGCTTGGAGGAAATATTGCTGGTTCCAATATTGATGGGGGAACAGATCACTCAAAGTCAATTAGCAAAGCCAATATTTAAACTGATGACACTTCTTTCCTAATTGAAACTGGGATAAAGTGCTGTTTTTGTTGGTGTTTAAATTAATGGTTTGCATTAGTTCAGCTCCAGCCAGGACTGAACATAGATGGCTCAGTTCTGAGATTTCCATGATGGATAACATGCCACAGTCGATAAGGTGACTCAACTCTCCACAACCAGTAATGGACTTCAAGAAGCAACCCTGGGAAGTGAACAGAAAGCCTATTGATTTTCAGTAATGGATGCTCATTTTGCTCCTTTAGCGTTTTAGAGCTTCTTAGGCACCTCACTGAAGGCAAGGGGAGTTTTTTTCATTCGGATAAGCAGATTCTCAGGAATCAACAAGGGAAAAACTCTTAATAATCAGCTTATCCTGGGCTGCTTGGTTCATCCATCACTCCTGATAGAAGGAAACCCCTGGTTATTCTACCTGTTAGGGAAGGGGTCACATTTGGATCCCAACTTACAGGAAAGGGCATTTGAGTGCTGGTGTGGACATAGAAATTGCTGTAGGGAAAGTCTGTAACACCCTATTCTGCAATTCTTGGAACTAGATAAACACCTTTGATCAGACTGAAATCCCAAGAGCACAATTAATTACTGACAAAGTTTTTATCCAAAAATAGAGTTACTTATTGAGCTAGTGCTTAACATTCATCTTTAGTTTTAAATTGATTCATTATTCAAATGAAAAATAACTTTTTAAAAACATTTAGAAAATGGATTAAAAACATAATGTCTGTAACAGTGTTATATAATGAAATCTACAGTCTTGCGTGATATTTTAATGAAATAAATTATGCCACGGGTTCCACTTTCCCAACAAGCTCACCATTGTGAATACTTGTTCTTGAATGCTTACCACAATGGCTGGATGCAGTGAAGACATATCCCACCAGGAATAATTGTTGATCATGTGGTGGCTGGGTGACACACTCTCAAGTCTCTTATTTCCATTTATATTCCACAAAAGCTTCAAAAGATAATTGATATTCGCCTTTCTTATGATCCAGGGTGGGCCATGGTTTTCTAAAACGTGTCTCCAGGGGTGCACTGTGTCTCAGTGCTATCAGGCCCTGGAGGAATGTTGTGTGGCAGCTGCTTTTGAAAAATAAGTCATCTGTTTAGCTACATGAGGAGGAATTAGCATTGCTAAAAGAGCAATATCTCACTGGATTTTGGTGAGATTTTTCACTCTTTAAATGCCGGTGAGTTTTTCAAAATCTTTCTCAAAATAAGAACTGCTGTTTCTGAAAATTCTACCTCCAACACCTGCTATGACACCTTCTGTGACAGACTTTTGGAGACAAAGACCTGTTCAGCCAGCCTTAACATGTTTTGTACTACAAACAAGTACACCTATCGCAATTTTTAAAACACTAAACAAAGGTTAGCACAAAATCAGGATCTAACGGTCTGAACAGAAATGAAATAAGCAGTATTCAGAGGATGGGTCATTCAAACCAATAAGAATTTCCTTCATACTCCAAATAGTTTTCTTCCCATAAAATTATTTCTTATTATTAATAACGTGGCAACTTCTACGAGCCTGATGACAAAGCGGGATTCAGTGGTGTTAGGCATCAAACAAAATAAAAGACTGTTACTGCCCCAAAATACTGTCAATTAACTAAAGACAGTGTTTATAAAAGCAAGATCAGAGCATAAAAAGATTTTAACTTTCATATACACCTACACTCAGAACACAGCAGAAGAAATACTTGGAAGATAAAAGCAAATCTGATAGTGCCAGGTAGTGTTGTATAAATGTATGACTTGTCTAAACATGCCTCAGCATTTTATTGCCTCATACAGCATGACTTTTTGTTTGTATCAGATTGAAGTTCGATGGTTTTCTCTTTCACTTTATCTTCATGTTCTTTTAAAAACCTGGGGGAAAAAAATAACACTTGTGAGAAAAAAGTCAATAAAACCTGTAAGAGATCAAACAAAAAACCATTTTCCCAAGAGTATAAAATTGTCCAGAGATTTAACAGAATATGATAAAATTTTGTGAACTAACAAACGAACAAAAAAGTGCCATTATGGCTCCATCACACAACTGCCTTTGTTCATTTAGTTGGAAAAATTTAGTTAGTGCTGATTGTTAACATTTATTGCATATTACAGAGATTCGAAACAGTGGCTTTCATTTCTTACTTTAAAGGCTGGAAAAAAACTAAAACAAATCTAGCTGCCTAGACACTTATCAATTACCAGCACTTTCACAAAATTTCACTGATTTCATTGACAATGTTAGACATTTGGCAACTCATTACCAGTGTCTTCACCTCTCTAAGTAGTTCAGAGGGACGATATTTTCCTGTATTTTTACCTCTAATCTTTATATAAATTCAAAAATCCACTTCTTCCTGTCTCCCAGCCCCCAGGCAGACAGCAGAATTTGAGCTGTAACGAGCAGAGGGAAGAAAGCATCATATCCGCTGTCCTGCTGTGGATATCAGCAGCATCCATTTTCAAGCATGATTCTCCAAACCTTCAGGAAATTCTTCCGAGAACTATCACAACATCCAAGGCCCTCAGCTTTCCTAGCACCAATCCAGATGGTTTTGGATCTATACAGAGCTTCACTAAACTTAACTCTTTATGAACCTGAGCAATTGCTCAGTCAGAGCAACAGGGTCAGGCTACAGAGCAGTTTAAAAGCAACAAATATTTCACCACCCTGAGTTCCTGTAAAACTAATTTAACAAAGAGAATTCACAGTGTCATCAGTGACAGGGCAGTCAGGCACATAAAAAGCTCATCAACTGTGTTTTCTTCTTACCTAGCTAAGTGAAGCACAGACTTTTCCACATTGTACCCAGAATATGCACTGCATTCGTAGAAAATTAAATTGTAATCCTACAATCAAACAGAAAGACCATTTCAATTACTTTTGCACGATATCTCACTCCAGCTTTAAAAAGAGAACACAGATAGACTGAAATATGAAAATAAAGGAGAAATAGATCATCTTAGGATTTTAATTCTAGAGCTAACAGTAAAGAGTAACAAATGAAGTCCAAGTGTGCCTCACAAACAACAACTATATGCTTCTCTTAGGAGATGTTTATTCTGTAGGATGGCTTTTGACGTAAGAGCTCGAATGCAAATGTGTCTTGTAAGGTACTGAAGTCTTGTGATGATCAGGCAATTCCCACATCACTAACGGCTGGACAAAGTAGGTGAGAAGAATTCCAGTAACTCTTCTTGCATCTTTTTGCACTTGTGAAATTTTTCTGCACCTTCTTTTGCAGTCAGCCTCATCTTCAGTTTTGTACCCCCCCCCCCTCCCCGCTCCCCCGCGGCAGCTTTGTAATTTAGAACAGTGAGTAAATGATCAAGTCTTGGGAGAGATTCTCAGTGCTTCAGTTGAAGTCTTATCACCATAAATGCAAATGCAAAAGATCATCTGCAAAAGAACCTGACCTGGCAGTTCTGATGGCAGAGGAGTTTGAAAGGGAATGACAGATTATCCTCCAAAATAGACATCTATCTACTTTCACAACCTACTACATTGAAGGTCACCTACACTTCCTCTGTGGTATTACTACATGTTCTTTTACCCATCCAAATTTCAAATTTCTATTCACTTTCCACTTTTCTATATGTCTTATTGCTATTTATAGCAGTAGCTTAAAATTCAAGTCACTACCTTAGGAAATTACAGTCATGTCTGCATACTTTCATTTGTTTTTCATTAACTGTGGTTACTGCATTTATACTTTTTTAACCACTCTTCGGAAGACACTTATAACTCAGTTTTCAAAAGTCTCCATTAAGATGACCAGGTATTTCATTTTTCTTTGGTTGGTTGTTTTTTTTTTTTTTTTCCCTATATACCATGCTTCCAGAACTGCACAACTTTTGGAAATTTTTGTCATCTTCATGAAATTTCAGAGACAAAAAGGGGGTAAAAGAATTTCATAAATACACTAGCTCTAAAAAAGTGCTTCAGTATTATCCAGTGTCAGTTCTGAATATGCTGTCAGTGGTTATACTGTTTGTTCCAATGAAAAACACGATTGAAAAACTTGCAATAATTTCTGGATGACCAGATAAGCACAGAAGAGCAGAGAAGGAAGAAATCAGGCAATGTTACTGTTGAATAGATATTTTATTGATTTTTTTTTTCAACATACATAACATTTACAATAATGCAACCCTATGATTCTCTTCCTTTTCTTAGAAAAGTTTTAAGATAAAATTTGACTGGGTCAAATGTCTTGCTAGCTACGCAAACAAAAGCTTGAAATTAAAGTTACACTCTCTTTTTCTGCTCAGCTGATCAGAACTCTAATAGAAAACCTACTGTGGACAGTTTATAGGTATTCTATGTAAGTCAAGCTGAGAGTGATACTTCTCCAACATATTTCCCACATACAACAGAATGTTACTAGAGGAGAACTCTCAGTGATAACATTTATGCTGGCATGAATCTGAAAGGATTTTTCAACAAATTGCTTGGGTGGAAAGATAACAATTTAAACTCGATAATAAGTGCTTAATTCTCTCAGTCTGGCGAAAAGGTTCTTGTCTGAAAGGGGAGACAGTCTGGAAATACAAAGTGCCATTTCTTTGATTCAAAGAAGAAACTTTAATTGATAGCACACACAAGGAGCACAAAGTAGGAGCAGGCAGGACACATATAATTATTAAGCTAGGAAATGCCATCCATCTCCATCCAGAAATTAGCTATTGAACTTTGGCAACCACTGGCAATTACTTCATTTTAAAAATTTGCCTACAAATCAGCAGACATCTAAATAACAGGGAGAAAAATTAATTACTACCAGAGAGAGCTGGGCAATTTCTGTCCTGTAAAGTAGCATCACTCTGAGAACAGCTCTCTCATTAGCACTATTTGTGTAAGAATGGCACTGACAGCTTGACAAAGGAGACACTGTATGAATACACAGAAAACGTCCTCATTCCATGAAGCACATACACTCTGCTAAGCCAAGGCAGGCAAAGCATTATTATCTTATTTTATCATTGAGGAACAGTGATAGAGAAGGATTTATTGACCCATTTAAGATCACTCAGGAACTATGTGCAGGGCCAAAATAAAATCATGCTGAGTATGAGCATGCCTGAGCAGCACCTTTATCATAAGGCATTTTATTTAAATAATTGGCAGTGGTTACACTTATCCACTCAAACAGAACATCGGCTGTTCCTGAATGCTCACAATACTCTCTCTTGTTGTGCTGGTATGAACTCTGGATCACTGGATCAAGCTAAGCTGAAGAGAAATTTGTTATATGGAGTTTTCCTTCTGGATCCTCTGCTAAAAAAGTCAAATGGACTTCCAGAATCCCTGTGCTCATTCCATTCCCCCTTTCACAGGGTATAACAAACACACTGGAACTACCAGTCTTCTCAAATGACAACAACTCCCTTCAGGCTGCCATTACTCCTTTTAAAAACTAACTGTGCTGCCTGCCTTGCAAAGAAGTTATGTGACAAGTGCATTACAATGGAAGCCCTTGGGTTTCTGACCAAATTTGTAGTACACTTAAGTACTTGTAAGATGTGGGACTGAAACAAAGCAAGAGTTAATACAGCTGGCCTGAAATGCCCTCTGAAAGTACCTGTTCCTTTCTGACTATAGAAAAAGCTGGGTAAAACCAATCCCATCCTGTGAGACACTGAAACAGTCCTTAAAACTGCTGGACTTCAGGGCCAACAGGCTAAACTGATTCTTTGTCTGCACAAGAAGAGCTTGTTTTCACCAAATATGGCTATACAAATTAGTATCAGCTCAGCATCTATCCCTGTGTATTTGGGATCATTCGTGAGTAATTCATGGGATTATTCACAAAATAAGTAATTCAGTTGCACGCACTAACAGAGACAGTGGTATGTGGTTTCATAGGAATTACATGGCCATTTAGCAAGAACTAATATTTCATTAAAATTCATGGTTATTATTAGCTCAGCAAGAAAATTATTATAATTTAATTATATCTATGCTGCTTTTCAACTAATCCATTGCCATTAATCATTCCTTCTCTTAACCACCTCAGGCAGCACATTCAAACATTCAAATGAGTCATTCGGATCCATTCATTTGATTATAACCATCTTATTTGACAACTTTTTGTTTTACTTATGCAAAACATTTTATTTTCTTGCATGACATGTTAGAATTAATAGCCTGGTGGGCTGTGAGCTCTATACACTAGAATGATTCATCTCTGTTTTACTAGCACAACTTTTTTAGAGTGAGATGACACGCAAGACACCTACTCTCTGTCCATTTAGCATTTATGTGTCACTTGTTTTTTCACAGAAGGATTCAGTGTTACACCCTGGAGTCCAGCCTAGCTTCCAGGGTCTCAAAGTTATCTGCATTTCCATGCATAGAAGAAAATAAAGCTGATTTCCTAAACGGATAACCTTTGGGGCATAAATTTCAAGGCTGATAATCCTCTCCTACAAAAACCAAATAATGGACACAAACCTGAATAGGGAGGTATAATTTCAAAAGGCTATGTGAATAATCTAAATTAGACAGAAAGAGATCTGGCCCTAATTCTTTCAGTTACAGAGAGGTGCCTAGCAGCAACCTTTCCTGGAAGAACAATTCAATTGCACTTCAAATTTTGAAAACACCCTTTTTATTACTGGCAGTAAAATCTATTTTCAAAGGTGAAACAGGTAAATATGTGAAATCCAGCACACTGTTTAATTTAGGTATATTCCTACCAATTCAGTGAATTTTTCAGCAATATTGCGATGACTTATTTCTAAATAAATGAATATTCTGCAGGCATTCATGTTCAAACTATAAGCGCTGTGTAGAGAGATTCAAAAGAAAAATTGATGGGCATGGTATACAGGAATATAAACAAGTATCTGGTATTTGCAGTCTCTTGAATGCTTAAATTATGCCCATGGATCATCAGGGCTCTGGTAGATGCAGACTGTTAACTCTACTTATTTTATCTCCTTGATGGAAAGTTACTAAAAGTAAACATGTTTTCTACTCCTACCACAGGAGTAACAGATGGTCTTCTGTGGTTTTACAGGAGGTAGGAGGGAGAAAAGGTCCCCAAATTATCTCTATGTTAAGAATTCTTCCACAGAGAAAAGGGAAGAAAAAAGAGAGAGGAAAAAAGTACCAAGGAAAAAAATATAGAAAAAGAGAGGACAAAGAGAGACAGAGGAGACACAATGAGAGTGAATTCTTAAATATTTTTCTTCTCCAATCACTTTTGGGTTTGGTTTAGGGATTTTAATTTGTTTGGTTTGGGTTTAGGATGCTCTCTTTATCTACACAGTGTTTTAAGTACTATAATTATCAACACTTACATCACTGAAAGCTGAATTGATGAGTGTCATGGGGTTCCTAATCCTTAAAAATACCTGTCTGGCTAACATTAATCTGTGTTTCTATGAATTTAGACACATTGGGACTCCATTTTAAAACCTTCACCTTGAAGCCTCGTAAGGGGTTCCCTAAGTACAGTACCTTCGCAAGATGGTCTCCCATTCCCATCGGGACCTCGCGCTCCTTTTCGTTGTCAGTTTTATTACCCAACAAAAGAACGGGCACATTCTCCCCAGTTGCCTCCTGCAGAATAAAAACAAATATCAACTGAGGCATTGAATTCAAAAGATCACAGATGAAGAGGATAAAAGCTAACAAATGTCTCAATATAACAAGACATTTAAGACTTCACACAAACCAGGTACGTGCCACTTTGCTTACAAACGTGTCAGGAATTGAAGCTGGATAAAAAACATGAAAAAGACAGAATGCTAAGATTACACTAACTATGAATTTTTTTTTAAATAACAGCACAGAAGCTCATTAGAATCTATATTAAAATGGGAGAGAGAAACCTCCATGTTACATAGGCTCAGATGTTATGTATTTATAGCCACTGCTTTTCTAATTATATGGCCATGAAAAATAATGGCAACACCTGGGTACTATTATACCAAATGAATTACATGAAATAGTGGAGAAATACACAGAATAGGCCCCCAAAAATACATAGAATAGACAGGAATCAAAATTCATTCTGAAAAGGGTTATAATTATCACAGTGAGTGCTTTCATTAGGTGGGCTGAATGCTACAGCAGTAAATGGACTTGGCTGTTATGTCCCACTTAGCAACAGTTTGCAGCAAACAAAAATTAGTTGGTAAAGAAGAGTGAACTATTACAGCTTGGAAAAAAGTTTTGACCACAACATTCAATTTTTCTGAATCAAAATCTGCAATGCTCCTCTAGCTTTTACCATACTGAATTAAAGCATGCCAATGATTTATTAAGATCATATAATTAGCAAGGGACTGTTCTTCCAAAATGCATGCTAATATTACTTCAGTAAGGCTACTCATATGTGGAATAATTATGACTGTTTGGAGGCATTAAAATGACTGAGTCCTAATCTGAACTCCCAAAGCCACTTCTTGGCTACTATGGAAAACAGTGTGTTACACTAGAGCACATGCCCAATAAAATCAGACTAAATGATCTTCGCATATCAATTTGTCCCTTACTCTTCCAGTCAGCAAACAGGAAGTCACACTTTGTTCTTGCTACAAGTCAGCCCTTTGTGGCAGCTGCCTCAGTTTTATTTTTACTCTTTGTTCTGGCCACAAACAAATTCTGTTGCTTACGCTCTTAATACTTTTTAATTATCAATTAACTGATGTCGCTCAGTGGCAAGGGCTATGATATTCTCTTCGAGTGGCTGAAAGGATGATCCCCAAGAAACTGAACTGTCTATCACGAGGCAGTTTCACAGCACTAATGTAGATCACATAGTTCTAAGTTTATGGCGTATGTTCACAATACAGTCTATTTTCCACAAGCTACACACTTGGTTATCAAACTGCTAGTGATGATCAGTGATTACCAGATCACGACCACTGATCCAAAACACCTCTCACTGCTAGTAGTGATCCAGTGGCAGTCATCAGCTAAGCTCCCTTCATGAGAAATCAGAGGACTCCATGCTGGGATTTTCCCAAAGCTCATGTGAAGTCCTTAAAACCCTGAAACTATGACTTTTTTTTCATAGACATAGAGATCAAAAACAACTTCACTGGCAACAGTGCAGACCAAACTCACTAGCAAAAACGTAATGGTGACAACACAAGAAACATGTTGCTCTCTGTGTTTTATCCTGCTAACAGCCCTTGTTCGGAAGAAGGTAGAGAATGACACCAGGGTTTCGATTTAAAGCTATGTCAAGTTACCTCAATGCTTATCAGCCACTGCTTGACAGCTGTGAATGTGTCTTTTGCTGTTACGTCATACATCACAATGACACCATCAGCTTTTCTGAAAAACTGCTTGGTAATGCTTCGGTACCTACAAGTAAGAACCTGGTTACAGCTCTCTTGAACAGCAGCAACAACCTGACAAGTTAAAATTTATAGTAATTCCTCCATGCAAAGACAAATAAATTATTCAGGGGAAAAAAAAGAAAAAAAAAAAAAAAACAAACAAGAAAAGTAAATAAAAGGATTTGTTTTTAAAAAAGAAAGTGTTTGGAAAATTTTCCCCTGCCTTCTTTAATTGATTCTGGGTTAGGCTGGATAATTAGCTGCATATCTCACCTTCTCCTACCTCTTTCATTTTAAGCTTGGAGCAGAAATTTCCCCCTCACTAAGTGCTCTTCTAAAGCTAGCTAGGTTTTTGGAGACTTTTTCCCAAGCTTCCTGTAGAAAACGTAGATTGTCATTGTCATCCTTGCTTTGAGTAATAGAAAATTACACAATAGGTGAGGAGATGGGGAAGGAAATTACCACTGAAACCTTACAGAAACCTGGAGTTCTACTACAATGGTATTTTTTGGGTAAAAAAATAAACACCTCTTTTTTTATCTACATAAGGCATTTTCTGCTATAGAAATAATTCTAGGTGCATTTTAAAATCAGTCTTCCTCCTAAAGAAATAGTGGTACTAAGCTTTTCAGAGCTTAATTAAGAATCCTTTTTACAGACTGGCAGTTTTTCAGTAGACTTAGCAGCAGATCAGCACATTAGTGCTGCAAGGGAATGAGCTAAACTGTGAATCCACTGGCTCTATTAGGAATGCTCCTATATTTGTTCCTCTCCCAAGAAGCAAGATTAGGTCCGTGCTTGATAATCTTTGAACAGATGATTCAAGGAAGCGAAACCTTAAAATGCGTGCGGATTTTGACCGGCATGGAGTTAAATTTCATCATACTGTCTGTATTTCAAACAAGTGGTTTTGCCACTTTCATCCCTCCAATTCCCTCCTCCATCCCAGCGCATGGGGGAGTGAGGGAGCAGCTACGCAGCTTGGCTGACTACCAGGGTTGAACCACAAGAGGACCTTTCTCACCGTTCCTGGCCAGCAGTGTCCCAGAGCTGCAGTGCTACCTGGGTGTGATCTACTGTGACAGTTCTCACGTTGTAATCCACACCTGCAACAGAAATGCAAGGAAAGTTGTCTCTTTACAGGCTGTTTGATCTTTGAAAACTGGATCCAGCAAATAGCAACAATTCCAGAAAAGTAAAAGGATAGGCACTACATTAAAAATTATGTCCAGGGTCTCCAGCTATCAGAGGACAAGAGCTTTTATTTGCTTGAAGTTCTCCAGCAATAAAATACTGTATGGTAATACAAAATACGTAAAATATGCAAGATAAGTCACTTTTGTAAAATATGCAAGATAAGTCACTTTCCAAGTCACGGAACATGAATCAATGGTCCATTTGACAGTCCACAGCAGTCTAAGCCGTTTAGTCTGGAATTCACTGTGTAACATCAGTTTTATGGAATGTGTTAGTTTAGTCTGAGCTAATCACATAGGTGCCTTCTACAGTTAGTGGAAAAACACAAGGCATGGCACAGGGAACAGTGGAACCTAAGATAAATGCTGAAGAGAGATGGACTGAACATGTGGAGAACCTCTTCCCCTATTTCTAACATAGAAGATGAGCTCACTTCACTTAGGTTAGTCGAGATAAAAATTCACTTATTTCAACTTTTAAATTAATCATATCCCGATTTCTCTAACCTGTGAAGATGTAAGTATTTTTTGGATATTTATAACAATAATTAGAGTCTTAGATGTTAATCAGTCACTACCTCCTCCTAATGACAACCTGCGGTTTTTGTATCACATTGAATTGCATCATGAAATCACAGAATCATTGAATAATTCAGGTTAGAAGGGATCTCAGTAGGTCAGCAACAATATCTTTGGGGCATTTTTCCACAACAATGGGATTTTTGCCAGAGGCATCAATAGAGAAGCATCTATGCCTGCATTCCTTCAATAAGCAATTAAAAAATCTGGATGGAGGCTGTATCAATTGCTTGTATCTCAAGGTAAGAAATCTGAAGTATTCTGTAGAAATTCACTGAGAACACTCCTCTCCATATTGTTCACTTGACTTTTCCATGGTGTGTACCTTGCCAGCCATAGCCCACATCTCTGAAATTCATTGACATGAACACTAAATCAAAGCTATGACAATGCTTTCTTGCCATTTCCTTTGCAAGAACCCTGGATGGCCAGCCAAAAGATGAAGAAGTTCAGACTCATTCCTAGGTTTTTCCTCTGGAAAATTGCACACACTGTGTAAGACCTCAGAGTGTAGAGAAGCGTATCAGCCAATTACAGGACAATATGGACAGGACACAGCATTTGGGTCTATACGATATATGAATAGACAACTGCATATAGGTGTCTAAGCTCCCAGTCCTGTTAATGAAGATACAGTCAATGAAAAACTAGGACATTACTAAACTCACCTTGAAGTAGGTAAGTTTTATTTCATATATGCTGCAGGATAAGTAAGGTCTAAATATAGGCTAAGCGTAAAGAATCTGGTCATTTAACCCAGCTGCATTGCAATAACCTATGCTTCAGTTTTTGTGCCTTGATTTTGTGTCTGAGTTCTGAAAGATTGGTCTACAAGTTCAGGCAAGGTAAGAATAATGCAGGCTTTGAAAACTTTGGCTTTGAAAACACTGGTCTGACATTTTTTTGGTGATTAGTACAATGCCAAATCTTCAAATAGATAATTCAGATATTCTACTTTCTCTTTAAAACAAAATCAGATTACTCAGAGGAATAGAGATGAGGTATGAAGGTGGAATGAATAGTTCAGTCCAGTTAGTATAGTTCAGTATACTTCCAGAGGACAGGGTAGCTGTTACAGAACTGTGAGACCTACAAGGAAATTCTGGCTTCACAGAAATCAGTAGGATTTTTCTGATTTATCTCAGTGCTGCCAGGATTTCAGTGCAGATTCTACTCTGAAACCTCTCCATCAATTATGTGGTCCCAGTTTAGGAGAACTCACTTTGCACATCCTATTTTACAATGTCTGTATGCTTCTGTTTTATAATACAGGGCCTGATCTCAGTAGAAGCTGTTAAATACTGTCAGAACAGAAATAATAATATTTATATTGTTTCTTAAACTTACCTACAGTAGCAGCTGTGCCTGGGAAAAAACGATCTTCACAAAATCTTCTTAAGAATGAAGTCTTTCCAACACTCGAATTGCCCACAAAAATGATCTTGAATAAGCGCTCTGGGACAGAGTTTATTCTCTCCTCCTTCAAGTAAGAGCAAAAATTAGCCTCCAACTGTTCTATAAATCCTGTTGCCTCTCCAGTTTAAGGCTGATATGGGGAAAAGAATAGATTTTATCCTATCATATTCTTCATTAGTCATGAAGCAATATTCTGTTTCTTAAAATAACTCAGCATTTCAGATGTTTTCCATGCATCATTCCAGATCATCTGAAGTGCAGTGATTTGCACTGAGCTCTGGAAGTGTACTGAATATGAACCTTTACATGAAACTGCCAAAATAAAACAGTTTATGTTCATGGCCACAAATCAAAATTTATAAATCTTCACACAGCTCTGCTCAGTAGCTTCATCCTATACCAATGACACAGAGGAAGCAGCACACCTTCATCTAGACAACAGAAGCAAAGTCATAATTTTTTGGCTTATGTCACCAGATTCTTCTCTCCGCTACTACCAGAGAGCCAAGAACTTCCATCCAATTACTGCATTTCTACATCTGTTTAACATTACAGGCAGAAGCATGGAGGAAAGACACAGATAGACAATTAGACCAGTTAATCAGGCTGTAAACATTCAGCTGTGTTTCTGTCATTTCGCTTTTTAAGCAGAAGGAACAACAATTTCTTCTGCTTATCCAGGTCCTGTTTACTGCAGGCTAAGCTAAGTGGATGCTGGATAGAATATTTATATTCTCTGTCAAGTAGGTCATCATTCTTTTGTATGTAGATCAGGGGCTGCTCAGGGAAGCACTCTGTAGCACCAGCTGGTTTGCAGGGGGTGCCCTTGCTGGTCTCTTCTATTTTGTGCAAAGGTGAAGGAAGAGGGAGATAGAAAGTTTGCTTTCAATGCTGCAGAAGGGTAGCAAGATCACGGATGGTCCTGACATTAGTTTGTTGAGGTGTAGGTTGCAAGGAGGGAGAGGAGAGAGGGGGAGAGAAGTGAGGGAAACGCCCTCTGCCAGTCATTTGATGTGCAGAATCCATGAGACTGCTGCCTTCATGAAGACATCAGAACCCAGTTTACTGCCCAACAGTCCTTTGAATGAGACATTGAAGTCTATGCTTGGAACTGTTTTTTACAAATATACAGAAGTCTTAGAGAAAGAAGAAGAAACAGAGAGCTGCTCTTGATGGGAAAAAAAAAACAACCAAAAGCTTGAGCTGCTGTCTTCCTTAGTGGGGAAAAAAAAATTCACTGCTGTAAATTTAGGGGACAAAATACATGTCTCTTTCATGAGCTGGGCTTATAGCCCATCACAGTTATAGAGAGGTTTCTTATT
This sequence comes from Aleadryas rufinucha, assembly GCA_013397815.1. Taxonomy (NCBI): domain Eukaryota; kingdom Metazoa; phylum Chordata; class Aves; order Passeriformes; genus Aleadryas; species Aleadryas rufinucha. Next base: position 141,710 of record VZTH01014054.1, read on the forward strand.
CTCCTTTGCTATTAAAATCCCAAACCCCACAGCAGCTATAGGCTACTAGTAGTACACATACATTTATAGAAAGCACATTCTCAGTCCTGCTGAAAACCATTCCCAGCTTATTAGTCTGTGTGCTCTGGGAAATAAAACTAACTAACATACAATCATCAGCATGGCAGTATTATCACAGTGCTTCTGAGAACCACAGCTAAATATACGGACTACATGACCTAAAATACTTTGTCTCTGGTGGTCATACACACTCCAGCAGCACTAAGACTCAAAGACCCCAGAGGCCTTCAGCTCAATTCCCAACACAATAAAAAGCCATTTTTCACTGAGATGTATCAAGTCCACTCATTAGAATAACCTTAATAATCAAACTTGATTATAAATCTGCATGTGAACACTATGCTAGAGGATAAGCTACTCCATAGTCTGCTTCAACAAAGTGCTGATGGGAAAACGGAATAGCAGTAGGATGTAAATTTATTTTAGTTTACAATGCAGTCTGAAAAAGTCTTCCCTATATGTGTCTTTTGAGTGGTCTTTATATAAACAGTAGCCAGATAAAGTAACACACCTAGCTTTTGTACAATTTAACATAAATGTGGGAGATTACAGGTATAAACACAGTGGTTCATATTCCATATTGAAAGATCAGAGGGGAGAGGAAGTGAATCTCATGGAGAAGTTTCGGACAGAAAATCCTGCTTTAATTTCCATTATGGTTCCTTCAGGTGCTTTCCCACTGACATTTCTGGTAACGTTAACTGCAGCTTCATCTTAACAGCCACTCAGAAAAATGCTCTACCTGATTGTCAACTCCCAGATAAAACAGCAGTTGCTTGGCCTCATGCACTGCAGCCAACGTTGGTTCTACTCAACTATAAGGTGCAGTAGGATTAGCAGCTGAATTACTACGAATATACGGTTATTAGGAAGGCTTAATGCCAGCAGCTAGGAGCCTGAGCTCCATACAGCAAGCAGTAAGATCGTGGAATGCAGTAATACAAAGCCATTGTAGACTAGTTATAATTAAGAAACAAGATCTAGCCCCCAGCTGAGAGGATGTGCTTTCAAGGGGCATGACTGCTGAAACAGAGCAGGCAGGACAGGTTTGTCCTAGCCAGATAGGATGAGCTACCTGGCTTTTGTCATCCTAAAGTCCAGTGATGCCATGTTTTGAAAATGTGATACAAAATAAGTCATACAGCAAGCAAAAAGCATGCATTGCATTAAATAACTTCAAAATATGAAGCTCTGTTCTGTACCCTCAACATTTTATTAGAAGGTACCACTTAGAAATTATTATGTAACCATGGCATAACTATCATAATTTTTAAGATATGCTTGCTTCTTCTAAAAGAACCATATAATTATGACCAAGCAAACCAATTTTTCCTATACTTTAATCTTTTTAATATGTGCTTCAAGAATCTAAAAATGAGTAATACTGAACAATGATTCTAAAATTAGAAAACAAGCACAGCTAGCTCTGAAGCAATAGCAGTGCAAAAAGAACTTTAGACTCCAAAGAAATGTACCTTCCAGCATATTGTTTTAAGGATTATTACTGAATGGTGAATTCATTGCTAACATGCATAGACAAGCTAGAGCTGAAAAAAAATAGGATTTCAATTTGCTAAATAAAAGTCTCTTCAAAAATAATTAAAAAGTAAGGATATTCCTCTCATTATTTCTCAGATAATGTAACAGCTACCAAAGCTGACTCAAAAGAATCAGAATATGAAAAATATCACTTTGTGGCAAAAAAAGCCCCCAAGCAACCAGCCATTTTTTTAAAAACAATACTTGCTTCGATTTTAAGACAATTTCTACCTTCCAGTGGATCTCCTTGTATCATCTATTACAAGGCTTAACTTAACTTTCCCTGAACAGTCCTTCAAATGTAAGTCTATGCACACATTGTCTGCACTTAACATGCTTTAGGTTGAGTTTGCCTTCTTCATACCTTCAGCACTTGTCTACAGTACATTTTCATCCCCCACTTCATGCAGTGGATTAGTTTGTCATGCTTCAACTTAGAAAACTAAATAATTTTAGATTCTAGGAGTAACACATTAACCTTTGACACCACTTCTTGTCTTCCAAGGTTCTTCAGAATAGAATAGAATAGCCTGACCACTTCAGGGCTGTCCAAAAGTTAAAGCACGTTGTGAAGGGCATTATCAAAAAGCCTCGTAAACATTGACAGACTTGTGGCATGGACCACCTCCCTAGGAAGCCTATTCTAGTGTCTCACCACCCTCTCAGTAAAGAAATGCTTCCTAATGTCAAGTCTGAGCCTCCCCTGAGGCAGCTTTGAACTCTTCCCACACATTCTATCACTGGATCCCAGGGAGAAGGGATCAGTGCCTCCCTCTCCCCTTCCCCTCCTCAAGAAGCTGCAGAGAGTAAGGGAGTTGTCCTTCAGCCTGTTTTTTCCAAACTGGACAAACCCAGAGCCCTCAGCCACTCCTCAGAGGACACACTTTCCAGCCCTTCCACCAGCTTTGTTGCCCTCCTCTGGATGCATGCAAGGACCTTCACATTCTCTTTAAATCATAGGGCCCAGAACTTCACACTCTACTCAAGGTGAGATCTCCTTTGTCCTCTTACATTCGACAGTGTTTCCTTCCCTACAGGCTGCTCTCTAGAAGATGACGATGAGTGTTCCATTGATTGCTCTCTGGTTTTGTTATTTATTCCCATCTCAGAAGTATTTTCGTCTTCTCCAGTCCATCTGCTCAGCTGCTTATCAACCAGCCTGTCAAGAAGCTGGGGTAGGTGATCTTCTTCAATTGATATTATTCTTTGGAGATGTGATGTTTTAGGCATTCCTCCAGTGACTCCAGTATCAGGCTCTTCAGAGAAAATTCCATTCAGTCCAGCAGAATTCCTTCTCTTTGAGTTACTGAAAACATCATCTTCTTCAAATGAATGGCTAAGCAGAGAAAAAACAAAGTACATCACAAAAATATAATGGACCTGCTATTTTATTCTGAATTTAATCTGAATAACTGAATTTCATCTCCCATGGTTTCGACTAGTCACAGCAAGCAGAGGAGAGTCATTCCAATGTCTGCTGAAAAGTCAGCTCATCATACCATGTGTATATATATAGCATGTTTGATAATTATAAGCATCATGGGGAAAGCTAATAACTTACAGGAGAAACCTGAACCAGAATGGAAAACATTAGATTAACCTCAATTCTAATCTCATAGAAGAGCTAACGTAAATTTTTCTACTGTGATTTTCTCCTTTCCCATTTCCCTCTCCTGTTCTGGAGGAATAAAAGAGCCCCCCAACCCAGATCGTTTCTATGTATAATCTAATTTTTCTCCTTTCCCATTTCCCTCTCCTGTTCTGGAGGAATAAAAGAGCCCCCCAACCCAGATCGTTTCTATGTATAATCTAATTTTTCTCCTTTCCCATTTCCCTCTCCTGTTCTGGAGGAATAAAAGAGCCCCCCAACCCAGATCGTTTCTATGTATAATCTAATTCTCTCTTTAGTAGATAGGAGGGACATGGGTTTGTTTAATATGGATAAAAAAAAGTGCAAGTGGAGATTCAACATTGTACCACATTAATGTAGGGTCATGGGCAAGTTTTTGTGTCTCCCAGCATATACTCATCCACAGTGGGGAAATCTCTTGCCTTTGCAGACAGTACACTTGCTTTATGTGAAAATTTGGCTCTTCATTTTCAAATTTCTTAATGAGCACAGTAATCTTATAGTGACAGACACTTTAGAAATACACTCTTTGAAAAGTTCAAAAGTATCAGAAAGGAAGCATTTCACATCTTCTTTCTATTAGCCTCGTCATACTCAAAGAGGGAACACATGAAAAAAAGTTCTTACCTGTTAGGCAATATCTTGCCCTCTATGTATTTCCCAATGACAGAACCTGATCTTTGCTTCCAGCTGACTTTTGGAACAGCTGTTTTGCATTTCTGCAGAAATACAGAATATTTCTTACTGATTTACTTCTGCTGTCCAATATGGTTAACCACCCTCATTCCTAACACTTAAATAATACAATGCAAATGAAAGAAAAAAATGTAAGAAAAAATCCTAGAGGTATAAATGCTTCAGAATTCCGAATGATAAACAATCAGAACAGGGAACTCCAGATCCTGCAAAAATGCATTTGCTTTGTAAATAAAACAGCACAATGTCATGAAAAAAGTAAACGGACATATCTTTTTACACCAGCAGCTTCTTGTAGGACTAAGAACACAGGCAAATATAAACTAAGTGGCCTTAGTCTCCTTACACCACGGTACTTCTGGAACATCTTATGGGTCTATTCTTTGCTGCTGCTTAAAAAGTTAATAGGATCTGCTCTTACCCCAGTCTGAAGAGGTATTCAGGTACTGATTTGGGTACTCAGTTATGGTACTGTTGTATAAATGTGTCAGGATAAATTACCTACGCTTGACTGAGTAAACTAACACAATTTAATTGTTCAATTTTTAGGTTTATTCATCCTTTCATGACTGCATCCTTAGTTTCTTCTAAAATATATTCATCTCTCTTCAGATAGCTCCCACTTTATAATTATAAACATGTAGCTCTTAAAATTGTTCAGCAACTTAAAAAAAATCTTATTTTCAAGTGAGAAAAAAAGACAGTACAAATTAAGAACAGGGCAAGATTTAAGTGGCACAAAAGTCCATCTCCCGCTCAGCCTTCTGTTCCCCTTCTTCCAAAGCTCTTCTCCTATGTGTCTGCTCAACACTGGGTTTGAAAATAATGATTGGTTACCTGTAAAAATATGTCACGCTCATCCTTGAGATGTTTGTTCCTTTCTCTGCAAAGAGAACACAAACAAAAGAAACACTGAAGCCAAGTATTTAGAACTGCTGACTTTTCCACCCCACACTAACAAACAGACTGGACAGTTGGCAGTGTAAACCTTTCATCATCCTTTATTTATATTCTCACCTCAGCCAGTTCCTTGTCTGGGCTATTGATTCTCCAGCAGGGCTATGCTGATTAAAGCCAGATGAGATCTGGATCTCTTTCTGTATTTTATCTAAACAAATGCCTTAACACATAGAAATCAGTTGTGGTCAATATGTCTTCACTTACTATAAATTAGAATGTTTAATGATTTTCACACTAAAGATGACCTCTTAATGCGGAGAGGGTGCAATGAACACCATCTCTTGTTCATCTGGTGACAGCTGTGAAGGCCAGTTATGTCCCTCTGAGGGCTACAGTTGTGGCTGCCATGGAAAAGTCAGCCTAGGAAAACATCCATCTTCCATCCTTTGTGCAGAAACAATGAAATTGTCAAGAAACAGATACTCCAGGCAATCAGCAAGTTCTGATCAGATCTGACAACACACCTGCTTAGTACCTCATCTATTGTCTCCATCTGTTGCTGGCCTGCCCACAGGAGAGGCTGAGCAGCCAGGGTGAACAGAAACAACCTCTGTTGTCAGATGTTTCTATCTATGCCCCCAAAACCTGCAGCAGGCAAGATCCCAGAGTGGCCTATGGAAAACACACAGTGCAAAATAAGAGCCTTTCCTCAAGCCTGCAAAACTTTTAGGCAACTTTAAAATGAGGCCTCCTGCAGGAAATGCAGTCAGTGAAGGCCTACAGGCAGGTGAAACCTACAGCCCGTGCTGACTGACCACTGAGCTAACAAAGCCCAATACTGCTGAACATTAAAAAGAGGACTATGGTTGTCTGAACACAGCTCCAAACTTTGAAATCTATCAATAAAGGAATGTTAGCTAAATACATTTTGGTATCATTTTACAAATGTTTTGGGGAAATAATCTTCATTTTGGCTCAACTCCCAGCACTTGAGAAGCAACAGAGCCTTTCAGCAAGCTTCTGCAGCCAGGCTTCTACCTCAGAACCAGCTTAGAACTGTTCACTGCTGTTCTGTTTTACATTTGACTTTTGGAAAGGAGATTGTCCTACAATACTGAATTGTCAAAACAAAGCATATTTTTCAGGTGTGCTGCCTTCTACTCTATGCAAGAACAGAGCATGCAAAAGTCTTTTGTAACCATTTTTACTACTTTTGTGTCATTATCCTGTGGCAGGTTGACCTTGACTGGCTGCCAGATATACGCCCAGCCACTCTCTCACTCTCCTTCCTTAACACAACAAGGGAAGATAATAACATGGAAAAGCCTGTGGGCCAAGATAAAGACAAGAAGATTACTTACCAGCTACCCATTACAGACAAAACAGACTCAACTGTAGGATGATGAGAAACAGAGACAAAACTAAAATCACCTTCTCCACAATCCCCTTTCTTCTCAGGCTCAACTTCACTCCTACACCCTCAGCTCTTCTACCTCCTTACTAATTGTAGTGGTTTAGTTCACCTCTGTATCTTTTGTGAGATAGGAGATTTGGAGGAATGCAAAACAGGCTCAAACTTATCAAGAAAATGAAAAGTTTATTAACAGAATTAAAAGAGAAAAGAAAATAATAAGAAAAATCAAAGCAAAATCCCTCTTTTCACTCACACCCCCCTCCTCCTTTCTTCTTCCCTAAATCAGCACAAAGGATAACATCACATAATTCTTAAGTCAGTATTCACAATTTTAAGAATTCTTCTATCGAGTAAGGAGGAAAAAGGTTTCCTTTGCAATCTGTGGTCCCCCAAAACCGTATCAGCCCCAGTACAACAGCCCCCGCCCGGGAAATAAAGCTGTTACCGGGAAAACACCTCTCCCATGGATATGGGAT
>VZTH01014054.1:150404-298769 GCA_013397815.1 Aleadryas rufinucha
AACTTCCTCTCCCTTCACCTTTATATATCGAAATTTCGAAACGCACCACTGGTCAAACGAGCTGTCCATCAGCTCAGGCTCAAACCATCACACTAATCCTGAGTGGCACAAGGGGATGGGGAATAGTGGGGTTTGTGGTCAGTCCATAACAGCTTCTCTCTGCGGCTCCACTCTGCAGCTCCTTTGTCCTCACACTGTTTTCTTGCTCCAGTGTGGGTTCCCTCACATAGGTTACCATCCTTCACAAACTCCAGCACAGATCCTTTCTATGGGGAATAGTCCTTCAGGAATGCACTGCTCCAGTGTGGGTCCCCCATGGGCCACAGTTCCTGCCAGGAAACCTGTTCCTGCATTGGCTCCTCTCCATGGACCAAGCTCCCGCCAGGAGCCTGCTCTTGTGTGGACTCTGCACAGGCTATCAAGGCCTGTGCTCCAGCGGTGCCTAGAGCACCTTCTACCCCTCTTTCTTCATTGACCTTGGTGTCTGAAGGGCTTTCTGACACGTTTTTTCTCACTTCTCTCTCACAACTGCTGCGCTGTTTTCCACGCTTTCTTACTGGCGCTTTCCCAGAAGCACATCATGGCTGTGGGGCTCCACTGTGCCCTGTGCTGTGTCCATTGCCACAGGGCAGCCCTGGCTTCTCTCTAACACAGAGGCTGCCCCTGTGGCACCCCACTGTCAACACCTGGACACCTACACTCACTACATAGCCCAACATAATTTCATCCTTTAACAGACCTCTTTAGAATTGTACAAGAAGTACTTGAATGGAAGAGCTACATTACCTTAAAAAATCCAGCTGCTTTAGAAGTCCTGACTTCTCTCTCTGTAAGGTTTCTGTCACCCGGTACACCTCCCTAAAAAAAAAAAAAAATTGTTCTAACCATGGTAAGAAAACTGCTAAAATGCTTCCCCCTAGGGGTATCTACATTTGAGACCTCAGCTTCTTCAAACCTGTAGATTCTATTCTGCATGAATGGTTACGAATTTTAAAGAAGTTTTTTCAGTATAAGGCCCACAGTAGCACAGCAGTATGAGTTAGCAGAGGAAGGAGTAGAGGTTCTTTTTTCAAAAAATATTGCTTTTTAATTTCTTCATCCAGAGAGCTTAATAGATGTTGATACTGGCACATGGAGCGTTCAGAAAAGACACACTGCTGAAATACTTCTCACTCATGGCCACTAAAAAACAGGTGACATTTTATCCAAAATTAGAGCTTATCTTGCTGCTGGGAACCATATGTCAGGCTCACACATGTCTACAATCCCTACAAATTCTTTCCAATTCCTGACACTTATGCAGCCATTTTAACACCATTTACTTTAACACAATTTGGTGTCTGGTCTTAAATGTTTTTTTGCCTTTCAGTGAAGCCTCAAGTTCTTCCTGTGCACTGTCTGAACACTTACACCTGCTTCAACAGCTCAGATCTTACCAGACTGATACAGATGTTTAAAGCAACACTGCAAATGCAGTTGAGTAGGGCTGAGCTCTAATTCCATAAACCACTATTGAATCCAAAGTGCTTTGTAAATGCAGTAGGATTATTCAGCAGTCTGACCACTGGGCAGATTTCCTCTGTAGCTTTTAAATCAGATCATTCCATAGTCTTTGCTCTGTATCTGAAAAGAGAGGCCTCAAATAGGAAACAAACCACCTTCAGGAGGAATATTTCTACTGTCTACTTCCAAAACACACATCAAACAGGCAAACCAAAAAATTCTTTAACACTAATTTAATCAATAAAGTTCATTATTCATACCCTCAAGAAAAATTAAACGAGTAATAACTAAGTAGAGCTTGGCACAAAGCTTAAGAGAAAAAGAATGTGACATTTGAACTAATGTTCTGCTCTATCCTGAAATATGTCAAATGGCAACAGTTCTGAATTATGTAGTTCATTGCAGCAATGGCTAGGTACATCTGTCATTCATGTGCTCTTCATTGGCAAGGAGTGGGTTTTACAGATCCCTGAGCATTTCTTTTAAAATGGACTTCAGTGAACATTTCTGCCAATTACAGCTTCGGAGTAATGATTCTTCTCCTTTGTGCAGAAGGCTGGAGCAAAATAGGTAGCTTGATCTGTCAGAGGTGATTTTTATCCTTCAAAATATGAACCGTAAATAGTTATTATTGAACTTTTTTGTTTGTTTTTTTGGTTTTTTTTGTTATGCAGAGTCAGAATCTGACATTTGAACTGGAAACTCCAAAAGTACGGTTCTGAATTGCCATAAGGCCTTGTGGGAATTATCATAAGCTAAGTTTTATCTTGCTGGCCTTACTAGGCTTACTTTTGATGAGGGAAAAAAAGAAGATCCTAGGCATCTGACACGCGGAGTGCATTCTGAGAAACAAGTTTCAGATAGACTCAGCTTTGAGGAGGATGGACCATCATGTGCCACAACTGTAAGGCATTTCCCTAAGGAATTCCACTGGTATTTCAAAACTAAGACATGACATGGATTTTTAATTCCAAATACCCTCAACCAGTGGCAGCGGGGAGAACAGGGACATTTTGAAGATGTAGCAAAAGATTCCATAGAAGCCAGATATGCTACAGAAAACATGCTGAATTACCTGGGGGGAAGCAGGTAGAACTGCACTCGGCTTTGCAAGTGGTTTGTGCTCATGACACAAGCTTAAATCACAGCACTGAGTACCCTGAGGAGGCTCACAGGCACACTAAATCAAGTGCACTAGAACTGCTGCAGCTGGAGACTTACATTTCTTTCTCCTCACTGAGCCTTGATGCCTCCTCCTGGAGCACCTGTAGCTGTTGTTGAGCCAGGCTTAGTTCATGGGATGTTCTCTCCAGATCTCTCAGCAGCTCCTGGTTAGTCAGCTTCAGCTTGGTGTTCTCTACTTTGGTTTCTTCTTTGCCACTGAGGAGTTCTGTACACTGATGCTCTAACTGGGGTGGAAGAAAAGAGAACAGAAAACATTAAAACTAACTGAAGCATCTTGGTTTTGAGGCTTTCAATTTGGGTCTTAAGAGTAGGGAACTATTTCTATCAAAGCCAAAAAAAAGGAATAAAACACATATGGTGCTATTCCACTGTTCTCTGTATAGACATAATTATGTCACACAGAAACAAAGCCATTCCACTCTATGACTGAATTTTATCCAGTTCAAAAACACACCAGTACAAACCATAAAAAAGGTGCTACAGAGCAGATTAGCAGCATTAAGTCGATATTCACAACTGCTATTTTAGACCATTTTCCACAAAGACCAGGCCTACACAGAGCAATTCAGAGTTCTGTCTAAAAACTGTTAGATTTAAACGTGATAGCTGATAAACCTTCCCATCCCTGGTAATATGAACAAGCAGTAACCTTTTTGCCACCTCAGACAGATCTGCCAAGAAGTGTGAATTAGAGCCTTTTTATTCAGTTTTATATTCACTCTCCAAAGTACATCAAAGGAAAGATATACCTTCCCTGTGAAACAGGTAACAGCAGATGACAGTGGTTTCTGGTACATAAGTTCTATCTGCTTCTCCCTGGCCAACTGAGTAAATTTAGACAACAGAGCAAAACTTCATATTAGGGAAGGCATTGACGACCTTAAAATATAAAAGCTTTATTTTTACTTTTTTTTCTGTATTCATTTTAAGGAATGTAAAACATACTAGGAGCACAACAATGACACCACTTCAACCTTCCGGGTCTGAGACGTAACGTTGTTAGAGCTCTCATTTTGCCCATGTGAACAAGCAGAGCTCACCTAACCAAAATCTGTCTTCACCCAGCTCTGCCAGTCTGTTCCTACCTCACAACACCGCTCTTGTTCTGGTCTTGGTTTTGAACAAGGCCCAGGTTAAAAACCAAAGCAGAAAATACTTTCTAGCTGGGATTGTGAGAAGTCAGGAACAAGTGTAGAGTGGGAGCACAGCAGCAGCAGCAGCAGATTAATATCTTTGCTGAACTGTAGCCTCAGCAGGCTCACATTTCACATGGAACACTGGCTGGGCATCAGATTACTGCTGAACAAGGTCAGTTTACGTGGATAGATTACGTCGGCTCCTGAATATTGCTTCCACTCCTCCACAGAATGAAGTTCTCCATTCTAAGTAAAAGACTAGGTGCTTCAGGTACTGAAGACAAGACTTATCCAGAGGAGTGGCTTTGGGAGAAGCAAAAAGTGACTGCTCAATGATGAACTTTCAAAAATCTTAGGAGCAACAAACTGCATACAGAAATCCCACTTACAGAATAGTATGGCCATCTGAAAGCTTACACAGAGACTGTTCTGGAAATTTAACTGCAATGGTAGCCAGCATCAGCTCCCAGAATCACCTATACTGATGTTAGAAATACTTGCTATAAATCCTGGTGCTCACTATTGTCAGAAAAACTGTAATACAATATCTAAAGCATGGAACATAACAAGAGGAGAAAGGGTTATTTCATAGCAATACAAAGTTCGCTTTTTCCACTGTACCCATACAATCCTTTTAGAAATGCCAAACACCACCTTTAAAGCACTCATTTAAACAACTCCCAATACACAGAAATAACTCATCAGGTGAATGCTCAGCTGGTAATAGAATGGCATAGATCCTATAGCTTCTGGCTGCTTATTGGAGCTGCAAGTTGGCTCTTACGCTCATCTGGTAGATGGAAACTGATGGGGAAAAGATTCATGGCTGATAGACATGTTTAAGAAAATCTAAGTAGCAGAGAGAATTAATCCATTACCACAGGTCAAGCACAAACACAGTAGCTGGTGGTGCATATTCTCTTTTTTTGACAAAGATAAGAGGAAAACCAAGTTTAAGTTGAGTAAAGAACTGGGATTATCCAATGCAAATGGGCTGTTGCTGAGGACCACACACATTGAGCACTCCCCATGCAGTCCCTTGTCCTTAGCTCAGTATCCTTTCTGTAGTTTTAATCTTTTTTTCTCCCTATTTATTTCAGTTGCACGTGAAAGATGAAATATTTATACAGTGCCATAAGGCAGTTATAAGCACTTGGGTGCTACTGATCCGTGTTCTCATGCATCTCATTCCCAATCCCAAGATCATGCTCTTCAGTGGCTGTCATGAGCACAGAACCCATCATTTTATGTGAGCCAGTAACTTCCCTGCTTTTCACTTGGTCCACACCTACTTTCTTCCCCTCACACGAGAGTCTGTGCCCTAGAGGTTGCGCTGGATATGCTCTGTCCCCTCCTGAGACGTTCCATCTCACATCCCTTGAGGAACAAGGGAAAACCTCGTGCATTATCTAAGCCATACAGAGCAAGCTGACAATTCAAGATCATGGCAGCCAGCAAAAGGGTCTAGACAAAGAGATCTTGGCTGGTCAACATGGAATCAGATCCGCATTTCAGTCATGCCAGCCAGACAACCCTCATAAAGGAGAATCCCTCTGGCTGTGTCAGCAAAACAACGCTGAGCTCATCTGGTTTAAAAGCTCCCTTTCACATTTTTGCTAATAATTTCCAACACAGAAATAATTACACTGTATTTTAAATTTTAAGAAAAGACTTATAAATGAAGTTTGGAAAAAAGCGTTTGTGTTCCTCCCAAGAGGTTCTCTCATACAATCAAGCATAGAAGTCATAATTAAATCAAGCTACCTTTACTGTCCGCAAGAAGAGATATAATTATCAAAGTATATTTCCATGCCAGAGGAGGAGGCAAAAGTGAAAGAGATCTCTGGATAAGGCAAACAGACACCATACATGGATATCTCAGTGAATGAAAAGTAATAGCAGAAAATGAGTGGGGACATAGCATTATAAAAACAGATCTGAGTAAAGACAAGAGTCACTTTCAGAGAAGATCATTAGAAATTAGAAAAATAGATGTAGAAAACAGTGCCTCTAACTACACAGAGTAAAACACTCAAATAAATAGGCTAGGTTGCTACACCAGAAAAAAAAAATCATCAAAAACTGTATATCAGATTAGCAACAGGCCAATCAGCTAGTTGAATGACAAAAGTTTCAATTGTCATCAATCATCTGAATGAAATTATGTCACTCATCCCATCATTAGAAATAGTGAATTCCATTAGTCCAACACACCTTCCTTTGCATGAAACTAAAATGGGATCGTTTAATCTTTATGGTATATGAAGGTCTTGTCTTTCAAAAGCACCCTTGTTGTGATTCATGCAAATTCACAAAGGAGAGGGGAAATTATAAATACTAGAAAATACAAATAAAATAAAAAATACAGTAATACTATTAACAATAAGCAATGTAGTGAATAGAAATGGAAAACATAAAATCAGATTAAAAAATAATACTAATAAAAATAGCACAGACATTGTTTTATGTTCTCCAAGATAGGCAATAGTAGACAATGGCAATGTAGACAACAGTCATAAGATAAGACTTCCAGGTATTGTTGCCTATATTAATTGATTATACCAGGCTTAAAATTGAGTGAAAGCCTTTGAATAGCTTCTGTGGGTCTTATACCAAATTTAGAAAACACATACTTGAAAAAAGCATAAGAAAAGGTTTTTACAGAATTACTGGTTGATAACTAAGTTTTAAACAGAGCTTTAAAGCGAAAAACAAATAAACAAAGGAATGTATTAAAATATAATCATCACAAAATTAGAATAAGTAATTTCTTATACTTTTGCAGTTAGTTTCAGACTAAAAATGCCTGATCTGTGTGCCCCCACAGATATCTTCAGAGTATAGATTATTCCACAATACTGCTGCAATGTGGTAAAGAGCATGCATAAAACCACATATATTCTGATTCACAGTGCTACTGAACAAGGGTAATTAACATCAGGCAGTTGATTTCAACTATGGAATGAACTTTTAGTTCAGTCCTGTATTCTTATCAGCTCAACTTCACAGAATCACAGAGCACCAGGTTGGAAGGGGAACCCAAGGTTCATCTGTTCCAGCCTTTCTTGGCAAAAACACAGTTTAGACAAGACGTCCGAGAATCCTGCCCAGCTAAATCTTTAGTGTCCAGCGCTGGGGAATCCACCAATTCCCCAAGAAGTTTATTGTAATGCCTGATGGTTCTCATTGTGAAAAATTTTCTTCTTTTGTCCACATATTAACATTCTACAGAGGGAATTGTGTTTACAGCATTCCATTTCAGCCCTTTAAATTCCAGTGCTACCTCCTTTCCCTATTGCTAGTCTTTCCTGCAATGACCTTGGAGCCACTTTACAGCGAGTTCTTTGCTCCCCCAAGCAGGCCATGAAATTTAAGAAGCAAAACACATCAGGTTTTAATATGGGAACTCGACAAGCTGTTACCAGTGCAAGGGAAACATGCACTGCTATAAAACTGTTATCACAGAGATATATCAGGAGCAGGTTGTTCAGGAGGGAGCATTTCAAGTTCATAGTGCTGAATCGTCCAAAACAAGTAAATGAGTGGCTGGTACAGGCTTTGAGCAAAGGTGTGCACTAGAAGAGCCAAATCATTGTTGTCTGCTCTTAGGCTTTCTGGGTGTTAAGCCAGTTCCTAGAACACTGAAGGCACTGGAATTATGCTATATTTTAATAAAAATTACCCTAGTACCTACGGAGAATACCCAAAGCATTATTTTATTTTCCATTTTACCACATAAAAGGAAAATTACTTTAGAAATAGAGGTTAACATTTTTCCTAAGCATATGACACAAAAACAACAGAGGGTCACAATTTGGCAGAACCACATCACACCAACTTGCAATTTTGGGACCTAAAATAGTACCTAAAGAAAATCATACGAACAAATATGAGCTATCTGTTTTTTAACTCTGAAGGATATCAGTTAGTACCCTTTTCTGTTTTTGAACCAACTGTTCCAGTTCTTGTTCTTTTGACAGCAGCTTGCACTCCAGCTCTTGACTGTAGGACTGAAACCTCTCTGTGTCCTGCAAAATTCGGAGAGGAAATAGATTAACAGAACAGCATAATTGCATCAGCAGGAGGAGAGATAATGAATCCGGGATTAAGCTTTCCACAGTGAATATAACAAGACACAGGTAGCAATCAGTTCAGGGATGGTATCACCCATGAATCTATTAACTGGTGTAGTCCAACAGCTTCAATGACTGTGGTTTCTACAGAATGTGCTGATTGCACATGAGTAGGTATTGAGACTAGAAAGGGGAGGCAGACGTCTCAGGCAGGAGGATGAGGAGCTTAGCCAACCTAAATCAATGCAGCCAGAACATATCCTCTCATTTCCAGCCACAGCAACTCAGGCTGATGTGAAAGAAACAACAACTGCCACGCTTAAAATCCATCACTAACAACAATTTTTCACAGATGTTCCAGTGGTATAATCAAGCAACTAGGGCTTCAAGCACTGCCTTTCACTTAGCAATTATATTAACCTGTCCACTATCTAAGTATCCTGCAATCACTGGGAACTCCCACTCTTACTCGAGATTACTCCTTCTGACACTCCTCAGCTCAGAAAAATTGTCAGACCTCTCCTGAGTAAAATCAGGTTCCAGCAGTTTGTATCAGCTGAGTTTGTATCAGTCCTCTTTCTCCAAAAACAGGCTTCTACTCTGCAAGGTCCTCAGGAAAATGCCTCTGAACAAAAATAAAAATTCCCTCAAGACAGCGGTGGTTCTTACATGCGTTTTCCCTTAAGCAGTACATGTAATGGGGTAATCAAATGCATGATAACTGGCTCTTTCTGGGAAAGAATATATATCCAAGTGAAAAAACAGACTAACTGCCCCTTTTGTGTAACATTCAGTCAGCAGGGTATTAAGTACTGTAAGCAGCTACAATTTGTACTTATTTGCATCTTACCAATTTTTTTTAATGTATTCTTCAAGAGCTGCTCTTCATTCAAGCCACAATAATGTCCCCTTTATATGGCATCAATGCATCTCTCCAGGCTGTAAAGTCTTTGTAAGACTTTGCATTAGAGAAAGAATTTAACAGTCAGATCGCCACAGATCTCAAATTAGTCACGCAAAGAAACAATACTTCTTGAGTGTCTGGCAACCCTCAGTGTGACTGCTGACTAAACTGTAAATAGCTTGAGTGGGAAGCTTTCATGAAAAAGCCTGAAAGAAATGGCTTAACCTCAAATATACAACTAATTAGGAGATCCAACAATCATTGCTTATGGAAAAGTCTTTGTTGTTAGGAGATTTTCAGTACCACTTCAGCTGTGGGCTATTAAGAGCACACAAACTATTTTTTCCACAAAACTGCTGTCAGGCAAAGTTGCAAATACTTTTTATCCTTCAGCTGATAGACCAACTTTATTTAAGGGGTTCATCTCATCCACCACTAAAAATTGCTCTCAGCTAAGAATGGAAAAAAACTTGAAAATTTGAGTCAGGTTCACCACCCAGTAAGGCAAGTGAAAAGAATGATTCCTTAGACAGTTGATAAAGGCACTTTTTTTTCTTTTCTTTTTTTTTTTAAATTTGGTTGGCAGGAAACAAAAAATACTTGATATATTTGGATCACAAAAGGAAGTTTTAGATATATTTGATTATATTATCTAGATATATTTATATATATTTGATTGAAAATTGAGACAATAACCACTATTTTGGCAACTGTTTCTATCATGTACTGTTGAAACCCTGTATTTGTGTCATTTATATGACTGATGCCAAGACAACAAAAAGGAGTGAGCCAAAAAGCTCCACTGACTGTCCCAGTTCCACCCAGAGCAGCTGTGGAACCTCAAGTATTTTAATACTCAAAACTTAATTGGCCAAGTTCCTGAGGATCCTGATCTAGTTAGGAAGTAAGGCATCCCACCTACATGGTTCTGAGATTACTCTTTCCTAGAGCATGCTGGAAGTTCTCGTTAGTTTCCTTGTTTTACAAGAAAAAGCAGGACAGAAAAATCCAAAGACTATGAACACAGTAGAGGAGATTTAAAGACTTCCCAAGTAAAGGGAATTCATTTTCAGGTGTTCTGGAAGCATCATGGCAGTGACAAAAGAATCTGACCTATGTTCATTTTGCAAATAACTTGTGGTTGTTTCACAAATTGCCATCACTTGATTCATCTCTTGTTATCCCCTCCCGAAAAGCAGCGACTGTAGAAGTGAGCAGGATTGGTGCTGCTCTGAACAACCTCACAGAGTGTTCTTCCAAATTGAGACCAGAAGTTGGACCTAGAGTAGCACTAATAATACAATATTTGTAGTTTAACTGACTTTCAAAATAATGCCAGTGGCTGCTGCTGTATGCCAGCCACTGAGCACAGGACATCAGTGCTGCTTCATCCAACAAGTTACTTAGTTTGAGGCTGCAGAGACTAAAAGTTTGAAGCTGCAGCACAAAAGTAGCTGTGAGGTAAAAGATGTTTTTTCTTCCTCTGTTGTGAAACACATTTTGTGGGCTTTAATTTCACACCCAGAATGAGTTTAAACCACTGAAAGGGAGAGCAGAATCCATGGCCACCATAACAGAGACACTCACTTTCAAGAGAAACTGCTCTTTCTCCTTTTTGATTTGCTGTTCCATTTCCTCATAGAGATGTTGAATTTCTTCATCATAGGCAGCAATTTTCCTAATAAGAGAGAAAAGTACACTGAGTGGGTCTTTGTAGCATTACTTCAAGTCATGGCTCACATTACCAGCTAAGCTCCATATCTGTGCTGTAACACAAGACTCCAAAGAATGTTCCAGTGTCAAGGAAATAGAAAATTTTGTGCAGCAAAGCTCATAGATTATTTTTTTTTCTTGTGGAAGTAAAACGTCAACAACTCAAAAGCTAATATAAAGCTGATGTTTCCATATAAAGCAGCTGTTCATTATGCAATTTTACTGACTACTAGATCTTAGGTATAAGGAAGAGAGTTTCCTAATGACAATACCAAGATAGCAGAGCCTAAATTTCACAGTTAAGTCTATTTTCACTGCAACTTCTTTTTTTTTACTCTTGGACTGCACTGCTCCCCATTCAAGGGTACTGAATGAGGTACTTCTATCTAAGATACATTAGCTAGAATGGAATTCTTGAAAGACCTTCTTGAAAGCAGCCTTACTGCCTCCCTAACAGCTTTGCTGAAACAAATTTGAAAAGCCCAGACAAGGAACAGAAATAAATATGCTGTACACAAGTGTATGTGACTGTAAGAAAAAAAAAGAAGAACCTACAAAGTTCACTTTTTTTCCAGTAGAATATCGCAATTAATATCACTGCAGTCTGATACACAAAAAGCAAATGCTTTAGCTTGGGCAGAAAAAATTTAACTGGTGACAGGGAACAAGAGATCTACTTTGTTCTGCTACTGCTCTATTCTATTCTCATTAATGCAGAAACTGAAATGCAAAAATCTCTTTGTATCAAACTCAGGGGACATCCTAGGAAAAAAATTAATAGAGATTATTAGGACTTTTATATGACAGTACTGTATATTCCCCCATATTCTTCCTGCCATAGCTGTTCCTTGAGCAATCTGCATAATGCATCTGTTCAAATAAAGTACAGAATCTTCAAGGGCATTCACATCAGCAAGAGCAAGACAAGGAACATCCAGTAGAAAGAAAACCCAACATTTATTTTGTATCTACTTTTTTTTCTTTTTTTTAACCTAATGCTCTACATATTCTATGTTTTTGCCTTACTAAAGGCCTGGTTCTCTTCTCATTTAAAACAAAGCCAATTTTAAAGAAAATTCAAAAACTTTACCTAATCTAAGAGGTGGGAGTAAAACCAGAAACCAGTCTATCTTTCTCCCTTTCAACAGCAAAACACTTGACACTGCCAGCTTGCTTTTTCAGTCACAGATAAAAAAAATGTGAGACATTTTCCCAGGATCTACAGAAGCAATAAACAACTGTCAAGCTACAAGAATTTGAGGAAAACTATGGCTGTCACTTAGACTTTTGTAAACTCTGACTAGGTGAGAAAAACAGGCCCCAAAAGGGCCTGCGCCATGTGACTCCAACATTTCAAATAGTGTCAGAAAATCCAGAAGCCCTTTTTTGCCTTACTCCCCTTATACTATAAAGATGGTTCATGTTCTGATCTCAAGTTTTATTTTCTTGAAACTAAGAAAATGCTTCATAAGGAATTAGCACTCATCAATGGAATCAAATCACACAAATTCATAGAGAAATAACAGCTACTTAGAAAAGCATGGCTGAGATGCTAAGATCATACACCTGCTGTATTCATGCAGTATAATGTCACTTTGACCAGCGCTGAAAAGCCCTGTAACTTTGCAGAGGCAGAACACATTGCACAGCAGTCGGTGTTTCCATGGGAATCATAAAGATTTTCTTGGCTTCTGTGTGACAGGGAGAATATCTTTCATCCTGTGTTTTAGCCTGCTGATTTAGGTATTTCTTTCCTCTTATGTGTTTGGGAGCAAAGGATATGGTAGCACCATGAAGACTACTCCCAGGAGGTACTGCTGGATGTAGGAATCTTTTTAGTTGGTCTGGCATGTAAGCACATGCCGTTTCTGCAGGCTGAATACTCTCCAAGCACTTCATTCATGGATTTCCATCCTTATCTCATGGTCAAATTAAACAGAAGGGGAAAATAATATCCCCTTGTAACCAAAAGTGTAACAATTGTAAGTAAAATAACTAACAAGCAGCAGAAAAAACAATCCAATACATTAGCTGGCAAATATTCCCCATGTATATTCAGGAGAAAAAAACTGAATCCATAATGATATATCATCATTATGTGAAAAATGCAACATGTTTTGACTAAAATTTCTATTCCCTTAGATTATCCCTTCAAGTTTTACTAAACACATGAGTTTATAATTTCAGCAATATTTGATAATGTAATCTCTCTTTTCAGTAATGCTGTGAAATAAACAGATGGAGATGAAAGCAGATGAAATGTAACATGATCTCACTAAGTTCAGATGATAAGTTCAGGGTGAACACAATCACAAGGGTTTAATTTCTGCCCATTCATGTAGCTGCAATGTGAATTGTTTGGATTTCACAACTGCTGTTCATGCAGTTTGTCATAATGGTTCTTTCTCCTTAAAAAAATACAATTATTTGTGCACAGTGTGAACTAACCTCCTGAGATGCTGATTCTCCTCTTCTTCCACAAAGATGGATTCTGACTCTATCTCATGCTAAGCCCAATTAGAAGTAGTTCATCCTTCCCTTCCCCTTTACCCTTTTGTTTATCTTCTCTGTTTAGAACTGTGTTGTTTGAAACACAGTCTACATTTTTATTAGGTTTGTCCTTCAATTGCAAAGCACAGCAGCAGACAGAGCTAATGGCAGTTGAAGATTTTATCAGCTATTAGAAGAAAAAGGTCTTTCTCATCTCTTTTAGACTTACTTGCTATCAGTCTTATTAAAAGCCCCTCGGTTCTACTGCCAGGGATTTGAAGAATAAGAAGGTCTGTCATATCCCACTCCAGCCTTTGCCTCCTCATTCAAGAGATATGACCTTCTAAAAATAGCTCTCTCAGAATAGCTGTTCTATTCCTTCAACCACCGAGTTGCCATTCTCTGCACTTTTCCTCATCCCACTACATTCTTCCTGTGTTGCAGAGACCAGAACTTCCCACAGTGCACCCAGAACATGGGTGCACTAAGATTCCACGTGGTGCCAAAAACATGCTCTGTCATGTGCTCAGTACCCTCCCTGGTAATGCCCAGCAGGTTACTGGGCTCTTCTGGCTCATTTCAGGAAGCTCTCTGCAATGCCCCCGTGGGCTTTCTCTGGAATTGTAACTGCCCATCACACAAAAATGATTTTATTTTCTCTTCCTAACGTTCATCTCTGCTTTTCTTGCGCGCTCAATACATCACCCTTGTATTTCAAAGAAGACTACTGCTAATTTTAAGAAGCCGTCTAATTTTAAATTAGCCCTTGAAACGAAACACAAATACCAAAAATCGAGGAGAACTCACTTACCCTGGCAAATAACTATTGTACCCACAAAATTGCATTTTGTTTAGATTTTAGATCTCAATTTTTTTCTCTCTCTAGTTACATCAGTATTAACCTGCACAGTCCCTCGTGTGTGCTGTATTTGTATGTTTGTGTATTGAGAATATGTGTTCAGCCTCACTACTGCCTGGACCTACAAACAGGAACAATAGCAACCTACTGGATCTATTGAACCAGAACAGAAGGAAACTCCTGGATCTCTCAGACCACGGGACTCAGGTTCATGAATGAAAATATGCATGTGTGAAAGGTCCAGAAGAAAAGACAAAAAACAGGTAGAGAAGAACATCATGGGTTAAGAGCATAGATTTTTATGGCATAAAGATCCCAGCACACGCACATGAAGCTTCTCAGGGCATCCAGGATAGAAAAAAAAGGAACAACTCAAGACAAAAGCACAGCCTACACCCAGGAAAGGAGACAAAAGGCTGAGAGTAGACTGCCTTATTGCCTAATGACTCACGGAGGTGAGTCAGGAAGGAAAGATGAAAGATCAAATTAATATTCTATTTCCAAAGAGTATTACTGTCACCAATCAAGAACAACCCAGTAGACATTGTAAGACCTCAAAACCCAGCATTCCTTATCTTCTGTGGTCCCACAGTAAATCTTGGCCAGTCTATGCAGACACATGCATCTTTGTGCTAATAAGTATGTGGGTATTACAAAAAATTAATTTTCTCCCCTATATGGTGCTGTCTTGAGCTTTGCTGTTATTCATATACAGTTTAAAAGAAAACAGGTTATTCATCCCCACTGTTACCAAAGACAACATTACTACTCTGATTCCTTCCTGCAATCAACTACAAACAAAACAACAATCTATGTGCTGGAATCAGTGGTGTTATCAGGAGCAACGAAAAGAAGAAATTAGCTAAAATATGTTTTTACTACAAAGGCATAAAAATCCAACGTGTTTTCAAGGTAGAGACTTCACAGCAGCTAGAAAAGGTAATGCTAATGTACTCTATGTGGATCTCTGCCTTGATCAGAGTTATTAAACAGACACATTTATTCATTCAGTTCCTAAAAATACACTCACAAAAAAACCCCAAAAAAACCACAGAACAAACCTCTCACCACACATGGTAGTTAATAATCTCTAGTATAAAACAGACAGCAAAACTCTCTGTATGCTGTTTCCAGCTGTCTGAAGGCTAAAACCACACACAGAGACTTAGATGAAAATGCTACTACGAATATAAACCAATTGCCTTTAATGACCATACATTTATAGGTTTTTTCCTTCTTCATAAGCCTTGTTATATTCTCAGAACAGTCAGGAGAGTGCTGAACAAATGAAGTAAATGTTCAACAATATATTTGCCTTTATTTCTCAGTCTGTAAGAATCTGAAATTCAGAAGTGACACTTTAAAATAAAAATACAGTGGAACTTCAATTACACCCATAATTTTGCATTCTGTTTAGATTTAGCATCACAACTTTTCTCCCTCTAGATAGCTTCATATAAAAGAATGATCTATCAGTTTTTAGTTCTTGTAATTTTTTTGTATATGCATTTTATGCATTTGTTTATATATATACATTTTATATGTTTTATATATAAAACATACATGTTATTTCATATTTCATAGGTTTGCTTTATATATATATATTTGTTAGCTTACATGTTCACTAGTATCAGTGCTTTGTGCTGCTGTAACATCTTAAACCTCTTATGTCTCTGGCCAGTTAATCCAGGTTTATAGCTTTTCTGCACACAATGCTTGCAAAGCACACAGACAATTCATCAGATTTACTGTTAAATATGACTTTCCTCTGGAATCAAACTGATTAACTAGATTGGAATCACTCAATATTGTCTTAAAACTTCAATGCAGTAACAGACATCTGCAAAAGAATGTCAGTCAATAAAATCTTAACTGGAAGAGAAAAGCTAATTTCATTCAGTTCTGCCATATGAATAGTTTTACCAGTGCTCTTAATGCCTGACATTACAGGAAGTCTTGTCCTCAGTTCTCCACTGAAATACCTTGTTTATTTCAAAAGTCCAAATAGTAGGTAAAATAGTCGTAAAACTAAACAAGCAGTCTGACAAAGAGAAATACTAACTTTTTTAGAGCACATTCCAATTCATTCTTCTCATTATCCGCTTCTTGGAGCTGGGAAAAAATTCTGACCAGGAACTCTTCAAAATTAGAAAGTAAATGAGGTTCTTCTTTTCTTAGCTGCAACCAAAGTTGCTTCACATCACTCTCACTGAAAGAAGAGATCATAAAGGATTCATTAAGAGAGAACATTTCCCAGGCTGCAGTAAATGTTCTTAGCACCCTTAGTAGATGGAAGCTTCAGGGCATCACTAGTCAAAACACAAAACTTATTTAAAAACAATTTAAACTGTGCCAGATTTGAAAAGGAGGAGGGAATGGGAAATGACGGAGATTGAATTTATTCAAAAAAAATGCATTGCAACATCTGGTCATTCCTGACTGCAGAATAGCACAGGAACTGCTTGTTTAGTGCCTTGCCAGACACTTCACCTAAACAGGAATGGGTAAGAAAGACAGATGAGCTACAACGTGCCCTGCCATCACTTCTATTAGAAGTAAAGAAGTTCCCATAAATCTAGGGGGAGTGGGAAAGCTAATCAAAATGCCTTCCTCATAAGAAATGAATGAGATTCAGATTCCTAAGTTACTAAGTTATGTTAACAAATGGTGTTTGTACTGCATTCTTTCATTTCCAACACATTTTTATTCCATGGTGAGTCTGCTACAAAAATCTGAACAAAACGTCTTCAAATTTTGCTTTAAAGATTAACCAAGATAATGTTGTGTTTCCAAATCTGTTTAGCAGACATTGGAAAAGAGATGCTCTATTGTGAATGATAACGGGTTTCTAACACTTTGCCAAATTTCTCCTGAACCACTTTGTTTCTTCCTGACTCACTCTCTTCCATGTGCAAGCCTGAACCTAGCCAGCAAAGAGTGCTATATTTAAAGGACAAAATGAGGATAAGGATAGAAGAAGTGGGTGATAAATATCTCTTCATAATGAAAGCCTTTCAGGATGACTGACAATGAACTGTTTCCTGGAACAGGCAGTCAAATGAAGAGAAGGACTGATGAGTACTTTTATTCCACAGTAAGAATCACTGACGTATTTCTTAAATATTTGTACCACCTGTCCAGATCCTCTCCCATTTTTGCCTGATGCTTATTTTTTTGTTCTACAATATTCATTGTGATTGACCAATGAATGCCAGGCCATCTGAGCAAGTTTTTAGTTCCATGTTTCAGAGTGAGCCATCCTGGCCTTGGAAGACGTAGTGTTACCAGAGCAATCACAACATGCAATTATGCATGAAGGGGAGAAAAAGCAGAAAAAGTGGAGAAAACCTCCCTACTTATGGTGCACTTTAAACACAGTCCTTGCCAAAAATAGCAGTCATCATGCATGGATTGAAAATCAGTGGCATCTGTGGACTACATGCTTGTAATTATCTGTGTTCAGATCTCATGGCACATCAAGTGGTGGAGCTTTCACATGGCAGAAAAACATGTTTCATGTGCCTGGAGTACAACAGTTTTTGCTCTTGAAAATTTTGGTTGAATGGCATTTTATCCTGACAAAAAGAAAATTAGTTTTTTAAAGAATCTCTGTGGTTTTGAGCAGCTTTCATTCTCGCCATTCACCTTGGATTCCGTTAAAATCAAACCCAGAGGTGAATCCTAAAAGATCGTACAACTGATTGCTATTGCTGTGAGGACTCACTCATCCAAAACCTTTTTAGCTCCAAGCCGATCCATCAGATTTGAGAACTGGAATTCTTCATCCTCATCACCACTCATGGTCTCTTCACATCTAACTGGGCCAGCTGTTTCACCTTCTGATGGTTGCATCATGTCATTTTTCAAAGCAATCTGCTCCAAAAGAAATTGGCCTAAGAATTAGAAATCGCACACATTAGCATATTCAGAACTTACTATAAAAAGCAATGTCACACTAAACATACTAAAGCTCAAATTTTACAGTAAATAAACAACAAAAGGATGAGACATGGCAAGAGGATCCCTGAGTTCTATGGCTGACTTTGTGCCCAGTTTAATGTAAATCCTCCACCTTCAGTAAATCCTCCACCTCAAAATTCACAAACATAATAAAAAAATTCATATCTCTATGCAAAAAAATAAAAGGACATAAACTACAGTAACAACTCTTCATAAATGTTGTGGTTTTCTTTCTTGATAGGTTTAAATAGGTATTAGGAATCTAAAATAACCATAGCATCAATACTGATAAAATGTATATTAAATAAAATTTAACATTTTTTTAGTGCATGACCAAAGACACATATTCAATTCCTATATATATATAAATTGCACACAGAAAGCTATATTTTATTAACAGTAGTTTTATGGTGAGAGTGCAGAAGTGAAATTGCCACAGTGAAATTGTGGGGAGGTGGAATATTTTGATTTTACGCAGAGGTTTTTTTGTTATATTCTAAACTCCAGTACAGAAATTACTGTAGACCCAAGGAAACAGAAATGCTGGTATTGTTTTCTATTTTTATTAACTCCATCTTGCATTCTTTCTCATAGCATCCAGCAGAGCATGGTGGCAACAGAACAGAGTATGTTGCAAAGAGAGGTTACAGTAAATTTCAAATTTGCCACCATTTAGAAATATGAACAGGACTCTCCCACAGTAATTGGTGCAGTATAAGCTTCATCCAGACACTGCTCTGCCTTCTCCATTCTCCAGCTTTCTAAGGCAGCTTTTATCTCCTACAGCTTCTGCTTCTAGCAGGAATGCCAACATCATCACCTAGCCACATGTAGGACTGCCTGGTCTGGAAAATACCTATCAGTGCTGTGTAGCAGGTTAAAATGTACCACGCTTCACACTGTCTATCCTTATCTTTTACGTGATGTGGTCCATGTCCTTCATGTGTCTGTGTGGGTGTCTTTGGGGTACATCTTTAACCTTACTACCAGCTGAACCTGCAAACAGGAAAGCAGCAGCCACATCCACCTGTGGGCTGGGCTTTAGCAGCTGAGCAGGAGGAATCCCCAGGATCTGGAGCTGCTTGAGATGGCAGCCACTTACAACCTCCCTTAAAGAGTTTTGGTTATGCAGGGACTGCTTATGAAAGTAATGTTAATTTAACTTAACTTTAACTTACGAAAAGCAAAGCAGCAATACATTATTTCATTTTTAAATAATGTCAATTTTCAGATTAGAGTATACTCTATGAATATACTTGATGTACAATGGGAGAGGTAGGACACGAGAGAATTAGGATTTCATGTGACTGATGATTTGCAAACAAAAATGAAGGTCCTGTTTGCTGGACCTATACATAGTAATTAAATTGAGATTTACTGTTAAAATTCATGCATAAATGAGATTCAGTTTTCTAGAGAAAATGCTTAAACTTTAGTCAGCAGAGCTAAAATTAGGTACAAAATTGATTCTGTGTAAACAACCAAGCACAGTCTAACATCGTCATCTTATCTGGAGTGTCACGGCTGGGGAGAAAACCACCCTGTGACAAACACAGAGAACATGACAGTAAGACTGCTGTTGCAAAACAGGCAGTTACAAAGAATTTATCAGATCACATCTTACAGTAATAATTGCCTCATCCTGTTTTGTTTTGAAATAAATTAACATCACTTGAAGAATTAATCCATTGTAGAAAGCATTCCCACAGCTCTAAGGACTGTGGTGTTAACACATTCCTAGCATTGTCTTACATTAATCTTAGAGATAATTTTAATTATCTTTCATGTCTTATTACCTGATATGAAATAACACACAAGACTGCCCCCCAGCCCCACCAAGGGAAACCTCCAATCAATTGTACATAGATTTACTCAACAGCTTAAAACAGGTGTCATTCAGATGATTACATCATTTTTCTCATATTGTGTCATGGCTTGCCATTTTACACAGGAAAGAAAGACTCCAGAGCCCTTTGTCTATTTATTGACATAATTTGACCACTTCTTTCTCTGCTACATACATCTGCTATATTTAGGGAATAGTCTGGCTCCCTGTGTGCATTATTAAGTGTACTGTTAAGACAAAATTCTTCTTTATTGATGTGGAGAGTACAGAACATGAATAAAGTTCAAAAGAAGAGACACGCTTTCCAAAACTCACTGAATCCTGTGATGAACTCCTTTGGGGTAAGTGAGCCATTGCCATCAGCATCCAACGTAACAAAAACTTTTTCAAGTTCTTCCAGGCTAAGAGGTAACTCAGGATGCAGTCTCTGCAATGACAAAACATGCAGCAGCTTTAGCCATTACTACAGGATAAGAGGAAGACTGGGTTCTACAAAACATCCATAATACAGTGGGACAGGTACTTTGCTCCCCTGAGTGAAAATCCAATTACAGAGCAAAACAAGATCAACTGAGCGACATTTGCTTTAATGACTTATTTGCCTTTATGAATCCATTACGATGAAGCAATGAGAACAACCGCCTTGTACCACGAATTCCAGTCCCACAGGGAAGAGGAAGAACTTGAGCTGGAGTCTCAGCATCCTGGTGAAATGGCTTGATTATCTTGGTAAAATTCCTTGATTATCAGGCTACTGGATGAAGTTGGCAGCAGAATTATACAACTAGTTCCTTCCACATCATACAGTCAAGCAATAGACTCCCTAGACGACTACATTATAGAGGATATACTGTCCTAATTAATGCTGATTCAAAAAATGTACATAAATAAATAAGTAAATAAAACAAAGCTAAGAAAGCTGCATGGTCTAAGGACCAAACCTGTTGCTCCCACAATGAGTTAAATGGAGTTCATGGCTGTCTACTTCTGAAATGCAGCATGCTCACATGAAGAAAGACATAGCTTCACGAAACCAGTTCCACAAAAATCACATATTTTTTCCTGATAATCTAAAGAAAAGCATAGAAGAAAAAAATTCTGTAAAACTGATCCTAATGGTTTTACTCTAATTCTTTCAACAGTGTAGACAGATTCCCAGAAACAGGAGGAAACTGGAGTGGCAAACCCCAATAGCCAGCATTTCCACTGGGAGACAGCACTAGTAAGATCAAAACCTCTCCTCAGCTTGAGAAGCAATATAAATGCACACTGGTTCAGTCTTCTGCCTTATTAGTTAACATTTTAATGCCCCCTGAACTGCTGTTGTATATACAACATACTAAAACTGCAAGCTAGTAGGTTGAAAAAGTTCCTTAGATTAAAAGTGCTAATCTGTTCCACGGTGGGGGAAGGATTTAGGGCCAAAAAAAATTTCTCCTGCAATCCAAAACAGCAGAAACCACTATTCAATATGCTAAGCCATACAGGCAAGGCAAGAATTGGCTGAGTGCATTAACCAGGAGTTCCCTGGTTGCCACAAAGTGTTTAGGGTATGCTTTATGAACCGTATGAGTTAAATGAGGGGTAAAAGGAACTCCAAGGTAGTCCTGAGAAGTGAAAGCGACAGCGCTCCTAAAGCACAGAACTATCTGGAATAGTCACAAAGGGATTTCTGAGCAGGATTAGTTGTGTATTGCTGCCTGCTTCCAAAAATAACTAGGAAAACTTGATGTATATGCAGTTTAAAGAACTTATTTCATCAGTGATACACCTGTCTTCAGTTCCTTACTTAAACACACCCATCTTCCCAAAGTCTGGATTTTAATCTCTTAAGATCTAAAGGGAAACCTTTTAAAATCAGCTTCTCCTGTAAAATTCTTACAGCCACCACTGCACTGATGAGGGAGAAGGTGCTTCAAACAGATTACTCTTTTTACATTCAGAAAACCAGAAACTGTACTCTTACCACCAGATCTCTGGGACATGCTGAAGGAGCCCTCGTCTGACCACGCCATAAACACAGACCCACCTGCTATTGCAGTGCCATGGCCTGCGGGTCTCACCGCAAACCTGACTGACAAATACGTGCTTCTCCAACCACACTGCAGTGCCCTAATGCAGTGCCCAATTTCTGATGAGAATAACACCAAATTTACAGCAGGAAACACCACAATTACTTGCATTTTCTTGGGAAAAAAAGCATGAAAATCTAGGACAGTCTGAGGAATGTACCAAAGGTTTGCTCCATGAAATTCCCAGTGGATAATTTACAGACTTTGATGAACTGGGCCACACTTACTAGGATTAAGTGAATGTTTTCCCAGCCTCTTAGGTTTTCTTCTTAATAAAAATGTTAAGGTGGTTTTGGCTAGGAAAGGAAAATGTTATTGGTCTCATAGTTGTGCTTTTGTTTATTTGCTTGTTTCAGGCTTACCATAAAAATACACAGACCCTTTCAATATGAGACTCCTAACATTCTTAAAAGAAAAGAAAACAAAATAAAACATATTCAGAGATACCACTGGAGCTTCAAAAGAAGCTATCTGCACTGCCAACAAATGTGCTCTGTGCTTTCATGACGTCTATGCTTAATTCTCTCAAAATACCAAGCTTTTACTCAGCTAAATAAAAGGACAGAGGTCAAATGGCTAAGAGCAAGATCTGAACCCAATCCTGCTATGCACATTAGAACAAAACATTTTACAGGACTAATTCTCATTATTCATTATAACCTCAAGGACCAACAGATGAAGCTGTGGTTTCAAGTCTCAGGTAGAATATGCTTTCTTGCCATTTCAGAAAATCTCTTGTTGGTTTGAAAGTTGGGTACATCTGGTATTTGGAAATGGAACGAAAAATTTAAAATAACCCCCCAAATATTAATACAGTCACACAATAAACAACATGATATAATCAAGGAGTAAATCTTCCATATAGTTACTAAGTTGTAGACACGAGAGGAAACTCTACAAGATTTGTTCCATCAAGATTAATTGAATTGCAGGAACTCAGCACTGTCTGTCAAAATCATGCCCTCTATCACATGACTAAAGATTAAAAAGCTTAGCATTAGCATCCTATATTTGAAGCAAAGCTTCAGGAATGATAAGCAGTACAGACCTACCAAATGTACAATGCAAAAGTGATCAACACTTAGTACCTTTTAAGGAAAAAACTGATTTTTTTTTTTTTTTACTTTATTGATTTATGTCTTTCCTATAGAGAGTAAACATCATGAAAAGTGCAGGAAATTAAAGCAAGTATAAAGAAACATCATCTCAAATGTCCTGAGCACCTTTATTTCTGTATTAAAGAACTTACATACACTTACATACGTATATGAAGTTTTCAGATACAGTAAACAAACACTCATGAGGAAATAGAAGAATGACATAGAACTTTATTTGTTCTTTGAAACTGTTTCTGCTGCATCTTTTGCAGCATCTGTTTTAGAATCTGAAGTATAAATTTAGCAGCACTCTAAGTATAAACCTAGAATCAAAAAGAAACAGATAATTTTACATTCCTTGCAAAAACAGGTATTAAAACTTTTTATAGACGTATACATACATATAAATAAATGGGTTTTCCATCAGGTAAAAATACATGCCATTCAGTTTTTAGAAAGACTATAAAACTGTAATCCATTAAATTCTCTGTGGATTTGAACTTACCAAAAACTACCACTGGCAATATATTTGGTTTTTTGCATTCAGTTACTCCAGTGAGATAATGTAGATTGGCAAAGCCTACAGCACAGCAAGCATCTGCATTCCTCTCTTCTTCCAACTTTGCATAATTAACAGAGGTCATCAGAAAACACAGCAACACACAATTGCAAAGACCGCTCTTGAGAGCTAGTAAACTGAGCAGCTTACTTAGGAGACTTTTGCTTTTCCAAAATAGGTAGTTAAAGTTGTTCCACCTGTATTTTCCTACATACAGACATATCTTCGTTTCTGAGGACGGGGAAAGTTTCTAAATTTTCTATTAGATGCTTTCTTTGGCAGTAGTTCATGACAAATTTGTTTTGCTCCTGCTCCCCAGTTCTGTTTCATCCATAAGTACAGAAGTAGAAATGGATTAACTCAAATTATGTTTTGGATGTCAAGCATGAGTACATTCCTGTTTTCTGCCACATACTGGTTCGAATCATCACTTCTGCAATGTGCAACAATCACATTTTCAAAAGACTTTGTTATATATAGTTGCTTTTTTTCATCAGCATATTCAGCAAATCTGATTTTGGGCCCTCAAATCAATTAAGCACAATTTCGTAAGATTACTGCAAACACTGAATAATGCTAAAAATACTGTTCCTCCATACTTCCTACATATATATGTGATCCAGCTGACAGTTCACCATTGTCTGACAGTGAAGCCACAATGAAAGACTTTATTTACACAATTTTGCTGAAAAAAAGGATAAAATTGGCTGACTGAATACACTCCTGACACCGTGGCAAATCACAAAGTAATGAATTTAATGGTGTTTCGACATTTTCAACAAGAACAGAATTAAATTCCTGGGGCATTTTTTTAAACTTAATTTACTTTGATTTTCCACTTTTTTGTTGCTTTGCCTGTGAGAAGAAATGGAAGCATTATGTAAGACTTCAAATACATTATTTTAAATCCCACATATCTCTTTAAAGTTATGAGGAGGGTGTTAACATTTTTAACTCTAAATGAATCATTCTCATCTCATTAAGGGCTTTAGGAGCTTCTCTCGTTGTGTATTTCACATAACCAAGTTTGTTTTACCTGCATGTCTTGACGAGTGACAAAGCCTTTGCCTTCCAGATCACAAATCTGAAAGAACTCTTGTGCTTTTCCCAGCACAGTAAGTTCTGGGTCTTGTTCTCCAGTCCTGCTCCTCTCTGCATCTCCTGGTTGCACAGGACTGGCGCAGTCTCCTTTTATTCTGTCCATGGTTACAATCTCAGCTCAGTAATATCCTGGGATGCTGCTATCCCATTTACCCATAAATTCTGATCTGAAACCTGTGCATGGAAGGTAAGGAGAAAAGCAAATCAGACCCTCATAATGATGCTTTCCACAATCTCTTACCAACCATCTCTTTAATTAGGCACTAAAACTTGGAAGAAGAAAAAGCTTTTTGAAAATGCTTGCCCTTGATGGGTTGCACTAAAGACACTGCAAATAGGATGATGAACAAAGAAGGGGGAGTCTGAGGGAAGGAGAAGACAAAACTAGCTCTGAAATGGAACCCCAGAGCAAAATCAGCCAGTTTGACAAGAAATATGGACAATCAATCAACATGAACAAGAAAACACCAGAAGAACAGGCAAAGGCAAAAGTAATTTAAAGTCACTACAATTTGACTTCACACATTCATCTTGAATTTTTAGTTCTGCTTATCTAAGTAGGTCTACCTAAAGTAGACACAAATTTGTCTGAAAATATTTAACAGAACAAAGAATTTTGTAAGGCATTTGACTATTATAAGAGAATATAGCCTGATTCTGATCCAGTATGAATGGCACAACCTGAAACAACTTCAAAAGAGGCCAGTGAAAATTGTTTAAATCTGAAACATATGTTGTCTTCAGAGCAAAGTCCTTGGCATTGCATGGATGTGAAGGCAGAATATGAGGAAACAAGACCTTAGGCTTGTCTGTGCAGCTTCTTAAGGGGAAAAGACTCTGATCACATAGATGGAGCAGCTCAGCCAGAGCCTGTTTTACTCTGTGCTTACGTTCAAACCTGGTACTCTTAGAACACAGCATCTTCCAAGAATTTCACACAGCTTCCCAAGACAAAGTGATTTCTCTGACAGCTATGGTCCAGGCAGTTGGACTTCCCACATTGCATGTGAGTATAAATGCACTGCAAACAGCCATTGACTTCAAACCAAACAGGTTTTGGTAAGCAAATCACCCAGCCCCTCTGAAACCATGTGACAAAAATCTGCAAACACAGGTAATTTTCCTCTCCCTCCCTCCTCTCTTTGATCACTCCAATCATCCCAGGACTGTTGATCAAATACTCTCCAAAACTGAAAGAATTTTGGCTACATGGCCTAAGAACCTAACTGTCAGAACCCTTCCTAAGCAGCATTACAAGCAGGAGAAGCAAAAATACTCTGGGAGAAGCCAAGGGATGTCTAAACCCAGTATCATTCCACCTTAGGAAACCCTTCCCGCCCAATGGGTCTTGCTTGAATTTTGATGCACAGCAGTCAGGGGTGCCTTATAAACCCCAAGACCAGGTGTATAAATGCAGCTTCTGCCCACACCTGCACCCAACACGAGCTCTCTGCTGGGCCAAGCCACACTCCACACCCCAAGAGGCACCAAAGCCTGCCAGAGCACCTGTGCCAGCAGCCCTGGATAATTAACAAGGCTAGAAAATGCTGTCAAGAGGGAATTCTGGTCACACATAACAAGGGGCTTTTGCCTATTACAACTGCCTGAATACCTGTAATCTCTTTCTCTTATGAGGAAAATGTCTATCTCAGAAAGTCTGACCAACATTCAGTAGCTGGGAAGATACACAAAGGAAAAGATCACTCCATAACTGCCCTGTTACCTAATCCCTTCCATGACGTTTCTAACAACAATCTTAAAAACAGTATACAAGCCAGATGAATCTTTGCTCTCACTGTATATGGCCACCCACAAGATCAGATGGAAAGCCACAATCAGGCTACAGTGGTATAATAGTCTGCATGAAATTCTCCTTTCACACTGCTTTTACACACCTGAACCTCACTTACTTCAATACAGCTCACTCCTGACTGACACCAGTGCGTGAGGTAACAAACCAGGCCATCAGTTTCAACTCAGCAGTGACACTAATGCAAAAACAGGTTTAAAAACACCAAAAATCAATGGGACAAGTGCAGCCTAAAGATGGTCTTGATAAGATCTGACCTGGACTCAAAATGTATTCGTTTTTTTTCTTTTTTTTCTTTTTCTTTTTTCACATCTCAACAATCTCTCAAAAGGCCACAGCTGCAGGAACAGGCCAAGCTAATCCTGATAATAAGTGCTGCTAGTGCCTGCCTCTGCACAGTCCATTAGACTTCCTTAAGAAAAAAGAAAAACTATGCAAGGAATAGATAGCCAATTGCAAGTGAAAGAACAGAAATACAATAGCAGATTAAAAATGGTGGAACAAAAAGGCACTATCTGCACTTTGAAAAAGCTGTTTGCAGTTAGCAAACAGTGCAATACAGCAAACATCACCATGCTGTCTAAATACTTCCACACCACAAAATGAAATTACATGCATCATGAGAGCCTCACCTTTTTATAAGTTGCCCCACCTTTTATACACATCGTAAAAACCTGCTACACAGCGAGTGTCTTCAATACAGCAGGAGTTTAAATTAGAACATCTGTAAAAATTCTTAATCTTTATGGCACTTCTAAAGCTGATAGAATTCATCATAATTCCTACAGTGTCCTGATACTTTGCAAATGCTGGTAATAACATGAAAGATTAAAACTGCAATTTGTCCCACATCACTGAATCAGCAGTGTAATTACCTCAAGGCCAGTTTTAAATAATATAGGTATTTCCATTCACTCATCCGTCTCCTTTAGAAAACAAATGGCTTACAAAATCAATTCCATTAAGACCTTTTATTTCCATTATTTTAGCCATAAACACACTTCACTATGCAAAACAGGTCATATCATGACCTGATGCAAACAAGCACAGCTCCAAATATTAAACAAGGATGTGTGATTTATGAGGTTTTTGTCCATTAATCATGAGGTAAATTTTGGGTCTGCAAAAAGCAGGTCACTGTTAGTATTCCAAATGACATTTTCATCATCTCTAGTCAGGCCTACTGTAAATCACCAAACTCTAGAAAGTACAGAGCAATGTTGAGCCACAGATTTCACAAGTCATGACATGTGACAACCCCACTCTCCCTAACTGTGATAGTTAAAAACCTAGAGAGCTGATTTGCCTGCCCTCATATCTCTTTGAGTTTTTAGGTTACAGTGAAATATTTTTCTTAGCATGTGTTTACAGGTACAAATTTTCTGCAGCACACTTCAAAACATATCATCAGCTTAAAAATATAGTAAGCTTACTTAATACCAAGGTCACCTTGGATTTATACAAAACACTGTTATGAGAGAGAACACTTATGTTTTACAGACACTAGAAAATAAAAAATAGATTGCATACTTTTTCTACAAGAAATATTTATTTCCTACAACCAAATTATCTTCGTTAAAATAACCCACAGCTGCAGTGTAGTATGCCTGACCCATGAACAGGGACCTCTTCAGAAATAACTTAGTGTCAGAGTTAGTTATCTTTCAGCATTATGCTGAAAAGCTCCTAAAGCTAAAATGTATCACCACAAATATTCTCCACTGGCAGAAGCCTGCTGAAGGAAGTCATTCTGTTCCCTATTGCTCTGCCCTGCTTTTGAACAAGTGTTCATCCAGTTAGACAGTGAACTCTGTTGTAGAATCCTTTTAATTTAAACTGGAAAGTTATAGTTCATTTAACTCAACTGAGGACAAGTGGTCCATCAAGGAAGAACCATGAAAAGCAGGACCTACAGGGAATGATAGAGGAATGGGACTGCTACGACCAAAGACAGCACAATAACCAACCTCATGCACATAGAATTTTCTAGGTACATTGGAGAAAAATGCTCCCTACGCACATAATACAATCCACAAGAAGCAAATATGTCAGACAAGCTAGACATGAAAACCCATCCAAGGATAAAGAAGGTGGAGCACTGAACCCCTGGCTGCAAGGGCAGTGCAGTTCTGACATCATGGAAGGACAGACCAAACACAAATCTGCAAATAATGGCAGAGATGATCATTCCTTGAGAAAGATGGCTAGATCAGTGGACCTCAATGTTACTTCTATCCATTTAAAAAAAGGTTTTATGACCATCCAAAGTAAAAATTCAGGTTCCACACTGAAAACAATTAGCAGAGATACAAAGCTGTATGCTCAAGAAAATACCTGCTTTTTCTCAACTACGACTAAGACAATTAATCTTTAAGCTCTCATGGAAGCATTATAAAGCTTGGCCTAGCCAACACCTAGACAGAACTGGATTTAAAGAAAGGGGACTTTCATTCCTCCAGTTTTGACTTTTCAAGTAAAAACATGCAAGTCAGAAAGGCTTGTGATGAAATGCATCACCAAAGCCTCTTCTACACAGCCTTGAAATAATTTCTCTCGTGATGTACACAATCTCTCATGACTCTTCATCTTAGGAGACTGTACACCATGGAGCGGGTGTGGGGAGTTTAACTCTGGAGGGAGAGATCTGAGGCACCACAGAGGGACCACAAGAAGACAGTCTGAAAGAAATGTATCACAAAAATAATTTCAGGGGAGTAGCAAAGACAGACAACAGAGGAGTCCTACATCCACTGCTCTATAAAAGAAAAAACTTAATTATGTAGAAATTCCTTTCTTATCAGTAGATATGTGTGGGAGAACCAAATTCTGTTTAGAGATTCAGTCTTACCAGAAACTCTCCAGCCAGACCTGATTAGCTTTTAAAGATTAAGGGAACCATTAGGATCACCTCCTTTGCTATCTGCAAGCTTAAAGCCTCATTTACACCACAACAAGGTGTTAAGTTTCCATAAATTACTTACAATTTATTTCAATGTAAGGGAGCTCAGCAGAAATAAAGAAGGAAAAAGACCTGGGAGAAGATACTGTGTGTTATACCTACATCAAAGTCAAATAAATGAAATTTCTCCTCTTCAGAAGATTACTGGTTAAGGAAAAAAAACAAAACAAACCCTGAAAGCTAAAGAAGGATAAAAGTCCAGGTTATATATCTGAAGCAATGTCTCAACAATATTAACTGTGAAACGAGAAAAACAGAAAATATGCCTAAAGTGACAGCATTAAGTATTCCAAAACAGGTAGCCAAAGACTTTGGACAGACCACTCACTCCCCCCTTGGCATTTAACCCTACATGTATCCACAAATACAGATGTTGGGAAAAAACAAACTATGTCAATTCTGTGCACTATGATGCAGAATACCAACTCTGACTGGTGAACATGCCTTCATTAAACTTTTTTATTTTTAACATTTGCATCCAAGCAACTAGTTTTCACTGGGCTTGTAAGAAAATTTTCTTCTCCCAAAGGCCAGCTTCCCCAGAGGAAGACGAAGACAAAAGTCTCCTGCCTGGCTTCTTGCTGGCCTCTGTGGAAGCAGTAAACAAAACTATCCATGTATTAAAATTCAAATGTCCAAAGTAAGCAGGCAAATTCATTTATTCCCCATCCTGCTCCTCAATATGAAAACACGGATGAAAAACAACTAATAGGATGTTTATTGCCTAAATCTAAGCAGTTCTTAGGGATCCATACTAAAAAGACAGGGTGAAGTTAAAATGGGCCTGCTAAGTGCTGCTAGGATCCTTGAGAAGTAAAGCTGTTCTAAGTACTCATGATTTTAGCAGAAGCGCATCTTTTCCTCTTGCTTCATTGCTTTGGATGCTTCCTTTTTAATGTATTTAAGAAATCAAAAGCTAAGAACTGCCTGGAAATGAAAACTTCTTATAAAGGAACACTGAATTTAGGGGCAACATTCATCATGGAAACTGAAGTTGCAGAATAATCACAAGATTATCAAAACTGAGAGCACCCTGCCTGTAGTCTCTGCAGGCTTAAGGACCCATTGTCTCCTCTCCCTCCTTCTGCTCTTTCCTCCTTATTCAAGGACACTGATTCCAAGAACTCTTCTCCCTCCCTCTTGTTCCTTGGCTGCCTGCTGGTTGCAAGAACCTTGTGTCTTCAGAAATTGTTGACCTACACAACACCTGAGCAGGAGGGTGGTAAAAGTGTATGTATCTGAGTGTGTGTTTTCCTCACAAAGTCTGTCTTCATCTCTCTAATTTACCAATAAATCATTACTGCATTCAAAGACAATTTGGCCAATTATGTATTTTGGGCTCTGGCTAACATTTGTGGCTGCAGCATGAGTTTATATAAATGTCTGCATGTAAACCTGACAAACACTAGCAGTTACAGAACTTGAATTATAACTATTAATATAATAGTTACAATTATATATAATATAATTAATATTAACTATTATAGAACTATGTAGAACTATTCTATCATTATTTTGACTTCTTTCTAAAACATAAATTGTTAATTCAGGGATGTAAAAACTATTGTTAAGAACAAGCACCTTACAACATGTACAACACATTCCAAATGTAGCAAATTCAAAACTGAGCTGAGTCCGTCTGACTGCAAAGAATCATAGAATAATTTATGATGGAAAACTCCTCTAAGCACAATTTATTGTGTTGCATTGTTCCAAGCACTGAAATTAAATGTGATTAACTATATTGATAACAGCATTATATTAGTAAGTGGTGTAACATGATGTTCTGGCAGGAGATACTGCCAATTCACATGAGCTGTTCCATTTGTAGACAAATTATTTGCATTGGAACCCCCCTTCCCCTGAAGTAAAGATCTGGAAAGAGTTTAAGTTAAACTGTATACACCCCTTTTAATTGTCTTATCTTTCAGGTTTTCCTAATGACTCACTGCTAAATGGAGCTACTTTCAGCTGGTGAAGTCAGGTTGACAAGAACATCTTTAAAATACACCATTTTCACAAAAAAACCCTTGAAATATTCTGCCTCCTCCAAAAGTCCTTGCTAAAAATGTAACTTCTGAAAAAAATCTAAACCTTTTATCTGCCTGAAAACCAACAACAATTTGGCTTGAAGTCTAAAATACACTCTCTATTTCTAGTTTTTCAAGGAATGTTACATCTCTAACCTAAGTTAAAGGATTTTGAGATGCAAATTAAATATTCTCTTCAAATAAGAATTCATTTTTCATGGAAAAAACGTTAGTGGAAAATTTCAGTCTACTCTGCCATGGACCTTAGAGGACCCAAGTAAATGCAGATTCCACTAGAAGACAGAGAGGCATATTGCAAGTGTTTCCTTAGTTATTTGGCACTCGGTTTGCAGCCGGGTTGGCATGAATTACTGTCTTCAAAACTTTCAGAATTTCTAAAACTACAAACTTGCCCTTGGAAAATACCTTCACTTGAGTCAGTGGGACAGGTTTTAAGGGACAAGAGCATGTCAGTGAGGCACAAGAATATTTAATTTGCTAGTCCACTGTTTTTCTACTGCAAAAAGTAATGGTAAAACATGCTATTAAAGAGTCATATTTTCCTATATGCAGAACAAGATAACCTTCATGTTATCTGCTCTTCACAGCTCACTTCCAAGGCCTTGGAAACACATATAAACAAAACCACTTATCTATGTTTGATTAGGAGGCTTGGTGTACCTCATTCTGTTCAGTTCTACAAAAAAAGCCTCACTAGGCAAACAATTAAAAATGCATCATTACAGATTCTTAATTGGATTTTAATTCACTACTGCTTTTGAGTAGAGATACAACTTCCACATTCTCCATGAGCCAATTACTCAGAAAGTTATCCTTACAATTGTGCAGGGTCCCTGCCTTCATTTATACTGCTCTTCAATGAATGGAAGTTCCCCAGCAAGACCCTTCAGTTTCCTTGACACCCCCTCTGTGAGACTAAGGAATAAGATGGGTCCAAAAATCTTTAAACTCAGTTTAAATCAGACACAGACTTCCTGGTGCTTCTGCACGGATTAGGTCATGAACAGTGGAATCATTTATGGTTTTACATCAGGTTTCACTTAAACTGACTAAATCTGCATTTTTCAACGCTACAAATAAAACCCTATATGTGTGTTACTCCCTCCTTACATGTAGAACTGTATGTTCATATATACTTACACTGCAAATTAGCAAAGAGTGGAGAGGGAATCAGGGCAGACCGCTATGCTCTTTACTCCTGCATTTATCCACCATTTACACATCTACAAAATCATGAGAGTATATCATTTGTCAATGAACAGAAATAGGAGGAAAAGAGAGATCTGTTTGAAGCAGTACATTCATCCTGTGGTCTGAAGAAACCACAAGCAAAGCTTGTAGAGTGGTGCTCTTTAGTGCCTCTATTTCTGCTACTTGTTTTACCGTTATCTTCTAGTCCACCACAAGGTAAGAGGAAATGGTGGTAGTGAGGGCAGAGATATCTCACAAGGAACCAAATATACCTCATTCAATTCAGCAGCAGTGAACTTAAGTCTCCAAGAGCTGGCAGACCATGAGACTGTAAGCTATTATTGCCCTAAATCTCATTTGCTACTTAACCCATTCACAAAAATACATCTGCCTTTTTGTACTTCAGACACTGACTTTTGATTTCTTTTCTTGATTTCATGAAAGATGAGAACCTAGTCTAAAGAAAACCGACATTTAATTTTCACTCTTGTACTACTGGGTGTAACAGTTCCATTTGATCTGTATAATTACTGAAGCTCAAATAGGGGGACCAGAGTTCTTAGAACAACCCACAGAAAACCAATAGATTTTTACCCATGTATCAGAATAAGTCACATATTCTAAAAAGAAAAGTGAAACTAAGCTGAAAACTACTGTTGAAAACCACAAAGTTGCAACTAAGAAAATAGAAGAGCACGTTAAATTAGTTGAAGTGTTCCAGAGGGATTTCACCATTCTCCCAACTGTGACACTACCCACGTTTCACTACATGCAGTCATAATCTGTTCTACTGGTGTATATTAAGAAATCTATTATACTGGTAGCAGTATGTTTCTTTTGTAACTGTCATTTACAGTCATCATAAGCCTTCAGTATCAAGAAAGACAGAAAATGAAATCAGGTATCACATAAGTGCTATAGCAGAGTAAGAGTGACACCAAACTTGCAGGGGGATACAGGAATAATTTTTACAACCACTAGGAATAGCACTGCCTTCTTCAACAAGTGCTTGGTGGGCCTGAAGGCAGTCACCGGCCACAAACTCAATTATCTTCTGCACCTGCAGGGAAGCGAAAAGCAGCGGGGCAGCTCCTGAGGTAGCCAGGCCATCTAGGGATTTCTCTCTGGCAGCGTCTGTCAGCCCTGGCACGAAGCTACACGAGGCACGGCGGGAGTGCCAACACAACGATTCCCCGTCACCAGCACTTTTGGGCACCACCTTTGGGAAACATTCCGCGTGTGGGAGGAGTCACGACAGTCGCAGCCTCGGCACTGAGCT
The DNA here is from genome assembly GCA_013397815.1 of Aleadryas rufinucha. NCBI lineage: Eukaryota > Metazoa > Chordata > Aves > Passeriformes > Aleadryas > Aleadryas rufinucha. Next base: position 184,193 of record VZTH01014054.1, read on the forward strand.
GTCGCTCCCCACGCCAGCTCTGGCCCCACGGCGGAGTTGGCTCCATCGCCGTGCGGGCGTTCACGCCGGAGCTGCGGGGGCTGCAGCAGCCTGCTGCCGGCCGCCCCGCCGCTTCCAGCCACCTTCCCTGCCCCCTTCCAGCCTGGCAGCGAGCTGAGAGAGGATCCCCGGAGCCCGCCTAGCCCCGCCAGCCCCGTGCCCCCGCGGACACCGCGCAGGAAGCGCGGCTTGCGACAGAGGGGGCTCCCTTGGGACACCGGGGCTCTGCAGGGGACAGCGAAGCGGCGGCCGCGGGTGCCTCCCCGGCGGCAGCTCCGCCGGGAGCACGGTCCGGCTGGGTACGGACCTCGCCGTCCCCTGCCCCGACTCCTCCGGCCCCCGGTGCCGCCCCGACTCACCTGCCGCCGCTCCCGCAGCCCCTCGGGCTGGCCGGGCCGACGGTCCCCGGGCTGGAAGCGAGGCCGCGGAAAGGCTGAACCCACTTTCCTAACTTTGTTTTGAGCACGGGTGACATAATCGGGCGAGGCGGGCTGTGCCCCAGGGGCGGGACGGCCGGCGCGGCCTCTCACCCTCCCTCCCTCTCCACCTGCAGCCGGAGCCCGGTTGCCCCGCCCGGTCTCACCTCACCTTGGGCTGGAGCGACTCGCCCTCGGCGAGATGAGAGAGCCAGGGGAAGGTGAGGAGGCTGAGCCTTCCCTCGTCCTTCTTGCAGTCAGGACTGTGTGTGTGACAGTTTTCCGGGGTAAGGGTACAGGAAACCTAAATGGCACAGGGCAGGAGGGTATGGAAGGGCACCGGGATGCTCATCCACAGCAAGGTCCTAAGGTGGTGACCAGTCCAAATGGACCTACTAAGATCATCCCCACCTTGTCCTCTCAAACTCTCGAAGTTCTATTTGCAGAAGATGGCAGCGGGAGACAGAATTGGTTCGCGTTCGATTCAAAGATTTCACTTAGCCCAAAGTAAATTTTGAAAAATACCCACTTCTGGGATCAGGTTTTCCAAGTAGTCCCAAAAGAAGAGAAAAAACTTTGACGTAATCCTCATCATCGTAAGGTCTCCCAGCTGCAGAAGAGCTTCTAGGGCATGGTGCCCAAAGAAGGCTTCACCTCCCTCTTCTTGATCAGGTGATTTGGTCGCAGACACATCTGTGACATCAACTGCACTGGTCTGTTCTCGTGTCCTTACCCATGCTCTCCTCGGGTTCAACAGCTGTCCCAAGGAACAGCTCCACACACCCAAGGCACTCCTTTTCACATTGTACAAGCCCTCCTACTTGCCTTCCCAATCCATCTTTCCTGAACAGCCTGCAACCATTCAGGCTTATCTCCATAAAGTAAGCTACAATCCCAGAGCTCTGGTAAATAGCAAATCTTGCAGCTACAAGGGGGAATGTGAGGAAGACCAGCAGGTAGTCTGCCAAATACAGGCACATACATAAGCCTGATAAAACTACTTACAAAGCACTACAAATAATCATCTAAAACAGTTATTAAACATCGAGTAGATAATGTGCTTTTAACTAGGATGGCTTCTGCAAAGGGAAATATTACTTCACTCATTACAGTGATTGGCTGTAGGCTTGAACAAGGCAAGCCTGAATGTGGATTTACCATACAGTAAAGTGCTACTTGACAGTTACTGCTCACATTCATTCTCTGTAAAAAAGGTAAATATTAGAAATTTGCTTACCACAGCAGCTGCCTTATATGTACTGTGGGTGAAAACAGGCACACAGGTACTTATCATGAAATCATCAGCATGTTGAATAGCTATAATACTCTGCACAAGCAGATTTGCCTCAGCCTAACTTTTCTATTTAACCTTTTGCTAAGTGAGTAAAATAGTGGGTAAAAGAAATACCTTTCTTTTAAAGGTGTGGGCAATCTTACAAGATTCTTTCAGAGAAATGAAGGCACATTATCAGCCACAAGGTACTAGACATAATTCAAAAGTTTGTGAAGAAAATGAAGACAGCATACAGAAAGTTCCAGAACAGCAGAGAATTTGTGACATGCATGAGAAGAAAAGTTCACTGAAATAGCATTGTCAGATTTAGTGGTAACTTTCATGGATTAAGGGCCCAGGGAATATATCTTAAAATTGAAGACTGCTTAGGCATCTTGTTGCAACCAGTCATTCCATTTTCTTCCTTACCATTCAGTATGAGGCAGTTTAGACTTTTCAGTTTCTGTAAGGAAGTTTTGGGGCCTACTAACCAATAGTGGAAGAGCTGGTCAATGAAATATTCTAGGTCTTGTCTGGACAGCTCATGCTGTTCTTGTATATATCTGTGAATACTTCGGAGCATAGCCTTACAGAGCCAGCTAGAAATGGGCTATTGCTCTCTGGTTTTATTCTCTCTCATAGCAAAAAGTTTTGGATTGTATTGCACTCACGTACTGCTGTGATTTCTTTCAGCAGCTGCTGATCATGTACCTTCATATGCATTCCATTCCCTTGCTGGTGATGGTGGAGACAAAGACCCCAATGGGCTTGTTCTTCATGAACAGCCAGAATCAAATTTATTACCATATCTCTCTCCTGAAGTAAGTGGACCAAAAAGCAGTAAACACATACACTGTGATGTCAGAGACTGTGACGCTAAATGCAAAGAGAAAAAAACAGCCTAAGAACAAATGTGCATAGGCATGAATCTACTTCTTAACACAGTCTGCACTGTAACACAAATTACAGTGCTAAATTGAATACTTGAAAGAATTAAACCCTTTTATATGGGTCTAAAACTGTCCTCTATGAAATCTAGATACAAACTCACTTGATTTTCTTCAAGGACTAAAAGCAGGAGTTTTTGAAAAATACTGGTGTGCAAAATATATTGTCTGGAGCTAGGATCCTTCTGACTGCTATGTTTAATGTACAGTGAGTTAGAAACTGGATGACAGTTTCTACCACTGGGTTATACAAATGCCAGAACTACAAACAGAAACATGTGGTAGGCAGAAGACAGCTTGCAGCTCTTAAATCAGGAAATGCCAAGTGCAATATAAAAATAAAACCACCACCCTTTAAATAAAACAGGCTGTATTTCACGGTTTATTTAGGGTGATGTGTGTTTATTCCAGTCTTCAAAGCCATCATGCTGCTGGGATGCAAGGGGTCATTTTCTTCTGCATTTAGGCTGTCAGTAGCAGGCCCATTTTGTCTTTCCACTCTAATGCAGCTTTTAATTGCCTATGAAATTGCACCACCCTGAGGGAATTTCATACTAACATTCAAAATCGTGTTTTCCTTCTTCATGCTCAAGGATCAGAGGCAAAGTTACAGAACTGGAGTCATAAACATACTGCAAGAAATTTGCAGATTTAAAGTAAACTTTACCAGAAATTTACAGTAAAATGGAAATTGTATTAAATGACAGGAAACTGGAGGTATTCCAGCTTGACCAGCTCTAGAGTCATCTTGCTTGACAGAGTAAAGGAGATACGCATTTGACTTCATGTTCATGTCACCTGTAGTGCAGTATGAGTTTGATTGGGCTACACTGAAATAAGTAAATGCAAGACTTTTCTAAAAATCAGGGTTTAATTATGGAATTCATCTGGCTGGCATCTATTCCAACCAACCCCTTGCTCACAGCAGAGTCAGGTTGTCCAGGGCCTTGTCCAACTGGATTTTGAAAATTTCCAAAGATGGAGACTCCACAACCTCCATGGGCAATCTGTTCTAGTGCTTGGCATTGCACACAGTAAAAACATTGCTTTGTTATATTTAGGTGGAGTTTCCTGTATTTCATTTTGTGTCCATTGCCTTTTGTCCTTCCACTTTGCAGTACTCAGAAGAGACTAGCTTTGTCTTCTTTGTACCCTCCAACCAAGTGTTTGTATCCATTGATAAAACTCCCTTCCAGGCCTTCTTTCCTTGAGGCTAAACAGTCACTCAGTATCTTCTCGAATGTTTCAGTGCATTAATCATTTTAGGAGCTGTTTTCTGGATTCACTCCAGTACATCCATGTCTTGTACTGGGTAACTCAGAACTGCATACAACACTCCAGATGTGGTTGAGTGCTCAGTAGAAGGGAAGGATCATCTTCCTCAATCCTGCCAGAAACACTCCTCCTCTCCAAGGGAACTTGCAATGACACTGGCCAGCTCCATCCCCAGGGATGCATCCCATCAGGTTCCATAGACTTAGAATCACAGAATATCTCAAGTTGGAAGGGACACATAATGACCAATAAGTCCAAATCCCTGCTCCCCGCAGGACTACCTAAAACTAAACCATACAAACTAAGAGCATCATCCAGATACTCCTTGAACTCTGACAGGTTTGGTACCATCACCAGTTTCCTTGGAGAGCCTGTTTCAGTGATCGACCACCTTCTCAGTGAAGGACCTTTGCCTAATGTTTAATCTGAACTTACCTGGTGCAGCTTCATTGCATTTCCTCGTGTCCTGTTGCTGGTCACCAGAGGGAGGAGATCAGCCCCTCCCCTCCACTACTTGCCTTCAGGAAGCTGTAGACTTTGATGAGGTCACCCTTCAGCCTTCTCTAAGCTAAACAAACCAAGGCAACCTCAGTCACTTCCTCCTAAGTCTTACTTTGAGACCTGTCACCATTGTTGTCACTCTCCTCTGGACACACTCCAATAGCTTTATATCCTTCATTTATTGTGGTGCCCAAAACTGCCCCCAGCACTCGAGGTGAGGCCACCGCAGTGCAGAGCAGAGCGGGACAATCCCCTCCCTTGCCCAGCTGGTGATGCTGTGCCTGATGCACCCCAGGGCACAGTTGGCCCTCCTGGCTGCCAGGGCACTGCCACTGCTGGCTCATATTTGTCCCCCCAGGTCCCTTTCCACAGTGCTGTTCTCCAGTCTCTCATCCTCCAATTTGTATGAATAAACAGGATTATTGTGTCCCACATGGAGAATCCAGCACTTGGTCTAGTTAAATTTCATACAGCTGGTGATGGCTCAGCTCTCCAGATCTCTCTGCAGGACCTCTTTACCCTCCAGGGAGTCCACAGCTCTTCCTAATTTATTATCATTAACAAACTTACTTATTGTACATTTGATTCCTGTGTCCAGATAATTTATAAAAACATTGAAGAGCACTGGCTGTAAAATTGAGCCCTTGGGAATCCCAGTGGTGACTGGCTGCCAGCCTGATGCAACCCCATTTACCTAGCATATTAGGGATTTGTCTAGCTTTGTGCTGGGCAGTTGATTCAGAGTAGTATCAAAAGCTTGGTAAAATCCCAAAACAGCACATTTACTGGCTTCCCTTGATCAATTAAGTGCGTGACCTTATAATGAAATTAAATTAAATTGGTTAAGCCGGATTTTCCCTTTGTGAACCTGTGCTCACTATAATCAATGACTGCATTGTCTCTCAAAAAAACTTTCTCCATAATTTTACCAGGCACTGGTAAGTAAGACTGGCAGGTCTATAATTACCAGGGTCTTCCTTCTTACCCTTCTTGAAACATTGCCAGCTTCCAGTTGACTGGGACTGCTCCAGACTCCCAAGACTATTGAAGAAAAATAATGCAGAGAGGTCCGGTGATAACATTGGCCAGCCCCATCAGTATCCTGGGATGAATCCCATCAGGCTCCATAGACTTATGTGCATCCAGTTTTAACAGCTACTCTTGAACAAGTTCAGGCACAGCTTAGAGTTCATCATCCCCTCAGTCCTGGTCTTCCAACACAGGTCTCCTGGGATCCCAGGACCCATCATGGGTGTTAAAGACAGAGGCAAAGAAGGCATTAAATATCTCTGCTTTGTCTGTAGCCCTGTTTGTGAGGTGACTGGTCCTGTCAATCAACAGGCCAGTGTTCTCTCTGATTCTCTGTTTGCTGTTAATTTATTTTAAAAAGCCTTTTTTGTCCTTCACAGCGCTGGTCAGCCTGAAATCTAGTCAAGCTTTGACTGCATGAATTTTCTACCTGCAATGCCAAACAGGATCTCTCCAGCCTTCCTGTGTTGCCTGTTTGTGCTTCCAGTGTCTGTACTCTTTCTTTTTGCCTACATTCTATAAGAAGATCCCTGCTCAGCCAAGGCAACCCTTTGCACTGCTTGCTTGACTTCCCTCCTTTGGAATTGCCTGCTCCTGTGCCCTCTAAAGAAATGGCTCTTAAAAAGTGACCAGCATTCATGAACCCAAATACCTTCAGAAGCAGATCCCCAGGGGTCCATACTAGCTACTCCCTCAGCAGCCCAAAATCTGCTCTTCCCATATCCAGGGACAAAGTTTTCCTGCTATTTTTTTCTCCGAAGACCAACGATTTGAAACACAGCTACTCCATGGTCACTATGATCAAGACAGCCACCAGTCACCACTTGACCCCTGAGACCCTCTCTGGTTACAAACAGCAAAGCTGGGAGGACACCTATCCTAGCTGCCTCCCTTAGTACCTGCACCAAGAAGTTATCTTCCACGTGCTTCAGCAATTTCCTGGACCTGTTTGTGTCTGCTGTATGATATTAATGAGTTGATGCCTGGGAAGTTAAAATCTCCTGTAAGGACAAGGGCAGATAAACTAGAGATATCCCTCAATTCCTCACTGAATGATTCATTGTTGTTGTTGTCTCTCCTGGCTGTTTTGGCATTCCTCACCCTGTCTGTGCAAGCTCAGGACAGCATTGCTGTTTTCCTCCTAGGCCACCTTTCTGTGCTGCCACCACTTGTGTGCTTCCTTTGGATGTCTGAGTTCAGTCCAGGAGCTCCTTGTTCATCCATGAAGGCATCTTGGCACTTTTGCTTGACTTTCTGGGTGTTGGGATGGACCATTCTTGGGCATAATGTATAATGAACTACCAAAAAATATCAAGAAAACTATTTCCTTCCATATAACCTACATTAAAAATGTTTTCCTTAGGCCATGTGCAGCTCAGCATTGGCACATGAATAATTAGAGCTGTTGCATAAACTGGCACCTTTTCCAGTAAGGCACCATCAGCTCCGTAAGAAAGCATGGATTAACAGGTCTATCTGTGTATACCAATAGCTTACAAAGCAAGGACATCTACACTGCTTATTTGTCCTGTCCCTCAGAAAACAGAGCAACTTCCTAACTGCAGCTCAGCACTTTCTCTCTCTTGTGGCTTTAAAGGAAACCAAACGAGCTATCTAATACACAGTGACCTATTTTTTCCCCCTTAATACTGAACGTAGAGACTTCGTGCATGCTCATGTCTATCATGCTCTTCCAATCCCTTTCCCTCAGGGCTAAGCAAACCCATGTCTGAAATATTAAAAACCACAACATTCCCAGGGGAACATTAAAACCAGTTCTTCATGTTGATATTTTTTTTTCCTATCACATTTTACAGCCACGCTCTTCATATTTCTCGAACTGAAAAGAATTAGCATTTAATTTTTATTTTAAAAGAAAAACATCATTTTAGAATGTTTCCCTGTGAGGATGTGGAGCCAGAAGTACAGTGGAAGGACTTCTCTCTCAGTCTGTGCCATGATACATTTCTAATTTTACTCAATATTCCACAGTTTGTTGAACCATAAACCAGTCTTAAAAACACTGCCACTAAAAAACTTGATCTTCTCTCCTGAGGGAAAGGTATCCTGGATCAAATCCAACATTAATTATATACCACCTTACCAATTCCCCCCACGGTTGTGCTGAGGTGGTAAACTGTATATTTTTGTCCACAAGCTGTCCATCTGTGATGAAGCATTGCATAGATTCCAGCCCTTAAGTGCACTGATAGCTCAAGCTCTGTTAGACACACACCTTCCACTCAGGGATTTTCAGTTTGCATGAGTAGTTACTATAAAGAGAATTATATTGTCTTATTGAATGCAATTCTCATAGATAGGCTATTAAATCCTGTTCAGTGAGGGATTTTGTGCATCAATAAAAAAACTTGCAGAAACTCACCACCTGTATGAGCATGCTTGATAGAAACCTGTTTTTTACAAAGAGACAGCACAGGTTTATATTCTGAAATTTGAAAATTGGCCATATTTACCACCATAGCGGCTAAAGGCCAAAGAAAAAAATAGAGATCTATTGCAATACCTAATGTAATACACAACAGAAGACAGTTTCTTTCTAGAAATCAATTGCTTCATGGAGCAGACAATTTAGAGCGATAGCAGAGTTTTCTGCAATTTGTTAATACAAACCATAACATTTTTGCTCCTTTTGTCACAGTACAGTGATCGATTAAGTACAGTAAATTTGATACCACACACTTGCCATGGAAGAGATGCAAAGACAAGATGTATGCAATGTCACTGGAGTGGGGATATTTCAGGAAGTACAGTGGCCCCATAGGAAGCCAGAAGCCAGCCAGTTATGTTTTCGGCAGACAGCAACACTTTGCTATCCCCATGCTCCTTGCAACAGTGCTCAGAAGAGGTGCTGTAGCTGCATCTTCCATTTCTGACAGCTCTGTATCATTTGTGCACCACTTCTCTAAGTCTGCTCTCATCACAACATGTCAAAAGACATGAAAATTTGACTACAAGTCCCCTGACTCTCCAACCAATACTCCATTCCACTGGGAATATATAAACATTGCCAAATATTCAGGAAGATCATCAGCATGAAAACTGAGTTTAAAAATTTTAAAGGACAATAATATTCTTATGAAATAATATTCTTATGTTCTCTTCCCTTCTTGCATCCACTCCCCGGCCCCAGTGCACGTGCACACTCATGCACCATTTCACTTATGTAACCATCTTTCTCCCACTGATTTTTTTTTTTACCCCCAGCTTTTCCATCTCTTGTCCTTGTCTTATCCTGTTGCTTTGGGTCATATTTCTTATACTAAAAATAAAAATCAAAACAATTCAAAAATATCAGTCTGGAGCTGCTATTTAAGTCACTTTCATAAAAACCCAGTAATTAGCTGATAGAGCTTTGTCAGGAATACAGTATTCTCAACAGGTGTGTTAAAACAAAATCTCTGATGACAGTATTTGTGGCAGCCAGTCCCTTTATAGAAATAAGTCTTTTAAAAGTAATCCTCCTAGTTAATACATAGACAATAACACAGAGTATCCAATATCCAATCATCCTTTGAAAGGCTTATTTGCACCAACTGTTCTCAGTCGGGATTACTTTCTTGGACAACTTTCACCAGCTCAAAGGTAGATATTGACTGGAAAAAAAGATTACATGTACTAGCTACTTGGTCACCTCCAGGTCTGTGACCAAACACATCACTTAATACAATAAACTGTATTAGCATATTCCCACTCCAAATTAGTTTTTAACAATGATCCAGGTATTACATCTGTTTCACTTTATGGCAACATGAAAGCAAGCAAAGCATGGGAACAGGAAAAGGGAGGTGAGCAGGCCAAGGCCTTATGCTGTTCCTGAAACCTGGACACGAGTCAGATGCTCACTACCTGTATTGGTTTATATATTACATTGCTTTATGAATCCAAGGGAAGAAAACTGTATCAGTGGAGAAGCTGAGTAAAGATAAGAAACATTTGAAGTTGTTCCTTTTGGTGTCAGTATGATTTCATTCCCTTTAAATTAAATTTGGTATTTACTGGCTAGAAGACTGAAACAGGAAATGAATGTAACTGCTCTTGGCTTCAGATAGGAAACATGTCATTTCCACTACCTGCCTTCCTGATTGGCACAGTCTCAGGACACGGACCCAGCAGCTTCCAAATGCTGATACATTTTTCCTTTTTTTTCTTCTTTCATCCCTCTTTAATTGCAAAAAAAGTTTTTCTAGAAAGGAAAATACTGAAACAAAAACACTTCAAAGATGTTCGAAGGCAATGGACAAAATACAAATACAGAAATGAATGACATTTCTAGTTAATAAAGTCAATAGCTAAGAAGAGCACAGCTTCAGACTTCTTTCTAGCAGTGGAGTCACAACCTCTTTTGCAAAAGACTCTAAAAGTAGTAGCAGTAAATTAATCTTCCAATGTCTGCAAACAAGTGTGCAAACAGTCAGAACCAGCTGGTTTGCCATCCTTAACATGACAGCAGTATCAAACTCTTAACAGGTCAAAGCACACAGGGAAGAGAAACTCATTTTACGGTACTCAGTGGAACTGATTACTGTCTGAATGGGTCCTTTCCCCATACTTATACTCTCTATTACACTGCTTTTTTTTTTTTTTTATTGCACTAGATACCAAATACTCTCTTATTTCTGTACATTCAAGTGAGCCCTTTCCAATTAAAAAATCCACTTGAAAGACCATGACACTTTCCAGGCTTGGTGTTGTTCACCTTGGCTGTCTCTTGTCTATTCATTACCATAGGAATGGTGATCTCTCCAACTAAATCCCTAAAAGGACAAATGTGGGACCAAAATTGCTGGACATGTTATGTGACACAATTATATCTGTATGAGTATGTGGAAGGAAAGTGATTACTCCTCTACTACCTTTTCTGACACAACAGGAACAATAAGAAAAGGAGGAAGCCAAGAACAAGAACATATGGGGATAAACCTGGCTGACATGATAAGGGAGGCACTGATGAGAACCAAACTTGGTCAGTCATATTAATTGATAAGGGTATGTAAGAGTGTGTGAAAGTTTTTTTCAGCCTGGACCTTGAAAATGGTATTGGGGGATCAGACTGCGAGGGGTGCAGGAATCAATGGAGCTGTACAGACCCATAGAGTGGGGACTGAACAGGGGAAGGCAGAGTCGAGGGGAACAAAGAAGCTTAACAGAGAGAGGGGTGTGAGAGAGGCCAGTTGGCTTTGAAGTGGGGCTGGTCAGTACAATTGTCTGGCCAAGCCCTGTGCCTGCCCAGTGCAGTCTGGCCTTGCTTCTTCCATCTTATGAAATCTTTTTTTAGGCATCTGTGTATGCTCATTCTGTGTCCCCTGGGAACACGCTGCAGGGACTCCGTGCCAGCTGCTGTCAAGCCTCTATGTGCACGTGGGGAATTTGGTGCAAGCTCCTGGGGTCAGACCTGGGGGGTGGGTGCTCCTGGCCTGTGGTGCCAGGGACTGGAGTGAGTGGGGTCTCCATGTCAGCTACTGGTGCCAACAGGGAGACTGAACCCCTGGCCACTGGGACAGGAACAGCATCTGTTCCCCAGAACAACTGTTGGGAGGACATGAGTGAGATGAGCAGGGAGTCCAGCATGGGACCACGGTCACTGCCTGTGTGCCTGGTGCCAGCTGAGGGCAGAGCCTGCGCCTCCCACAGTGTCGGTGTGCCTGGGCTCGTGTGCATGTTCACCAGCAAACTCCAAGCTGGACTACCCAGAGACTTGGAAGGCCTAACACCTAGGCCAGGGTCCCCCAGTCCATTTGCTATGAAATACACACATTTTGCAAAAAACCCACAGCTCACATAGGCTTTTCTATAAAGAAGCCATCTGTCTCAGTTAACCAAAACAAAAAAAAAGCAGCCAAGCAACGACATTCTTATTTTTCCTGCTCAAAGATTATGCCTCTAGACTTCCTCGCTAATTCTGCAGGTTTCTGGCAGCAGAGAAATGAAAGAGAAGTATAGGAGAAGCAAATATATTATGAAGTCTTCCACCTCTCAGTCTCCATAGTATTTTCTGTGACTTGTGAAGACTAGAGGGCTATACTGGAGTAGCCCTATGCTGTTTTGCAAGTCTGCTGTTTTGAACAGTGCCTAAAAATAGTTACAACACTGATGGACATTTAGGTCACAGGAATTTTAAGACTGACGTGCTCATCTTCCTGAAGGTAATTTCCACTATGTAGACCACACAGACACACTTGAGCCTTCCTGCTATGATCTTCTGTGCTGATAAAGGTTTAAAAAGGATGAGAGCTGTCCTCAAGCCACCAGCTGAACTGGCATTCAAGGTACTCCTGGAATTTAAGTTGCCAACTCCAGCCAGCACATTAGGTATCTCACATCTAGCTTGGATGGGAGTGTACTGGGACATCTATTAAAAAATAGAGCTGTATCCTTTTCTTTCTCTTTAGATTCTAAATTAAAAACAAGAGTTTATGCAAACTGACCCTGTAAATGAACTGGAATGCAGACAGACACTCTTCCAAACTGCTCTGGATGAAACGAGATCTGTTCAGCAATAACTGAATACACATCCATTGTAAAAAACAAAGCTGGTCCAGGAGGCCAGTATGAGCTTATCTTATTTTTCTGTGTCATCATGAAGTGCTGCGCTCACATGAAAACATTCTACCACAAGAATAATCCAGTAAGAAAGCTTTACCCCACATCAAGACAAGTAAGAGAATGATGTCCTCTCTTGCACAGGTGTAAAACCAAAACGGAGAACAAGTTTCACTACATGAAACAGTAATCGAAAATAGCAGGTTTCCTTCCCCAGAATCACACCAAGATCCCTTCTCTTTTCTTTAACACTCTATAGGCCAAGAAATTATTTTCCTCCCTTTCTTTCTCACTGTTCCTTTTATTAATTCCAACTGTTTCCTGTATTGGCTATTTGTACAGTTCTGGACTTTGCTTGCAATAATAATCGCCCTCCCCCTGCCAGAAAAAGGATGGTTATTTTACAGACATCTTCAATAACAAAATTCATATGCACAAAAACAGACACCAAAAAGCAGAACACATTGAACATTAAAGAAGAGGTAAAACTTCAGTTGTGCAGTAAGATTAAGATTGTGCCATTCAATTCAAATTAAGCAGCAAACATGACACCACCACATAAACAATCGGAAAAGTTTCTGAGATCAGTAAAGATTATGGTACTTTGTGTCCATGAGATGCTAACAAAGACACTTCAGTTTTCTTAACTTAAAAAGTCAATTCACACCTCAGAAGAAAAAAAAGACCATATCAAAGGAACAACAGCACATGTATTTGTTAGTTTCACAAAATGTATGCTCTGTAGAATACGGTGTAAGAATAAAAGGGAGTCAGTAATACACAAATTCCCTCCGTGATTCACTATTATTTCATACAACGTGGGGAACAAAGTGCCTTTTGCAGAGCTACTGTAGTAGTGAATCAAACACAAATCACACCTACAAGAGTAGAACCTAGAGTTCCCAAGTGGGATCAGAAATCATACTTCCTAAAATGAAGGAAAATGCATTTTAGCCCTAAATGGTTTAGGGACAGGAAAACTGCCATGAAATTACAAATAGAAACAGATACACAACTTGTGCAAGATCCACTGACAGACAAGGCTAACAGCACTCAGGAGAAGAAGAGATATTTGTGTCCTCAGTGACTACGCCAGATATGTAATCATCTTCTGCTTCCAGTTCCACTGGTTTAGTATGACTTTGAGCAGACCTGGTCATGCCAGCAGCTGCAGTGCCCTTTAAATACAATACATTTTAAACACAGCTTTTGATCCAAAAAGTCCATTAACAATTCTACAACAAACCAACACAGATCATTCTACATCTGCCACAATTATATACTGTTTCTGCAGGGACTTGTTTCTGGCCATAGCCAAAGAAAAAGCCTGGAAAGGTTTCAACTTTGACTTTGTCCATTAGTGCTACTTAGGTCCTTTAACAAAGAACACTAGGGATACAATTTCATAGCAAATCATTTAACATGTCCGTGCATTTCACTTAACAGCCCCTTCCTCAGCCTCTTTATGTGTTTAGGTACTCAGGTTTGTTCTTTACCCAAATATTGTCTCTTTTGCTCTTTCTATGTGTGAAAAATACTCTTTAACTTTACAACCATACCAGTTATGAAAACCTTGTCTACAAAACTTACTGAAAGCTTTCTATTACAGTGTTTAAAAACTACAGGATGACATCTTTTGAAATTTTCATTTTTAGTTTAACTGTATTATTTCCAGTTAAGTTAATCTAAGCATTGCCTTCAGTAACAGCACGTACATGAGCACTAAGTGCGTCCTCAACTCTGACCAGACAGGAATCACAGCAGCACATGAATACTGTAACAAGATGGCAAAAATTCCACAGGAGAAGAACTGAGAAAGGTCTACGGCACTGTTGATACCCAACAGTGAGCCCAACAGTTAGAGACCAAATAATTAACAACCACAAGTTTATGGGCCTCATTTCCATCAAAACCAACGGTCAAATCCTAGTGCAAGGGCTTTGTAATTTTCTCAGCATATAATTGAAGCTTACAGTAAAATGTACATAAATTTAAACCTAATAGCTATGTTGAACTTTATCTGGAGGAAAATGATGAAGGAGCTGTAGATTCGTTTTTTTTTTAGGTTTAGAATCCAAACTAAGAGATCTCCAAATAAAGCAACATGTACTACAGAACACAGACACACACACACATATAGTCATGTCCCCTGGGGTTTTGCTGTTGTTGTTGTTATGTTTTATAGACAATCTTTATAAAAGATTAGTTTCATCATATGCATACTATATTAGAGGCATATTTCTACCACTTTTAATATACTTTAGAAAATCAGAACATAAATCTTGCCTTTGAAAACTTACCAATGCTCAATGCATTTAAGGCTCACTAAGCAACTTCAGATTTGTAATAGTCTCTACCTTTGAAAATGCATTAGTAAAGTTTACAGATTTTTAAAAACAGTTCACCAGTCTCTCTTAAATATTTAATAGCTTCCCTCTTCCACAAATTTATGCCGGCTTTTCTTTCACCTCTCTTTCATGCATCATGTTTCTATGTTGTTGTCTTTACAAAAGGAACAAAGGTATCAAAAAAGCACAAACAATACTCAGTTCAAACTTAACAAAATTCTATTAAGTACTCAGGGTAGATTTGGTTGGCATCGAAGATGACAAAGATCTTTGGGTTCCAGGTATTATCCACACAGCTGTCGTACAAGTTCACAAAGCTTCCATCTTTGGAAGGAGGCCTCATGTATTTTGAATCACCACCGATATAATCACCAGTTAATACACGAGCAAGAAACATGACTTTATCTGGTCTATGCAGATGAGGCTGCAGATTCACACCATGAATCTGAAAAGTATCTCCATGCTTCATGCTCTCTTTGCAGAAGTGGCTGGAATATGACGCATCTCTTGCAAAATAGGTCCCTTTCAAATAAAAAATACAGAAAATGTGCATGACAGATTGACTACTAGAGCATAACTATCAAGATGATGAAAAATGTCAGTTCTTTTATGTTCATTTGCAATACTTTTTTTGTTGTTGTTAGATTATGACAATATGACCAAATATTTTTAGCATGAATATTTTAGCAGGGAGATTGTCTTGTGATCAACAGTGCTTTGCTGGGCATCCCTTCCCCATGCTCCCTGGTCCTACCAGTGAGTTGTGACAATTACATTCCTTACTGCATCCTTAATTACACTTGCCATAAAAGCAGAGCTGTATTAAACAGCACTTGGGTAAACGAAAGACATGCATCACAAAGTACACACTATAGGGAACACTTAACGTTGAGCTGTTAACTCTACCACTGTTGTATGTGACAACAATACTTACCTTTTCCATACACGGCAGCATGCATCCCATTTATTCTCCAGTCAAAGTTATGAATACATATTGCTTCTACAAATTCATTACTGGTGCCATGAAACAGCATCTGCTCATTAATCGTTGGGACACCTCTTTTCTTCTTCAGCTGAGCTTTTTTCCTGCAGAAAACACACAATAAATACATAAATAAGCACATAATAAATAAACAGCTGTACAAACACACTAAATTACTACTATGAAAAAACTGCTGAGGGTATAGACCTAACACATTCTACTTTACAAGTACCTAGATGACTCTAGTTTTTAAACATGTCAGAATTCTTAAGGTACATATTTAGAAATCACACATTTCTGAATGCTGAGAGCCTATTTTCCGACATAGTCCAAGAGATTTGGAAAAAAGGTCTTCCTACACCAATTTTATCAAGATTGTTCATTTGTCGTTAGTTTCAGTGTGGTCATTTTCTGCAGAAACATTTTTAAAAGAAAGGTAATTTTGCACATTTTGTTCCCTCCACCTACTTTAATGTCATGGTGGAAGGGATAACAAAGTTGGTAGATTATAAAGTACTATTACCTAGGTAAACCAGAAAAAACTGACTTAAGGGCTAGTTATGCTGAACATCTGAAATTTCTTCAGTCAGCAACCCTCTGTTGTTGGCTGCTGATCTCTGACAATACATAAATGTGGCCTCAAGTAACTTCTCTTGAAATGGGGATGGAACAAATTTGTAGGAAAAGTGAATAATCAATTGTCAAAAGATGTTCTGTAACAGTCCTTCACTATCTCTGACCAGTTTATTTCATAAAGGCAATTTAGAATTGTTATTAATATGGGAACTGTTGTAAGAGGCAAACGTGTTCTGACCACTAAAGTGATGCAAATAATCATTCAAGCAATGATCAAATGTAATCCCTTATTTTATCAATGAAACAAAACTTTTTTTTCAAAACCATAAAAGTTTAAGTAGCAATTCTTCCTCCTAAGTAGCAGAATATACCGGGCAAACTGGCAAGCTGGTTCTGTAGAACGCAGAAATGCCACAAAAGGATACTTTGGTAATTTGGAACAGAAACTGAGGAGTCCAACTGTTCTAAAAAGCATCACCTTAGCACCTTCCACAAGCACTGACAAGCTAATCTAGTTCAACAAAATTAAGTTGATCCAGCATTGAGAAAATTCTCATTCAGCCAATTCACTCAATAAAAGGCAAAACCTACAGCAAAACTAAATACCCAGAAACATGCTCTTTGTACCTATGTAAGCACATAAGCTTTTTCTAAAAATGGTCAGCAATCTCACTGACCAACACCTTTTTTTACTTGCTGTACTCCTCAACAACTCCATCTGAGATGCTAGACTAAGCATCATCCTCTTTTCAACTTTCCTACCTAGGACACCAAAAGAAGTGAATTTGAAATGCTGGAATACCTATTTCTTTGTAATACACTACCAGGCAATAATTTCTTCACCAGTGTGTGTAAGCCTGTAGCACTGCTGTGTGATCCAAGGGCAGGACCCAGCATTTCACCTTATTGAACCTCACATCATTGGCCTCAGCCCATCGATCCAGCCTGTCCAGATCCCTCTACAGAGCCCTCCTGCCCTGCAGCAGATCAACACTCCCACCCAGCTTGGTGTCATTTGCAAACTGACGGAGGGTCCCCTTGATCCCCTTGTCCAGACCACAGATAAAGATATTAAACAGGACTGGCCCCAACACTGAGCCCTGGGGAACCCCACCAGTGACCAGCTGGATGTAACTCCATTCATCACCTCTCCCTGGGCCTGGCTATCCAGACAGTTTTTTACCCAGCAAAGAGTGCACCTGTCCAAGCCATGAGCAGCCAGTTTCTCCAGGACAATGTTGTGGGAAAACAGTGTTGAAGGCTTTACAGAAGTCCAGGTATAAAAATAACTGCAGCCATTCCCTCATCCACTTAGAGGGTCACCCTGCCATAGAAGGAGGTGAGGTTGGTCATCAAGCAGGACCTGCCTTTCCTAAACTCGGTTGGCCCTGACCCCTGGTTAGCCCACACATGCTGTGTGATGGCACTCAGGATGAGCTGTTCCATGACCCTCCCTGGCACAGAGCTCAGCCTGACAGGTCTGTAGTTCTCTGGATCCTCTTTCCAACCCTTCTTGTAGATGGGCATCACATTTGCTCACCACCAGTCAACTGGGACCTGCCCAATGAGCCAGGACTGCTAGTAAATGGTTGAAAGTGGCTCAGTGAGCACTTCACCAGCTCCCTTGGTACCCTCCAATGGATCCCATCTATCCCCATAGACTTGTGTGGTGTAGCAGGTCACTGACCATTTCTCATTGAATTACAAGGGCTCCAATCTGCCCCCTGTCTCTGTCTTCCAGCTCAGGGTCTGGGTGCCCAGAGAACAACTGATCTTACTGTTAATGACTACTTTGCCTCAGTCTTTAAGTACCTCTGCCTTTTCCTCATCCTTTGTCACTATGTTTTGCCCACATCCAGTAAAGGATGGAGATTCTCCATAGCCCTCCTCTTGTTGCTGATTTATTTTTAAAAACATTTTTATTGTCTTTTATGGCAGTGGCCAGATTAGGTTCTAGTTGGGCTTTGGCCCTTCTAAAGTCTCCTTTTCATCCGAATTCCAGCCAAAGTTCTCTGCTCAGCCAGGATGATCTTATTCCTTGCCTGCTTGTCTTTCAGCACATGGTGACAGCCTGCCCCAGAGCATTTAGCATTTCCCTCTTGAAGAGTGTCCAGCCTTCCTGGACTCCTTTGCCCCTCATGACTGCCTCCTTAGGGACTCTGTCAAACAGTCTCCTGAACAACCCAAAGTCTGAGCTCTGGAAGTCCAAGGCAGCAGTTCTGCTGACCCCCTTCCTTACTCCTCCAAGAATAAAAGAAACTTAATTAAAAGTAGGATAACTCTCCTAACCATTAACATGTATAAGGAAATTCACTTCCTCACAGGTTAATGATACAGTTTTAAATTAACATTAAATGACATATCTTAAAAAAATCATGTAACTTACGCAAAATTTTAATATACATCTGGTTTGTTATTTTCTCACTCTTTAACTTAGTTTAGATGATTTTATTACTGCAAAATGTCTTTAAACCTTCTGATATGTACTCCTTCCTACAAGATACACAAGTAACTTTTGTCAAGTACAATTGCTTAAGACTGACACCATAATATAAGTGGACACCAAACCGGGCACTTCCTACTTCTTCCAGGCCAGCACAATATGAAGAGGGAAAAGCCAAGAACTTAGAACAAGGTTTTGTAGCACATTAAACTTAAAAGAAATTGCATGAATATGTGTTAATTCGACACTTAATTCTGTCCCACACTTCATGAAGTTGAGAAATCCAGCAAGACAGAAATATTCATTTGCTTTGTTCAGTAAAAATTAAAATAATACAAGCCTCTCAAGGAATCATTTTACAAAAAGCTAATTTTTGTTCTCCTTACTTCACTGTAAGGATCATGGTCATCTACCACACAGATATTCTGAACATCTTTAATACATTATCTGTGCTACAGCTTTATCTAATGCAGTTCTACAAGTATTACATTTCTGCACCTGTAGAAGCTAAGGAGATGGGAAAATTAAATTTTGAATAAAGAGAAATGACAAATAAGAAAATTTTTAAATGTTAAAAAGCAACAAAAATTTTCATTAATAATAAGAACAATTAAACATATTTCTGATGCATGACTTAAAACTTTTCTCCATTAACAGTCCTAAAACTGTTGGTTTTAGAAATAATCTCACCTGCAAAAAAACTCCCACAAGTCTAGATTTTGTATTCTCTTAATTCTTTTAATTCGGTGACTATCCATTGTTTTTCCAAAGAGACTAGAAACTTCATTATATTCATTTGTTTTCTTTTGCAATGGAATAAGCTGGAAAAAAAGAGGTTAGTACGATTTCAATTCGATGCATTATTTCATTGTCACATGTTTTTGACCAAGTTGCATACCAACTCTTACCTGGTATGGCTCCTCAGTATTTACATTCTCCCAGTGTGAAGGCATAGGGATAGCCTCATTTTCACAGATGAAACTTCAAACAAAAAAGGTAAAAGCACATCACTTCAAAGACATGAGGCATTTTCTTCCTGTCAAACTCCTGCTCCAAACAACACAGCAGGCAAAAAAGCAAACCCCCATGAACTTTACACAGAGCTACTGAAAAAGAGTGGTTTAAGCATATGCACTACATACACAGAAGCTCTTAAGCCTTGAACTGGGACTAAAAGAAGGAATCTCCTGAAAGTAAGGAATGTCATCACACGGAAATAAGAGTACTGAATGCAATTATTCAAAGAAAAAAAATTGCCACATCACTGTATGCACTGTTTAGCAAATATCTACTGTAAAAATATTGACACTTCAAAAAAACAGGTCTTCTTGAAAGTCAGTGTAAACAGATTGCTACTACATTTCTTATGACAAATTTATTTTTGAATGTATAACCACACTACAATTCAGAACTAAAATTTTTCTCAGAAACTATTTGGGGAAAAAACCCCACATATCCCATGTACTCAATTTCACCTGTGGTAATAACACTGCATAGCTCACTTTAGTGAGTACCAGACTTACATCAGCACAGCTTTACATCTAATGACTGATCAAATGGTAAGAAACTGACAACCTAAGGTAATCAGACTCATAAAAGAATTGTTACAATTTTTTTAACTCCAAGTCATTTTAGAGTAAATGAGTAAAATATAGGCAAGAAATAGAACTCAATTTTTTTTTGCTGTTAAAATAATACTTCTAAATAATTTATGAAGTTAATGGATCAAACTATTCCATTTTTTGGTGCTGCTTCCCTGCAGCAATTCTGATTCAACAAGTATTCAGAGCAAGTGACTCCAAAAGCAAATAAATATAAACAATGAAGACAAAACACTTTTGTTTCATTCTACTTAGAAGAATCAGGAATAAAATAAAAATAAGAAGTCTTCCTCTTATTTCCTTACCTGAATGAATTGATTGCAAAGGGAGCTCGCTTTATTGGACGTTGCTTAAGGGTAGTTAGGTTGATTTGTTTCATCACTGAGCATAAAACAAGAATTAGGATGAAGTTTTGGGAATTCATCTACAGCATATGAAACACTTAAGTGTCATTTTTTAGAAGACTGTTACTACACCCTAAGTTGCTTGACAGGAATTCCTAGTTCAACAAGTAACAAATCAGTATTTTCAATAAATGTTTCTAAATGCATTATCATTTATATGAGTTGGCAAAATGTCCAAATATTACAGACACAAAACATTTATTTTTAAAATATTCATCTAACATTCACCCCCCCTAAATCACAGGCAAAACTTCCACTGACTTTAATGAGATGCCAAAGAATACACTATCCTTAATGTAAGACGTCATGACCTACAGATAGTAACATAAAAATTGTTCTTCAATTGTTTTTATTCTGGATGCAAAACATAGTTTTTTATAAACAGATATTTCAACACAAGTAAGCACAAAAGTCCTTGTATTGTTAGATACCACTTTACTGCCAGTATATTGCTGTTTTACTCAGTCCCCACTTTCTGTATTTGAAATATCTGAAATTTGAATACATATATTGGAATATGCATTTATTTCTTTCATTTCCTATACTTAGGCATATAGCTGTTTTGTAATTTAATCAGAAAATAATCTATGAATGGAAAAACAAAAAAAAAGTTATTAGAACACACCTTTGAACAAAGAACAGATTTAATTTATAATTAGTTACACACATTAGAAACCTGTAATATTCTGTAATTTACAAGAACAGCATAAATGAGACCTTTACAATCTACTAGAAAATCCTTTTGCCTATCTCCTTGTTATTCTGAGAACAGAACTGGCTTCAACTACCTGCTGAATTATTAAATCACTTTGATGCCAGTATTTTGCAGGAAGCTTCCTTCATAGCAATGTTTCTTATACAGACTGAATGGAAGAGGTTTTCCAAGCTTACAGGCAGCTGCATATTAAAAAAAAAAAGTTCAAACTTCCCAGTTCAATAGATGTATCCTACATGCCACCTGCAGCTGAAGCAAGCAGGAGGAACACAATGGACTGCTATTAAACAAAACATGCTGCTTTATTAATAAACTACACAAAAAAAATGTAACAGGGTAGCTGTTTCTGAAAACTCCTATGTACTTTCCAGTAAAGAAGACATTCTCAATCATGTTTTTGCACCAGCTATGAGAACAATACCCTGCTGAATGAACAAATGTACTAGTGAATCTGAGACCTTCTATTATTTAAATTTACTCTTTGGAAAGACACGTACCTGAAAAGTCCAGTGTGTAGTTAAACTTTGCAGTGGTAAAAGACAGAGAACCATGAGGGTTTGTTCGGAAACTCCTTTCAATATCTTCACTGCTAATAGAGCAGTGACTGTTTGAGTCAGTCTTCAAAATAAAAGAAAAAGCACATTTAGGCATACTCAGCAATAGGTAATTTGATGTATGGAATCCATCAGAGCCAATATAACGTCATAGGTATTTACCTGAAACATATGCCATTTACCACACTCAGCCAAATAAAACCAGCCCCACTGGGTATCAGAGGTATCCATCTCTTCAACTGGACTTTCCATCTTTGCAAACACATCTTCTGATGGTCCTTGAAGCATTTCCTGAAACATTCACACACAATACAAAAAAAAAAGTTTAGAGAAATTTATAAAAAAAGCAAAATAAAGTGCATTTGCAATAACTACCAAAAAAAATTCTGTCAGGCTGAGGACAGATCTGTTTTTTCTTTTCCAGAGAAATCTGCTACTTATCCAATATTATCCTTTAAGTTAGTTAAACATTTTCAAAATTCTCTTAATTGTCTGTAAAGTGTGACAGTAAAGGCAAGAGCTATAGGCTTTATGGGATCAAAGAGAGGTGCTAAATTTCATATTGATGGTTGTAGGATCAAGGCCACTCAGAGATATACAACAGGCTCTTCATTCATACTTCTCAGGAATGAGGTGTTGAAGTTACATCCAACAGCTTGATGGAACCATGTACTAGGTACTCACCAGCAGTGAACAAATCAGACTGGAAATCAAAAGTTGTAAGAAAAAAATTAAAATTAAGACAAAGAATACAATTATTTAACTGTGCAAGACCACAGTATGTTATTCCTTCACACTGCATGAAGAATTTTCCCCCTAAAGCACCCACTTAAAAATGACACAGTAAAATTCCTGGTACTCTGTACTTGTAGATTTACAGAGAAGGTTCACACCAAAAGCCAGAGTGGCTCCCACACAAGCAATGACTAGCACACTTGGAGTTCTGAGGGATGGAAGAAAAAGAACTGAGGAAAGGATACAGCAAAGGTCTACAAAATCATGACAAAACCAAATAGGGAATAAAGAATCACATTTTCTTCTGACATATGCAGGAGACACCTATCGAAGGTTGCACATGTCAAGTTCAAAGTAAGTGAAAGAAAAACTTCATGAACCAGATGGCAACCTATGGAATTTCTTTTCACAGTATGGTGTGGATGCTGCAAATTTATGGCAGTTCAAAAAGCAGCTAGAGAAGTTTAAGCCTACCAAAAGCTATGCCAGACTACCTTTAGAAGGACAGTCCCTGCCAGATTTCAGCTCATTCTTCATTCGTCAATAAAATTCTGAAAACTGTTAAAGTGCTCACCTCTACTTGCATGTATTTCCTAACATGTCAACTTTCTGCAACAACCTCCCCAAGCAAAAATTCTAAGTTTCAGGGAATCTTTCAGAGAAAGAAGCTTGCCCTACTCCCAGAAAAGGTCAACAATTCCTCCGCTCTAACTATTTAAGCAAAACACTTTGGCACTCTTTCCAAATATGTCCTCAAGTTCACTTTTTTTCCAAGTGAAACAACACCTTCCAGCACAAGTCAAACAATGTGCAGTTAGTATCCTGGATGCTTCAGTTGTTTCCTGGTCACTTCAACCCAGAAAAAATAGAGACCTGAAGAAGACAAATACTGGAGACTAAAAGCAGACATCCCTGTTCTGGCCAGTGTTACTGGGGCAGCAGTTCAGAGCACTTCTAGCACTACCCTTCACCCCCCATTTTCCCAAGTTAGCCTGCTGTAATTGTTTGAAAAAAAATAATCTGAGAAACCTTTGTGGCAACAGCTAGAGGCTGTATTCTAATCATCGAAAGCTCCAAAGGGTTACAAAAATCTAGATGCTTAGAGATCAGGGGAATCATAAGTGGACCTCCAAAATATCACCAAATTGCAGAATCTGAGGGCAAACCTACTTCAGTGAAAATGGAAGCCTACCCAAGGCTACATACATGGATTGCTGCCTCAAGTTCAAGCAGCACTACACAAAAGGTGCATCAGCTGCACAGGAAAAGTATTTTGAAAGAGATAAGAAAACTATTCCCTACTTCAGAGGGCATCTGTCAACATCTCTTCTATTACCCACAGCAATACAGCCACAGAGCCTACATTCACTTGGTGTTAAAAGCACAACTGGCCAACATATTTTGATGAAAATCTTTCACCTTCAACTTGATTATTCCTCTCAGATAAGTATATGGCTATGTTCTATCCTACTGAGAGCAGGCAGAGGTAGACTGCACTTCTTTAAAGTTCAGGAAAGCCATTCACGCTTTTCTTGGTAATGTTTTGTTTCATGTACCCATTAAAATGGTCAGACCTCAGCTCCGTCCCAGCATTAGTTGAGGGCCTTGACTCTGATCAATCAAATCAATGATGCCTTTTGAACAAGAGGACATGCCTTTACAAGCAGAGAAGGCATGGTTATCTGTGCCTGTGTCAACATACTCAGAGTCCTCCAGGGGCAACTCAGCCTCCAGAATAAACCATTTACTAAGGAGACAGTTATTCCCATGGCTTTCAAAAATCTTACATTCAATCCATATACATTATCCTACTCACAAAGTCTAGGGTAAGCGGGTAGATTCCAGGATACTTTAGAAATGTGGAGGAAAGACCTTAAGGCATGAACATGTAAAGTCCTAAAAACAAGAGAGCTGTTATCAAAGGTGACACAAATCCAAAATGTTTGAAGGAATTACTGATTAATTAAATACCAAATGCACACCATTTATAAGCATCAGGGAGCATTTTGAGAAGGCTCCCAACTCCCACTATTAGCACTGTTTCTACTGGTCTGGGAGTTACCAGAAGAGCTCAAATTAAACTAATTTCTCAGGAAAAACATCCTCCTAAACAGGAAGAGCACTTGTTGTGCACTGTGACTGAATGGCCTTACTAGTATTGGCAATGCACTTCCTCTTTCTTCCAGAAGTACTTTATGTTCAACTGACAGACATGCTTTACAGTGTGTAGAGTCATAGAACGCTTTGAGTTAGAAGACAACTTTAAGACCATCTGGTTTCAATCCCCCTGCCATGGGCAGGGACACCTTCCACTAGACCAGGATGCTCTAAATCCCATCCAGCCTGGCCTTGAACACTCCAACGATGGGGCATCCACAGCTTCTCTGGGCAAACTGTGCCAGGGTCTCACCACTCGCATGATAAAAAACACAGCAACATCCCAATGGGCTACTCTGTGGATTCCTGTGCTGTCTGCTTCACTTGGCACATCGTGCTTTATTGCCAAAGGCTCCTCTACCTACAGACATCGACTTGGTACAGAACCCTGCTGTACACAGGCAGTGCTAAGGGAGTCTCGGGCTCTTCCTTAGAGAACAGGACACCTGATCAGGAGACTTGCCTGAGGTGAGCCCGCAGGGCCTGGGAGGTGAGGCGAGGAGAAGGAACAGCCTTAGCACCAGTACGGGACACACGGTGAAATGACAATGCCCTTCCCACCTGCGCCCCCACGCACCCGCTCCGTGCTGCCGGGGGGCCACTGTCGCGATCACACCCGTAACCGAACCCTCCAGAGCTGCCTCCACTGGCGCTCAAGGGCACGGCCCGGCGACCGAGCCGAGCACAGAACCACTACCCCTCCATTGGGACCGCAGACCGCTCCCCCACACACACAGTGGCCGACACCTCCCACCCCCGTGTCCAACCTGGCAGCGCGCTGTGCGGCGGGGCGGGGCGGGGCGGGCANGGAGTTGTGCTGGGTCGTGTACCACAGTGTCGGCACCGATACCAGTACCGGGCCGGTCCCAATCCCAGCACCACTTCCAGCACCAGTCCCAGTGCCAAAAAGAGTCCAAACACCTGTTCCACTTCCAGGCCCAGTTCCAGTATCGGTACCACTGCCTGTGCCAGTCCCAGTACCAGCACCAGTTCCAATCCCAGCACCAGTCCCCGTTCCAGCACCAGTCCCAGTTCCAAAATCAGTCCAAGTACCTGTACCAGTACGCATACCGGGCCCAGTGACAGTATTAACACCAGTTCAGTGCCAGTGCCAGTGCCACTTCCAGTCCCAGTTCCAGTACCTGTACTAGGCCCAGTCCCAGTTCTGGCACCAGTCCCAATTCCAAAACCAGTTCGAGTACCTGTACCAATACTAATACCAGGACCACTTCCAGTCCCAGTACTAGTACCAGTAGCAACCCCAGTTCCAGTACCAGTACCAGTACTCGTACTGGTACCAATTCCAGTTCTGGTTCTGCTACCAATACCTGTTCAGGTACCTGCCCCTGTACCTGTATGAGTACCAGGCCCAGTTCCAGTCCCAGTATCTGTGCCAGTCACAGTTCTAGTTCCAGTTCCAGTGCCAGTTCCAATGCCAGTACCAGTACCAGTAACAGTCCCAGTCCTAGTTCCAGTACCAGTACTGGTACCAGTCCCTTGTGGTACCAGAGCCGTGACACCATGCTGGTGCCGGGCATGGCAGCAGATGTAACCATTACACCGTGCACGGGGTAGGTCACACAGAGCAAAGAGGGCAGCAGTAAGAGGCTGTTGCAGGCACTCGGGGCCCGTGAGCAGCTTTATGCCACAACTGAGGTCTGGAAGCAGCAGCAGCAGCTCTAGGACCAGTTAGTAAGAGAAACCACAGTGCTGAGCATACATCACCCCAGGCCTTTGGTGCAGACAGTCTAGGAGGGGAGCTGCTGAGTGGAGAAGCTGGCAGTGACACCTGCTACAGCACTCTGCAGTCAGCCAGTAGCCTGATTACTTCCAAAACACAGGCAGTCCTCATACATGTGTGCAGTCATTGCAGCACATCCTGCAGTGAAGGATTTTCATTGAGCAGCATGCCAAGAACAACACAGGTGGAGTGAAAATGATGAATTTCTCCAATTCTGAGGGAGTGTCAAACACGATGTGTATCCAGATTCTGGCTGTGCTGATCTTGCCTCTGAATATAGAGTTAGAAAAGGTTATTTTCTGAGTTAAAAAGTCAGGCAGCCCGTGGTTAATCACTGGAGGTATTTCACTGGCATGAATTTAATGCTTCTGGAATGAAGGAGTTTTCTGAAAGTAGAGCCATCTTTTTTCAAGTATGTTATTTGTATTGACATTGTTGGAAAGCACATGAAGTTAATTGGGACATATCCTGCCTTGCTTTATGGATCTATACAGAGGCTAGAAGCAAGGAAGGATTCGGTTGCTGCCTTAGCTGCTGAATGTCTGTTGACCATCTTTTTTTTGGTTGAAAAGATGCTGACAATGCTTTAAGTCTAATGTGGGTCTCTTTGAGTGATCTATTTCTATTGCTATTACTGTCTGTTGTGTATTTTTTAAATAAGGGTCAGGCTTTTTGCAGAATTTGTGTATTTGAAGTTACAGTAGCACAGTGCACAGCTTTCTTGCAGCCAAAAGGTTTAAAGAGGTTTCAGCTGCTGTGCCTTGAAGTGTGGGATAGAGTTGAGATTTTTGTTTTGTGTTTCTTCCCTTTCTTTATATGTTTAGACTGCTAATTAATAATGGAGCATAAACCTCTCTTGAAAGAAGAATATCCTCATTGCAGTGAAAACATAGCCTGTTATGAGACTATATTCTCGGGAAGCTACATGCTAATGCCAGACTCCTTACGGCAACAACAACATAAAAACCTTTCAAATCCAAAGATTTCTGTGGATATGTTATGTGCTGTGTGCAGACTAACAGCCTATCTGAATAAGACAGAATTGCATTAACTGATTCTCATCAGGCTCTACTTCAAGCAGCAAAAAGGCAGAAAGTAGAGAGGTTTGACCACATTACTTGAGTTACAAACCCATTCTTGCAGGGAATGGTCAAATGGAAGTAAAAGAGAGAACTCCCTGGTACTGCCTGGTACATAAATTGTAGGATCATAGAAAGATTTAGGTTTGAAAGGACTGATGAAGTTCTTTAATCCAGTCTCCTCACCAATGCAGGCCTAACTTAAAATCTAGGTTAGGTTGTGCAATTCCTCATTCAAACTTTTTTTTCTCTCCAGGCATGTCTGCTGAACTGTTTTCAAGGGCAAGAAGTTTTTGTCTTTCTGTCCATCCAGAATTTCTTGTGTTGCAACTTGTGCAGTGTCGCAACTCGTGCACATTGACTCTTTCCTTTCTTTCTTCACCCTGTGAAGTGAGCTCCCTCAGTCTTCCTTGCAATGCCTTTCCCTGGGTAAGAAAATGACAGGCACAGTGTCTCCAAGCTGCTAAAACCCAGTGTAAGTAGAGGGAAATTACAGTCAATTACTGTAGGAGAGTGCTTCTTTAATTGGATCAGACAGGGGATTAAAAGAGAATTCAAGTTGGAATGCACCTTGGTCATCTTTGAGGAGAGCCACAAAGGTGTTCAGAGGGCTGGAGCACCTCTTCTAGGTAGACATATTGAGAGAGTTGGTGCTGTTAGCCTGGAGAAGAGATGGTTCCAGGGAGACCTCATTGTGGCCTTCTATCCTTGGAAGTGTTTGAGGCCAGGTTGGATGGGGCTCTGAGCAACCTGGTCCAGTGGAATGCTCATGGCAGGAGGGTTGGAACTAGATGATCTTTAATGTCCCTTCCATTCCAAACCATTCAACAGTTGATTGATCTGTCACAACCTCCTGCTTAAATCAGGGTCAACTATGAGCTCAGGTCATTTTTTCAGGACTGTATCCAGTGAGGTCTTGAAACCTACAAGGATACAGACTGCACAACCTCTCTAGCCAACCTCTTCCAGTGCTTGATACTTGACTCTCATCAGGGTGAAGAAATTTTCCCTATATCCTCTCATTAAGAGAGATTAACCCTTCTGCCTCTTCTCCTACCTCCACTCACTACTGTGAAGAGCCTGGCTTGGTCTTCTTAACCTCAGCAGAAGCAATCTTCTTTTGGAAGATTGCAATTAGCTGCTCCCGCTCAGGCCTTCTCCAGGCTAACCAAGTCCAGGTCCATCAGCTTCTCCTAACAGGACAAATGCTCCAGCCTCCTGACTGTCTTGGTTCTCCTCTGCTGAAATTGTTTTGGTTGATCAATTTTATCAGCCTCGTACATTGATGAGCCTCAAACTGGATGCAGTATTTTGGATGGGGTTAAAAACTCCTAGTATTCCTTTCTTTTGAGATCCTGAATATGGTCCTGCTATTTTATAGCCAAGGGTGCAGTTGTCTCACACTGCCTCCAGGGCACACTGTGGGATCACATCCAGCTTTCTATCCACCAGGACCACATTGCCTTTTCAGAATAGTTGCTCACCATTTCCTAACCCGTATTGTTACCAGGGGTTATTTCCTCCCAGGTGCAGAATTTTGCCTTTGTCCATATTCAGTTTCATATGGTGCCTCTGAGCCCCTTCCTCCAGCTTGTCTGTGTCCCTCTGAAGAGCTGCTCTCTACCCTTGAGTGTATCACCTAGGATAAGACAAGGACCATAAACTTCCATTATGCATTTTCCGAGAGGGGAAAGTAAGTGATTCTTTGGTATTTGCCATTTCATAGTAGATTAATTTTTAATAATCAGATACATATATGCAACTGAATGATAATGTAAATTATAATGAAATATAATTCTGCCAGCATTAACTGAAAGTAAGCAGAAACCAAACAGCACAACCAAAGAAGGAATAAAATATAAACACTCCATGCTCCAAAAAACCCTCATAACAGTACAATGACTGTGCCATGAAAAGAAAACACTGACAGTGTTTTGCAACTTTTCAGAAAACTTCAAGATTTTATGACGGGCATGTGTATTGCAGCATAAAGGAAGTGGTAGGATGAATGTGAAGCCTGTGCTATCCACAAACTTGTACACTCACAAATATAGTTGCCCAGAGGCAAGAGAAGAGATTGACGAAATACTCTGCTTATTACAGAGCGTCACATCTGGAGGCCATGGCTGTCTACCTCAAATATGGCATTGGTCTTGAGATGTGGAAGAAGCTGTAGAAGAAAATTATTTTGCATTCTTTCCATGGAAGTCTACATCATCTTGATTTGTTGTTCAAGGAGCTGCTGGATGTGTCAAGTGATTTTTCTTATCCTGACTCTCCTGCATCCTTCTGTTTTCTAGAAGATCCTTTTCTAGCCCTGTTCCAGCTGTGCTTTCCCCAGTTCTGCCTATTCTGCACTCTGTAAGAGATGGAAAAGGTCTGGGAACATCTCAGTTCTTTGCTGATTTTTTTTTTTTTTGTGATACTGGCTGAAAGTCATTGTCCCAAGCAGTACATGTTCTGCCCCTCATTAATGGAGAACAAAACCCACACCCAAGAGACTTCTTTGACTTTTCTTTCTTTCACTTTTCTTTCATACTCCTAGATGTTCTTTTTTCCCCTAGTTGTCCCACTCTCATATCCAATACTTCACCATTACTTGGTTACTTAAAATTTCCAGTTGCCTTTCCTGATATGGGTAGACTAAGTTCCAGCATATCAGCCTGGTTTTTGTTTGGTTGGTTGTTTTGGTTTGTTTTTTTTGGTTTTTTTTTTGGGGGGGGGGTCTTGTGTTGGTTTTTTGGTGTTTGTGGTTTTGTTTATTTTTTTTCTTATGAAGGGAGAAGGAATCCAGAAAGTTTCCAGATCTTCAGCTGACATTAAGAGAATTTAAATACAAATAGATGCACTTGTAGCAGATGCAGAAAGCAGAGAGCTTTTAGTTTGTTTGTTTTTCTCTGGAGATGAACACAGAAGACCCATGAGGAAGAACACTTTAATACTTGCACTGATTTTTGACTCCTACCTTTTCTAGACTGGCACAGCCATGTATTGCTAACTGCAGCACTGCATAATGACTGTTTGCCTGAGCCAAACAGTCGACACAGTCAGAGAATGAGATAACCTCAAAACCAGTGAGTCTGCTAGCACCATCACAATTTCTCAGGTATGACACATGAACAGCTGAATTCCAAGATGTCCAACTAGGTCTTTTGTCTCCTAAGTACTGTCCATTTATCATTTCCGGAGCAACAAATGGGGAGAAAATTCCCTGAGAGAAAGAAAGAAAAAAAAAGAAAAAGCCTAGCCCCTAACACCTTACTATGCGGAGTATGCATAGTCTTTGTTTCTATGCACATGCCTGTCTTGGGGTGACCATGTCATGTGTATCCCCTACCATCACTCTATGCCCAAACATGAGTCCTGTGCTTTTAAACTGAGCCTGGGAGAGCAGAGAGAAGCGGCCGGGCGAACTTTTCAAAACAATCTGTGCTTCAAGGTCGCTCTGCTCTGCGTTCAGCTGTGTGGGGAGAAGTGTGGAGGAAGCACCCTGCCTGCTTTTTCCACCCGGCTTTTCGGCTCCTTTTTCCTCGGAGAGAGACGGAGAGAAAACTTGGCTTTGTTTTCTTCTCCTCTGGACTTGCTCAGATCACCAGAGCGTCTGGGCTCCACCGGGGGACCCTCCCCCGGCCTGGAGTGGGGCACCCACCTCGACCCAGCTCCAAAGAAGAGGAGAGAGACCACCCCCCCTGCAGTGAGGACTCTGGGATTTTCCGGGTTTCTACTCCACAGTGAGAGAGATTTTGGGTCTTTGGCATTGTTGTTGTTTTCCTATGTGTGTGTGTTTAATAAATAGTTCTTTTTCTGTCTTTCACATTCCTCCGGGGAATAGTTTTCTTTTCCCGAACCTGGTGGGGGAGGGGCGGCAGTGCCCTGCTTTGCTTTGAAGAGACGTCCTTTTGGACATTTTTTCCTTGAAATTAGCCCAAACCGGGACAATGCCTGCAATGGACTCCATCAGCCTGAGATTTCAATATACACACTAGTTCTCTATATAGAGAAAAAAAAGATTTACCTATAGCCTGATCTACTCCTCTCCCACCATTCATTGCAACCTAGGAAAGGAGGCAGGGATTACTTGCAACTTTGTTCAATGACTGGATATGGCATCCCTGTCCACCTCACCTCCTAGTGAATAACACTTATGTAGGGAATGGCTTGTCCATCTTTGCTCTGTTTGCTGGACTGGACTGTCTCTGAGGAGAGAAAAGTATTTGCAGAGTACTTTTGTGCCCAATTACATTAGGCAGCACAAAGCAACTATAAGTAGTTTCATCTGTGTCTGGGGAATGCGGTGAGCAAGACTGGGATGATTGGAGGCAATGCCACACTGCAAAGTGGGGGGCTGGGAGACTGTGTTTGTCTGAGAAGTCTGGAGAGGATAGTCATTCATAGGAAGAGGCAAAATTACATTCCACATCTCTCTGAAACCTCATGATGTCTCCATCCACCAGCACTCAAGTGATGTTTGAAAGTGTACTGGGGTCTGGCTGGGAGAGAGTAAATTTTCTTCGTAGCAGACTGTATGGTGCTGCATTTGGGATTTGTCACTAAAGCAGCCCTGGTAACATACCTGTGTTCTGGCTATTGCTGAGCATCAAGGCTTTCTCTTACTCCCACTCAGCCCCCCTCAGGGGTATTTGAGAATTTGGAGGGGACACAAGCAGGACAGCTGACCTAAACTGACCCATATGATATTGTATGCTCTATAATATCATACACTGTTACAGAAATTGAGGAGAGAGAGATTTTGGGAAGGCAGCCATTACTCAGAGACTGATCTGGACATAAGTCTGCTTTTGCATCACTGTTTTTTCCCCCTCCTCTCCTTCAGTTACTAAACTATATTTATCTCAACCTGTGAGTTCTCTCACTTTTGCTCTCCCCATCTTGCTGTGGTTTTCTGGGGGGGAGTGAGTGAGATACTTATGTTGTGCTTAGCTGTGGGTGAGGGTCAACCTGCCACAAGGTGAGAAATCTCCAGAGTCTCTCTGGTGTACACACAGTTGAGCTTCCACACAGCTGCGGCACATTCCCATACTCAAATGTGCACTCACACGTGCACCCGAGCATCTGCTGTAATCCATGCACTCACCACCCCACTGTTCACCTCAGGATGCTGTGAATTGCCAAGGGATGCACCACAGCCAGCTGAATCTGGACCACGCCTGAGCCAGTGCTGGGACACTGCTTGGAGATTCCTTCTACAGGGCACAGAGGCACCCATCTACTGACCTTATTTATACCTCCATGACCTGCTGATTGCAGGGAGGTCGGACTTGGGGCTGTTGCAGAGAGCACCAAGGCATGTCTGGACTTCAGCCTGTTCCTCTGGCCTGCTCCTCCACATGTGTACCAGTGTTACTGTCAAGGGAGACCTTAGGCAAACCAAGGGTGGCTACAAGGTGGAGCCCAGGTGCTGTTCTCCTTGGTCCTGCCTGTGGAAAGGAAAGGCTTGGGCAGGAGAGACCCCAACCCATGGGTTAACACCTGGCTGCACAGCCAGTGTTGCAGACAGAGCTTTGCATTTTATGGCAATGGACCCCTGCTTTGAGGAACAAGGACAAGAGCATGTTTTCTAACAGGCTTTCCAGCCTAACTGGGAAAGCTTGCCCTAAAGATGCATGCAGTGGGGTTCTTCTAGTGTCTCTCCTACTTTTGTGGCCCTCCAGTGGTACCATGTGCCCTCCTTGGACTCTTTTAACATCTGCTTCTTTCTTGGTCTCTGTGAAGCTACTCTCTGTTCTCTCAGCATTCTTTCAGTCTTTCTGCTGTATTTTCTCACCTCTTCAAGGCTACTGTATGATTTCTGGTCTCTTTCTTGCCTATTTTTTTCCACCTTTCTGAGGCTAATCTTTGTTTCCTTCACATCTGCAGACTTTATGCTACTTTCTTCTCTGAGGTTCTTTCAGGTGCTCTTCTAATCTCTCAAGCTCTGCGAGGCTACTCTGTTCTGTGGGATTCTCCCAACTTCTCCACTTCTTCCCTAGCCTCTCCAAAGCTGCTATGGCTGCCTTTCAGTTTCTTCCTTCCTTTCACTGAAGTGACTTTGGAGCACTTTCAGTCTTTCTGCCTGTTTCATATCTCATTCACCCTTCAGCCTTTTTTCTCAAGTTTGACTGGATTTTCTGGGGCTGTTTCAGTCTTCCTTCAAGGTTCATGGCATCTCAGCAGCTTATCTTCTTTCTCTTGCGACTTTTTCAGCCTTCCTGCTTGTTTCTTCCCTTCTCCAAGGCTATTCTCTGTTGCTCTTTTAGCCTCTCTCCTCTCTTAGCAGCTGCAGGCATACACTCCTAGGGCACTTTCAGAACCTCTGATACTTTCTTGTTATTGTCAAAGTCTCTTGTGTGTTCATCACGGTTCTTTCAGGCTTTCTACTAGTTTCTTTGCCTCTTTGAGGCTACTTTATGTTCTCTGAGTCTTTTACAGATTTTGGCTCATTTTCCCTTCTTTGATGCTACTCTTTGGGGCACTTTCAATCTTTCCCCCTTTTTTTTAATCTTCTCTTGAGGCCACCCTTGGTACTACTGAGTACTCTGAAACTCCTTTAATAGCTGATACTTTCTTGTTATCACTGAGCTCTTCTGTACTCTCTGGAGGGTCCTTTGCCTTATCTCTTTCTCTCTTGGCCTCTGACACTGCTGCATTTTGTTTCCTTGAGCACTTACAGGCTTTCTTCCCTTCCCTGAGGCTAGTTTATGCACTCTGAATTTCTTTCAGACTCTCTGTTGCTTTGTTCACTTCTGCTTGGCTCCTGTTTCATCTGGGGGATCTTTCAGCCCATCTTCTACTTTCCTGGCATTTGGAGGGCTATTCTGTAATCATTATCTCAGTGTTAATCAATATTCATATTTTGTCTGAGACTTTTTGGTGTCCTCTGGATGTCTTTCAAGCTCTCTACTATTTTGTCCTCTCTTCAGCTATTCTGTGTTCTCTGGGACACTTGCAATCTTTTTCCTATATAAGGCTCTCAAAACCATTTTTCTGTTATTTGGGGATTTTTCACACCTTTTTCTGTTTTAATATTGTTTTGAAGGATGAGAGAGGACTGGGGGAGGTGGAGTGGAGGCAGGGGAAAGGAATCTTTTCACAAATGAAACAGCTTCAAGAGCTCTGGATTTCAACTGCAGTGGAGCTGGAATAGATCTCTGTGAGTCACCTTTTGGAAATTTTTTTTTTTGTCCCTTTTTGGTTTTGGTGGTGGAGTTAGAAGACAAATGAACTGAAAGAGGCACCTTTTTAAAAATCCTTTATTTTTATATCATCCTAGTAAAAATCTTTTATATAAAGGCGAAAGTAGGTATTGCATAGAAGAAACACTGGTGCAAACATCACCCGGTGGGAATGGCATGTTGTTTCTTAGTGTCTACTCTCTACTGCACAACAGATGGCTAGCCCAGAGGCAAACTTCTCCAGGTTTCCCCATGCCAGCTACAGGATGAAGCTGCTCAACTCATGGAAAGAAGTTATATCAGAATTATGTGTGGCCTATTCCATGCTGCTCCCAAGAACCGTCTGCTGGGAAAACACCCTTTTCCTCCTCGTCTGTTCTATGCCTGACCGATACATCACCCAGGAAAGACCACGAGGATCAGTCTGGCTGCCTTCTGTGCTTGCACCCTCCCTGTGTGTGAGTTTGTATTTCATGCATAGAAATGGAGTGGGTGGACACAGGATAGGAGAGTTGGCCTAACATAGCCATAGTCCAGGAACTCAATGCGTGACACATCCAAGGCATCTTCTGTCATCTTGGAGACATTTATGTCATTGTCTTTTAGCATTTTACATGCTACTTAGCTACGGGTGCTTTTTTTGAGTGCCTTCCACCTGGGCTTCCTGTAACAAACAGCCTTGGTACGACCAGGAGTGAGCAGAATTCACTGCTAACATTTCATCAGCTTTCAAGTAGAGCTTCTTCAGGCAGTTCTCCTGTTTTGTCTCTGCATAAGTTCGATGGCAGCTCCCGAGCATGAAGGACAGTAAGACAGCAGGTATGCTACAGTCTGAAGGAACACTCAGAGAAACAGCACTTTCACAGACCTGAACTCTGCTTTCCTGAATTAGATATACAGGGAGCTATGCATTTATACAAATCAGTATTTGTGTATATTAAAGATACTTTTACTCAGTATCAGTTTTTTATTTAAAAACATGCTAAAAACTTATAGTTAAATAATCAGAGTGACATTTGGGGAAAACACACAGACAGCCACCCACCAGCATAAGCAAAAGAAAGTGCATACATACATGAGCCAAAGCTCCCTTTGACCAGTTTACAGGACTATTAGTGCCTTCTCTGACAAACTGACTGCTGCAACCTCACACTTTCCAGAGCTGTTTTTTGCTGCCTGGAAAGCGGTATTACCTTTCTGCTTCTTTGAGGATGTCTGTCATCACCTCCCACATCAGAGTCAGCTAGAGACACAAATCAGTCCTGCTTTTGACTCCTCTCCTGTAGGTGGCTTCACAGAGATGAATACATGAAGCTCATGTAACTATCTCACTTAATACTGTGCTTAAAATGCCTAAAGTAGTCATTAAAAAAAGATTTCAGGATCTATGCTGCTAGATCATGAAATGGAATGAAGCATTCTAGAAAAATAAGTTTGAATGGAAGGCAAAGTAGCTGAGTTTGCAACTACACATTTCATCTCTGAGTTACTCATAATCATTTTTTATTTCCTTATTACTTTCACTAATATATTTTACCATTTTTGTACAAAAACTGACTGCAGATTAAAATTTAAGATGCGGCAGGTACCACTGTGCGACCCAAAAGGACAGAGATGATGCTCCTACTCAGCCCTGCACCTGGTTCTTTTTGAGCACCAGAAAATCTAGAGAAAGCTAAGCACCTCTGCCCAAAGGGAGAATGCAGTGGAGCCATCAGACGAAAACCATTCTGTATTTTCTTGCAGAAATGGGAACACATCTTAGCAACTTTGGATACAGTCTTACATGTAGCAGCAGATACACTGGGCATCAGAGCCCCTTCTTCAACATGAAACAGCCACCTCCAGTGAGGCTCAGATGCTCCTGGTCCCAATTTTTGTTAGAAATGGAAGTAAAACTGGATTCAGTTTCTGTGCTTTCCCTCTTCTTCTTCCCTGACTCTTTCAAAGGCTATCCAAGTGAAATAGCTGAACCCATATGGCCTTGTCTGCTTCAGTGGGGAACTAGAGCCCTGTGAAACTTTGGGCATTGTGCTCATATGGGCAAGGGCTGTGCTCTAAGAATAGTAACCTTCTTCTTCACTGCAACACCCAAATTCATCTCTATCTCCCACACATTCACACTCCTTCCCATCACACAGATTTCATAGGAACTCAAAAAAGTGACACGTAGGTCACACAAAACACTATTGCTGCCAGATGTACAGATGAATGCAGGACTCATTAGGAAGATAAACAGGGGACTAAAACCTCCCAGATATAAAGTGGCTCAACAGCTATTTCAGCCCACAAAGAAAAGATAGGCTGAATGATACAATGAAAATGACATCTTTTTAGAGCTTGAAGTATGAATATTCAGACTGGACATTAACAGAATCTTGTTTACCAGAGGAGTAGTTTGACATGGCATGGCTCTGAAAGGCACAAAATCTCCATCCTCAACAGTTTCTGAAACTCAGCCCAATAATGTCATAGTGAACCCCATCTCACATATGTGTCAATACCTCTTTGAGAGACATTGGATGAGGTAACCTTTGAAGGTCACTTCTGACAGCTGTTCATGCAAAAAGCTGTTTCTTTCAGAGCTGAGTCAAGCCCTGATTGAAGTTTAATCAGAATATCCTCCATTATCTGAGCCTTTCCTTCTTCCTTCACGAAACAGCAAAAACCTGTAACAATGGGTAACAATGGGGCTCCTTGCAATGAAGAAGCATTGAAAGTAGAGAAATACAAGTTCAAGTTTTCTGACAGGAATGTCGGTAAAAATATGCATTGAGTAAGCTACCCCAGTGGATGAACTTGGCGATCTGTCAGCAAAAAACAATTCTGTACTGAAGGTGTGACAATACATACCATCTCTGAGTGCTGTTCTGGAAATTGTCCCTTTCCTGCATCATCTGGTCACCCGTAATCAAACTGCCTTTTCTAGCTCAGGGAGACAGCTGTCTCTGGCCTGAGGAAATCCCTACAACAAAGGCCATGGCATGATAAGGGCGCCATTGAATTGCCATCCCCTTCCTTCACATCCAGCAGCATGCCATGCCTTGGGCAAACTTTCTGAAGCAGGCAACACAATCAGTGAAGTCTGCTGCCAGTAGATCAGACTGCAATTTCTCTCCTTTGTGCCAGCAGCAACTTGCTTAGTCAGTACTTTTGGCTTTCAAAGTAGCATGACATAAAGCAGCCAGGCACTGCTTTGGGTGAGTAAAGGCATTGGAACTTTGCCTTGCAGAAGCAGGAAGCTCATCATCTGGCCCAATGGGAAGGCTTTGCATTCCATCTGAGGAAAGAGTCTCTGATTTTAAAGGAAATACCTTTGTTACAGTAAGGGCATGAAGGCCCTGATAAAGGTAGGTGATGCCTCCCCATGGACTTGAGAAAAGTTATGTCTTTGCCTGCACCTACTGTCAACTTTGAAAAACATGTCCTCTGGCGATCGCACAGCAGTTCCCAAATTAATATACAATAAATGTGTAAAACCAAAAACAGTAAGAAGTTATAACTCAGGCAACTAAATTCTAAGCTATATCCATCATAATAATAATCATCATCATTATCATAATAAAAAAGTATACATCATAAGGTACAAGAAGCTGCAAAGCAAAGCAGCTCCAATTCCTAGGACTCTCAGTTAGAGTGGCTTTTCCGAGTCTTCCAGTAAATTGGACATAAGGATTGAAAACCTAATGGAAGACTTTGAAGAATTCTCCCTTGAAGTCAAACACACAAAATTTACGCACATATAGCATGGATTAGTAGAGCAAAACATTTTCTTAAGTTAAGAAACATTCTTAGAGCAGATCTCTGATTTCGTGTAGAAAATCCATTTGTTTGGGGAGTTTCCCCCCTCTTTGGCAAATAAATGGCAAATGTGAAACAGAAAAAAAAAAGAGTCAAATAAG
Source organism: Aleadryas rufinucha (assembly GCA_013397815.1). Taxonomy (NCBI): domain Eukaryota; kingdom Metazoa; phylum Chordata; class Aves; order Passeriformes; genus Aleadryas; species Aleadryas rufinucha. Next base: position 222,643 of record VZTH01014054.1, read on the forward strand.
TTGTGATAACTGGACAAATAACAACAAAGTGGATCTGTCAATGGGACGGATTCCCTCAGTAGGGCTAGGCGTGATGCTCCTTGCAGTCATTCCTCGTGTTCATTTTATGATGAGACAGAAAGGTTGATGTGATAATGTTTCAGAGGCTTTAGGCATCATATTTTTTGCCAGTCCTGTGAATCTGCTGGAATAGTGTCATGGAGAAGGCCATGCCAAGAATCTGAAGGAAAACAAACAATAAGGGTTTTAGTACAGGAAGGCTGCCAAAACTGCACTGCTGACCTGTGTTCATGGCCCAGCAGTAGTTTGAACAGTCATTCTACACTAGCCATATGTCTCAAGCTTCAACACTGAGCAGTAAAACTTGAAGGTATGTTGTTCAGGCACATAGTGATGTCCAGGGTTGTACCTCTCAGAGCACAGATGAAGGTTAAAAAGCTCTCAGGGTTCTTTGTCATACGCACAACATTTTTTTCAGAATCAATGCATAAAAGTCACTCCTCCCTTTGACCCAGCAACCTGTGCTTGTTTAGTCAGGTAACTGTGACTGAAAATATCAGATTCAGGTATTCTCCCCCAAAAGTATGGCAGTGATAGAATCATAGAATATCCTGAGTGGGAAGGGACCCACAAGGATCATTGAGTCCAACTCCTGGCCCTGCAAAGGACAGCCCCAAAAATCACACCATCTTCCTGAGAGCGTTGTCCAAATGCTTGAACTCTGGCAAGCTTGCTGCCGTGACCAGTCCCCTGGAGCAGGAACCTCAAAACCTTAACAGACTATTGTGATACTTCACTTGTTTTTTAAAACACATTGACCTACTCAGTTCAGTGACCATGATTTGACTCATTTTGGTAATTTCTAGAATTTGCTTCCAAAATTAAAAATCAACCAGTTCCTGAAAGGACAGCATAACAAATGGTTTAATATGGGAACTCCAAAGAGGTACCCTGAAGTCAAAACACGGGCAAGCAAAACCCCCGTGTAGCATGTCTTCTTTGCAGGACTGACTATTGACCTTCTTCCTTTCAGAGCACATGGCCTTAAATGAACTCATAAAACAAATCTGACATTTTTGAAATAACATTCCAACTCAGAACAGTTGAGCATCACTTTTCACACAGCAGAGTCAAGAGTGCTGATAGCAAATCAAAGCCATGGTGAAAAACATCATACCAGTATTACCTGCATTATGAGGATGCACATCCCAATCGAACCAAGGACGTGCTTATTGTCATCAAACCAGCTCATAACTTTCTCATAACATCCCTGAAATGATGAAAGATGAAAATTGAAACCCCAAGGTCACATTTTCTTTCATGTGCATTCCCTCTATTTTGTTCCTTCCCACCCCTACCTAAGACCTGACCTGGGTAAAGTGAGCCTTACCGTTTTCCACAGTGATTCAGTGGAGTTCCGTCCACAGTCTTGGGAATTTTCCATACAACATCGGTCTGGAACAATGTTTTCTCCCAGCACTGGGTACCAATCTGTATAGTCATTCACACCACAGCATTTCATCTGTGCAGAAGTAAATGATTAATAAATTACCCAGCACAATTTGTAAATCATGCACAACCACAAACTTTTATTTCCACTAAACCACTCTGTATTTTCAAAAAGGCCACCACAACACTTTTGTAGTTTTAAGGTGTTCTGTGGTTGCTGATCACTTAAAGCAAATGCTTAAAAACACAAAGAAAAAACAAACCCGAAGAAAATAAATGGCTTCCACACTCAAGGTATGTTAGTCTTCTTGTCACAGAGACATGAGCCCAAACACCAAAACATAAGGTAATAAGCCCACAACTCCTAAAAGCAAAAGCCTGCCAAAGCTGCAGTGCCACCTATGCAGGTTTTTCTGCCTCTCTGCTCTTTCAGATCATCTCTATGCCTGTGATAGCCACAGAGAATTCCAGACAGGTGAGCATCTTTCACCTTACAGCATACACTTTGATCCTGGGTTTCCCAGTATTCCCTGGATGTTCAAGAGTGCAAAATCAGAAATCAAAACCTGCATTAGCCATCTTTTAGACTAGGCATGGATGCCACACTTAACGGACTGCAGCAGCCTTGATGACCAAATTGTTACTTTTTTACTATTGAAAAAATATGTTACCTCTGCTTGAATGATATTCCATGCATTTTTCAGTCCAATATTATTTTCTGAATTGTATAGCTTCATACCTTCCTTCAAATCCTTCTTTGCACTCTCACTGACCTGCACCATGTAAAAGATAGAGGAAGTCAATGCACTGCTATTCAGAGGAAAGGACCAAGTGGTACAGACACACATATAGAACATCTGTCTCTTACCTTCTCTCAACACAAACTTAATGTGGGTAGAAAAGCTTCAGGACTCTCACAAATCATTGGGACCTTTAAGCACCTGCCAAGGCCTAGTCTCTCCCTCAGATTGCAAAATAATTAATTCTCTTGAGATAGGAGACCTCTGCTAAAAGTCCATCATTACAGTCATCATCTGATTCAAACTAACTGAACATGAACAGCATCAATCTGCTGACCTTGCTGTAACCTTGCCAGAAACAGCTGTTGGCAATACTCCACAACAGCCTCTCCTGCCTGTAACCTGTGGCCTGCTTTAATTTGCTAATATCACAAAATCAGAGTCCCTGCTTCCCAACCTTAGTGGAGTTATCCTTGCATGGGTTCAGGCAGGCTATAGTGAATAGCCAATACAAAATCAATTGAAAAAAGACGTTATTGTTTTTCTCCTTGTGGGAACAAGCTTGTAGGATTTATGACTTTCAAATATGCTCTTCTTTCTTTAGAAGATAAAGTTGGAATGCTTAACAGGAGATCTGAGATGTCCCATTTCTTGTATTAATTTCAGCCTGAGCCCAGAGTCCTGGATGCAGGTAGGAGTGTACCTTTTCTCTGACAGTAGTGAGCTAGTAGCAAAGAAAATATTATGGTCCTGGCATAAAGGTCAACGATATTGTAAGATCTGTTTCATCCCTCTTTTACAACCCAGTCAAAATCAGAAGTTCACCTCAGCTCCCTGAAAGCAGCAGGCATCATAATGACAAGCTGAGAAGAGATAAAGGTCTGGGAGGATCTGTTTTAAAATAAGTCTGGACATATTCATACTGTAAGGTTCTGCCCTGTGTTTAGCAGGGGTCTCCAGTTCCCCAGACACTTTTCCAGTGTTATGTATCTGATGGGCCAGCCAGTTGTGCCTATTTCACTTAGTCACTATGAGACAGCAGATTCCTACAGATGGGCTTTATGAGAAACTGCCTCTTGATCCATTTTGCACTCATGCCAAACTCTCTGGGACTGCCCAGTCAAGTGAGAGAACTGGTGGCATTTGGAATAGCCTGTGAATATCCCATGCCTCTCTCCTCCAGTCCTGTTCCAAGGGTTGGCCTTAAGAAGCTACAAGGTTTTAAGCAGGACGTCCCACAACCCAGGACTACAAGATGATCAGCTTCTTGCAGACATCAAACATGTTGAAGGCTAGCTAAGATTTCAGGACAAGACAAAAAAGGAGGCTCTGGACCATGGTTTTACTTCAGGGATTTCTCTCCTGCTTGTTCTCCTCATCACTTCCTCCTCCTCCTTCAGAAGCAGCTTACAAGAGACAGCCAAAATCTCGAGGTTAAACCTTCACCAAAGTGAAGGTCAAGGAGAACCCACATACCTTCATCAAACAAAAAACTAAACCTGGTTTACATGCTAGTAAAGATAATTAATCTATATGGTATGTTTGCTTACCTTGTCCATATAAACAAAGAATAAAATGACTAATATCAGCTCTGCCAGGAGAATTATCAGCAAAACGATGAAAAACTAGAACAAAGAAAAAAGAGACAGGGTATACACACTTGCCAACTAGAGAGCAAACCTGGGGCAGCTAGAAACTATGAAGACAATAGGCTTTACTACCAGTTTGCAGGTTTCAGGCATGCTTTTGTCTTGCTCCTTTTGACTGCTGTCACAGCACACAGCCCTGGGAGTCTCTTTCCTTCGCACAGACTACAGGACAGATGCTAAATCCCTTAGCGCAAAGACCAATGTGACGTGCCTCAGAAGTGATTCCCTAGCAGATGGGCTTGACCCATATGTGACTGTGGAATAGCCATCATATTACTCAGCACTTCTATTCCCAGCTCTGTATCTGAAATCTCTCTCTCTGCAGAGGCATCCCAAGTGTGAGTTCTAGTAGTTTCTTACTACTTTTCATGCCCACTAGGCATTCTTTTATGCATGTAGGAATGCCTTTATGCCCTAGTGGACTCCAGACCACTAGGTACCTGCCCACAGACATTGGGGAAGAAGCAGTAAGGAGCACAGCTAGCTCTCCAATTGGAAACTCATGACAGTCATGATAGTATAAAATGACTTTTGCAGAACCTTGTAAGAATATAAAATCTTTAAAAAAAAAATAACCTGGTGTTGCAGTTAGTGTGGATGAATGACATGGACCTCAATACTAATCTCTGTTTGCTTTCCAAGCTGTACAACACACAAAACTAAGCAATCAGATAGCAAAAAACTAGGTGCAGATTTTCCCTCCCATTTAATTCTCTGAGATGGTTTAAAGGAATTCTGCCCAGCTGTTCCCCAACATCATATAAGAGAGAGTTTTGCACAAGGAAAACATGCTCCTTAATGTCACAGCATCTGGATTCATAAGCTGTGACTGAATTGGAACCCGTCTGCTTTGAACGCCCTCCTCTCACCTCCTGCCACAATACTTCTCTTCCCATTACTTTTTTTGAGGGGGATATTTATGGGGGGGGGGGTATTATATATTCCTCCATATAACCTCCCATCATTAGTCAGGGAGACTAATGATGAAACCTCCTGAGTTTATGCAAGAAGAGTGATCCACACTGTGTTTTCTGAGAGGGGTTCCCAACTTTTGTCCTTCAGTGCTGGGCAAAGACTGTCAAAGGTCAGACTATTTATTTTTTATTGATAAGGCCTGGCAGAGACCTTGACTTCTTAGCTTTGGCTCAGATGGTTTCCACCATCCTCCGACAAAGGCCTTAGACAAGGGCAATGTAGAAAATAGCTATGAGAGGCTTTGAGCAGCTCTGTGCTTAAGATTTTCTCAGTCAATCCTTCCAATGGACATTTCCAGAAGGGCTATCCAGGTTGATCCTAACTGATAGCAATTTGCTTTGCTACCTAATACATTAGGGCACACAGTAACAAGGACACATTTGCTAATACACCATTGATATCACTGTGACCAAAGCTGTGGGATGTCATACTGCAAGCATACAGAAGACTGAAAGCCAAGGGTGATGTCACAGTGAGCCGCAAGATTATTTTACACTGGTCATTCAAATAAAATAATAATAAGGCAACAGCCACAGGTTTTAGAGAAAAGGAGTATTGGTGGATGTCTTACGCTCAACAGGAGGCACTTGTTTTCCTTGATAGCACCTAGGCAGCCCAGAAAGCCGGTCACCATGATCACTGTGCCAATGGCAATGACTAGGTTGGCAGCTGAAAGCGATGGAAAGCTGGGAGAAAATGTGGCGAAGTTCCCTTGTGACACTGACAGCCAGATGCCCACGCCCAGCAGACCACAGCCACATAACTGCAAAGAGACAAACAAAAGAAAGGTTTCACTGTTAAAATAAATGTCACGTCTCCTTCCCCCGAAATTCTGAAAAGAAAGAATTTCACAAGCAAGTTCTCAGCTAAGTGTTCTGCAGTAATGCTCTCAGTGGCTTGGTGCTGAAACAAAGTGAAACTAAATGTTCTTACTTAGACTTGGTCATGTCACCTGTACTTATAATTCTATTTAAAAGCCACTGGATGGCACAATTCTCTTCTGAGAGACTTAGCACATGAGCACTTAGCACCAGGGCTACCCACTGATCTCCCAACAGCAACCCAATGCAATTTTTCTCTATGAAAATAAAAAATATTATTGGAAAGAATGCTCCATTGCACTTATTTGTGTAGTCATCTGCAGTGTCTCAGAGTATTCAGCCCTGTATTGCCTCATCCTAGGGGAGGCAAGGAAGTCTGGAAGATATTTACAATCAAAAGCATCATTTCTGTAAATATTCATCATAAAATGCCCAGTCCCAGTAGTCAGGTTGGGTTTTAGTATGAGTTCTCATAGCTTTAGTGTTGATTGCCAATGTTCACAAAATGTCACCAAATCAGATTTCTAGGTACATTATCTACAGGAAGCTCAACTTCTGCTACTCTCTGTCAGTGATAGAACCTGAAGAAAATGCAAAGCTGCTAATGTTACATAAAATTATCTTCACTTGCTTCTCCCTGTTAACAGTATCAAGTCTGGTCAAGGAAATAAGGTTTTCCATCCTAAGTCACGGGGCAGGTCTTCAGAGCAAGGGCCAAGTGTTGCACTATAGGGGGCTTTAAGCTGGCCATCCTTTAGTACTCACTCAGAATGGCTGTTACACAACCTCCCACCTGATCTGTGATCACTGTGCAGTGAAATCTGAAGTAGGAGTTGTACTTTCATTAAATCCGTGAGCTACTCCACAGTATTATTAGTTTCCCACCAAATCTTTGCAAAGGTCAAAGGTGAAATTCACATCCTTTTCACTGACAGAGGGATCAGAGGACAACCGACCACCCCCAAATCAGAGTATTTTTGCCCCAATTTACTTGTACCACTGCATGGGAAAAACAAAGCTGACCTAACCATTACAGTGATATCTCAAAGCTGCTGGTGTTCACCTGTCAGCAATGAGAAACATTGAGAGGAACAGAAGAGGAACAAAAAGTTCTTGCTTCTAGCAGGTTCCCCACACGCAGCCCACCCCATCGTGCTTGCATACTTTTACTCAAACAGGAAAACCGAACATCAGAGAACAGCAACTCCACTAAACCAGGGTTCAACATTGCCTTGTGAAAAGCACTAACTTGGCATGATGAAGAGCTACAGACTTAACCTTTTGGGCAAATATCCCCACTGCTGTCTAAGGTGATTTTTGCAACAGGGCTGATAGTTCAAGGTACAATTGACTTCTTTTGGGTTTGCTGCTTCATAGAACATGAAAGAAAAACAATAATATTATCTTCTTGCAATCATGCCACCTTATCTATGAGATAGGCTTATAGTTTATAGTTTATAATCATATGCATGGTTATTTTCTTTTACTTCCCCTGTGATCCTTCTGTCCTCTCTGAGCCCCCTTCCTAGTCTACTTGAAGCTTTTTGAACTGCTTTACATCTAGGGAGATTTACCAGTTCAGTGAAGAATTGGGACTGGGAGCAGGCCTTATGCTAGAAGCTCACAGGCATTCCCAAGGGAAGCAGAGCAACACATGCATTGGGTAACACTGAGGAAATTTTCAGGATTCTTGTAAGGAGACTGGGAAGCATTTCTGCTTCTGAAACTCAACACATAGTAACTCCACAGAGTGAGCTGGGGAGCTTTGCATCACCGGATATGGATAAATGTCACATCATCTGTGTCCTATGACAGAGCTGGATACAGCTGCAACAGGAGTGTGAGTAGCAGGAAAAAGTCAAACACCTGCTATCCCTATGAAAAGATTGGTACAAAACATACAGACACTCATGTGGCAGGAGAGGGCTACAGGAATTTCAATTCTTCCCTCAAATCTGTCCTCTTCACTGAATAATCTTGAATTGATTTCTCATTGCCTTTCATGGTATGTCAGCAAGGTCAATGTGAACCTGGAGTAGTAAAGAGCTATGGGGGGATGCAAAACAGAAGCCTCCTGATCATATTCTGCTGCAGGACCCAGTTGGACAAGGCCACAGGTTTAAACTCTCTGCAACTCACAGAATCAGCCACCCTATTGCTCCTGCTTTAAATGTCATCTACTCTGTCCTTGAATTGCTGCAGTTTTGGTGCCTCAAGCTCATTCCGGAATCCACCCTGTGGCTCAGCTGTTTCCACCGTTAGATGAGAACTGCAGGCAGTTGCTGGAGCTGAGAGCTTAATGTCAGGAACAGCTCTCACCACGCAACATTCATTTAAGGTATTAAATGGCATTTCTAAGCTGACAGGGCTGCCATTGCCATTAGCTGATGGCACTTTAATCAATGACTTCATGACACTCCATGGATGAGATTGTAAATGTTTCCAAAGAAGTTTCTACCAAAGACCAAAACTGTTCAGTGTAACTTTCCATCAGATCCTGAATTCACACTTTAAAGGTCATTCACAAACATGTTCCTTGGACTTTCATGCTCTATTAAGTTCAGAAATCAGAGCCCTCGCTCAAGTGTTTTGAAAGAGTGCAATGAATTTTGGAATCATTAGGCCAAAAGCAACAGATCATTGCAGATAAACAAGGTGGTGGTAAGAGCAAGATCAGGGCAAAAGGCTTAGGAAGGACAAGTAAAGGACAAAAAGGAGCACACATGATTAATACAAAGCTCAGCCCATAAAAAATCACACCTCAGAATCCAACACCAATTATGAGATAGTAGCAAAAGAGATAGAAGAAAGAAGCCCTTACCAGCATTTCTTTACCATTTGAAAAAATCCTGCAGCACAATCCTTGACAGAGATTTGGTCTAGAAGAGAAAGGTAGCTAGGAAATGACTCCAGAAAGTTCACGTTTGTGTTTATTTAGAAAAAGCTAGAAGCAGCTAATTGCTTATATGAGGGAAGGCAGAGTTACCTTCAAGTACAGGAAATCAGGAAATGGACATGTGCTCCATGGGATGGACATGAAGACAAAAAAAAAGGACCAAGAGGAGAAGGAGAATCAAAGCTGGAGAGCAGAAAAAGACAGATGTGCCTTTGGCAGGGTGTCAGTTCAGGAGACCCTCTAATACACTTCCATACAGGGCATATAGTCTCTTCACTTGCTTGTGGTAGCCATGTAAGTATTTTAGTAAACTCAGGAGCACAACTCTTTGCTTTTTGACAGAAGACCATTCACTTGCACCTTCCCCTTTCCACAATGCCTTGAGCAGGGAAGAAGCATTGACACTTGATGTGAAATGCTTGCAACAAAGGTCTGGTGGATTTGCAACACACCTGTGCTGTCCCAAGGCAGACCATTATGGAGATGAATGCCAGACATATGAGCACACCGGGAGAAGAGGCCTTTACAATGTGAAATGAAGTGGGATCCAGCTGAGGCTGCAGACATATCCACATTTGCTATTTCTTCCTGCAATTCTAATGTCCCGCTGAAGACAGTCACGGAATAGCTTCTTTCCACCTGTTGCAGTGGTTGAGCTAACACGCCAAAGTGCACAATGTGATTACAGTTCTGTTCAGAGCTTTCTGACAACATGCAAGAGAGCAGCACCACAATTATACTGCAGTATCTGCACCCATCACGCTCTCCAAACAGCTCACTCCAAAGCTAAGGAAACTTCTTTTCACATACTTTCTACCTCCCAAAATAAGATTTTTCCGCCCCTAAATTACACTGGAAGTTCAGATTACATAAAAAATCAGGTGACAGAGTGGCTATTAAAGATGAAGGCTGATCCATGCAAGCAGGATTATCTAGTGACTTAAGAGAGTAAAAAGTCAGAAAGAGATTTGATAAAAGACATGACAACCTAAAAAACTTCCACAAGGTGGCATCCCATACCAAATAGCACTAAAAGTTTAACACAAATTTCATATTTCTTCTCTCCACAGCTCTTCGATTTTTGTGCTTTCTTCGCTGTTCTCTTTGCCATTCTACTGCATAGCAGTACTGCTGATGCTAAAATGTATGCTTTAAACCTCTGGTCCCATGACAAATGCTTTTTTCACTCATGCTTCCTTAAAAAATTCCAAATAATTTCACTGACATGGGACTTAATTGCATACAACCATACCAACCAAAGCTGGCTAGGATTCTAGCAATAAAATACCTTTCCCTGACACTTTATTCTATACCAATCTCATTTTTTATACAACGCAAAAACCATAAAAATGCTCTGACAACTATTCTCACAGGATCTACCTCTTTCTGTTAAGAACAACTGAATCCTGGAGTGTGAAAGCAGCAAGAATATATCAAGTCATCTTATTAATTCCTTTTTCACCATATAATTAAATAATATATGCTGCTTGGTATTTAATTGTGTAAGAGTGATGGCACTGACATTCCTTCCCCAGAGAAATGGTTCAACAGCGTAATAAATTTCACTGGATTTTTCTTCTCAAAAAATGTTGGCTTATTTCCCTCTCATGATTAGAAATCATCATCCTCTAGGCAACCATCAAATCTCTCCTTCCCCTGGTGTTTATGTCACTGCAGAACACTATCATAAAGTCAGTCACTTTTACTTATAGGACAATTTATCCAAGCTATGGAACACATATTTTGAGCTTAAAAGCAAACAAAAGGAACACCAATGTTCCTTACAGGTTCTCCTGCATTTCAAATTCTCTTCAGTACCTCAACGTCTATCTGTCTTCATCACTGTGTCCAGAAAACATGCAGCATTCTAGGAAGAATTAAGAGTTTCAAATGCTTCGAGGGAAATTAGAACTCCAGATAAACTCAGAGAGAAAGCAACCCTCAAACAAGCCTTTCCCTGACAAGTGCTATCACCAGATACAGGGGAGGGGCTCATTTATTTTATTTTGCTTTTTTGAGTATGGTGTGACCTAATACAACAATACAAACTTCCACAATAGAGCATTATACCCAAGTTTGGCTGCCTTAACCATAAAAAGATACAGGAAGAGTTTACAAGGCCCAGTAAAGGAGAACACAGATGGTCAGAGGTATGCCAAGACTGACATATTGTACAGGCGGAGATTGTGCACAGGATTATCTAGCCTGGGAGGAATTATTAGACAGGATGTGAATGAAATATTCACAACTCTAGAGGTCAGTAAGAAAATCAAACAGCCTGTGTCTCAGTCCCTTCCAATAAGAGGAACAAGGGGAATATTAGCAAACCTTTGTAGTACATTTTGCTTCACACAACTGAGAAGTAAATTGATGAATTATGCCACAGGTGGTTACAAGAATCAAGCGTTGTGCTCAAAATTGTCAGTAAGGGCTAGATAATTTTTGATATTGATAATAGCATTTGTAGTTTCTTAGCATTTACAGAAATAATGACATTTCATACTTCTCAGAGTAAGATAATGTGTGCAGAATCCAGCAAAACTACCAAGCGGCAAACAAGCTGGGGTAAAGAAGGGGTAGGAAATGCCATTGTGGTAATGTTTATTAATTGAATAATATTGATAGACTTGCCCTTGAAGTCATTGAACAGCATCAGAAAAAGGAATCTGATAACGAAAGCACTACCAAGAGCAAAAAGGATGAGACCATATTCTTGTTGACTTTTGCAGTCATTCCATCCCATGCAAAGAATGTGTGATGGAAAAGCTATACAAAAAGGTGTGTGTGAGAGAAAGAGTGGAGGGAAGGTTTGTTCTTGACAGACTTTTCAGTGCTGCTTAAACACCAGGAGAGCTCTTAACACACTTGGAATAGAACAGAGACATCTAGAAACCAAATAATGAGAGACAACCATGAGGGACAAAAAGAAGCAAGTATCTCAGTTTGTACTCCACTTCGAATAACATGCCCTGGGCCATCAAACATGCCCTGGGGCATCTGTGGCCCAGTTAGAGAGAACAGAAAGCTCCCCACCTTCCTCTGTGCTGTGTTAAAACAGGAGATCTTGCCTGAAGCAAAAACGATACAATGCAAAATACATGGTACAGCTTAAATATGGCCCCATAAAATGGCAAAAAGCACAGGAGGTTTGTTACAAGGAAATACTGACAGCATGACTGCAAACAAAGTGTCAGTGCTGGGAACTGATTTCAGGACAACTGCAGTGACAAAAATTCAGTCTCTGAATTAGGTTTTGACAGACTTCTGTTGAAACAGAAAGTCGACAGGAAGATTACCTGCACCAAAAGGACAAGCATGAAGAAGCCATGAGGACAAGCAGAATGTACCACAAAGCTTAGCACAGAAAGGTTTTTCAGTGTCCAGGTGGCTCTCAAAACCCTCACCTTTGCTGGGGTCTGCAACACTTTGGAAAAGCTGCCAGTAATATTATCCTTCTGTTTGGTAAGTTCCACAAGATAAAGGTGACCCATCTCAGGTCTTCTTTTCAAGATGGAGAGATTTTCCACCATTTATCCAACTGACTCTCAGACCAGTCAGTGTGCAGATGAGATGAGGAAGACAACAATGGCCCTTATGAAGCAGCAAAGTCTTCTCACTCTGATCCTGGGGTTTGGTGTTTTTGTGTGTTTTGGGTTTGGTTTTTTTTTTTAAGTATCTTCCCCTCTCCTTCATTTATGGTATCTTAATGTATTACAGATCAGAATAACTGTTCTGGAAGGAGGTGAGGATAAGAACTACATGGTTTCCACCACTTCAAAACACACTCCAGAACGGAGATAGGCTTTCTGCAAATTAAGTTTTTGGATGCCAATTGTCAGCTCCGGATTTGGGTGGTTAATCCATCTCTGGAAAGGGCTGGTGCTTAAAGGAGATTTTCAGGTAAGATTAGATAAATTTTCCTGCACTGCCTAGATAATCCAGAGGATTAATCAAAACTGGGGCTTAACAGCTAACAATCTCAGAGGTCTCTTGCAAAGCAAGATCATCTTCAAAATATGATCCAAAATACAGCAAGGACACCAAAACCTGGGAAGTTCTTCAGCCATAGACTAGAAAATGAGAATAGAGTATGGAAGTAGGTGAATATACTCAAATAAAACCGACTTAGTGCTACTGCCATAACAATGTGGCAGATTTAAACTCCTCTGCATTCCTATGAACTGAGCATTGATGGAAGACAAGGGAATCATTTTGATGTCTTCTTTGAGTTTAGTTCTGTAACAGCTGTACTGACAGCCTGTGTGTAATAAAAGGTACAGAGCTGGAATTTGTGCAAATGCTGAATTTCCTTAATCTATCTGCCAGAGAAAGCATTTATCATTTTCCTGGAGTCATTCCCCCAGGCAGTACTCCTGGGATGGTCCTGACAAACTGAAATGAGGTATCAGAGACTGTGATCTTCTGTGGGGCTAGCAGAGGGAGAGCTATCCTGAGGAGCATTAAATTCTGACACTTTTATCAGTCTGTGCTTTTGAAATGTGTAAATATCCAGCCAGAAGCCTTAAGTTTTGGCTTGGATGCTCTGTCCTGGTCACATAAGAGTCTTCAATAAAGGATGTGTTCCATAAAAGCAAGTTTTAAGATCTGGGTTTGGTTGGTTTGTCAAGGACAGCTTAAACTTCTCTTTATTTACTTGAAAGGCAGCACGGGTACTTCAAGTTGCACTTTAGGAGAAACTTGCACTGAGAAATTAGTACAGCACTGGAGGAAGTTACCAAGAAGGTGTCAAAATCCCCAGTCACAGAGGTTTTCAATGCTTTGCTACAGGCAGTCATGGTTGACCTGAGCTAGCACTAGCAGCAGCACCACTTGCTATGACTTGCAGAGATTCCTGTCAAGCAACATTTCTATGATTTTATAATTTCCTCAGCCACCGTGTTCTTCCTAATTTGTGAAAAATACAGCAACCATGTCATTTCTAATGAACACATGAAATCTCTTTCCTGTGGAAGCCCTATGGGGAGAGCTCTCTTGCCATGCTGGGGAATCAGCACACTTGTGTGTGTCTCTCCAGTGCCTGTACATTTTCTGGCAGGGAGTTGCCATATTGTTTATGTTTAACAAATGTTGCCACTCTGTGATTGGCTGAAAACAGTTATAAAATGGACAAAACGTTCTTTAGTAAGAGCTAATGGAATAAATAATTCAAGTGTAAATATAAACAACACTAAAAGGCTGTTTTGTTGTCCCCAACTTTACCAGACTGCAAAACAAGCCCTGACATGTCTGAAGTGGGGGAAGACTTCAAGAAGGTGGAAGGGCAGCAAAAGGATGATGGACATAGACAAGCTGAGATGTGCCCAAGGGTTACAGACCCCACCTACTGGGGCCAGTGCTGCCATTGCCATGCTGCAAACCTCTTCATTAATGACCTGCACGACGGGACAGAGCGCTCCCTCAGCAAATTTGCAGATAAACTCGAGTGGCTGACATACCAGCTGGCAGAGCTGTCCCTCTTAGAGACCTGCACTGGATGAAGAATCAGGCAGGGAGAACATCTCATGAAGTTCAACCAGGTGGAATGCAAAGTCCTGCACCTGGGGAGGAATGACCTTGTGCACCAGGACACATGATGGGCTTGACAGGCTGGGAAGCAGCTCTCCAGTGGAGGGCCTGACATCCTGGTGGACAACAAGCTGATCAGAAACCAGCGATGCAACCTCAAAGCAAAGAAGGCCTACAACACCCAGGACTGCACTGGGAAAAATGTGTCTGGCAGTTTTGAGTGCTGTCCTTTTCCCCTACTCAGCACCAGTGAATCCAGCACAACTAGAGGGCTATTCCAGTTCTGGGCTCCCAAATACAAGAGAGACACTGGTGAATACCACTAAGGGATAGGAGCCTCTTAAGAGGCTGAGAGGGCTGGGACTTACTGATCTGTATAAATACCTGATGAAAGGCACTGAAGAAAAGGGAACTGGACTCCTCTTAGGAGTAGCCAGTGACAGGACAAGATGACCACAAATTATGACACAAAATTCGATGCAAGCCCTGTGAGGGAGATCAAACACTGAAGTAATGTTTCCAGAGAGGCTGAGGAGCTTCCATGTGTAGAGATATTCCAAACCTGACGAGACACTCTACAGGGTAACCTCTTCTAGCTGACTCTGCTCAAGCAAGGGATGGCAGACAAGATGATCTCAACATGTCCCTTCCTACCCACACCTCTTCCATTATTCTATTAGGAGATAAGCTCTCAGATATCAATTAATAGCTATATTGCAGGTGTATTCTCCACTATGCACACATACCCACCCCTTCCCCCCGCCGCCCCGTATCAGCCTGAACAGGTAAGGAATAAACCCATTCAATTATTCCCAGCTTTCGTCCAAGACAAGCACAGCCCTGATTTGCTAATGATTGTCATAAATAATTAGGGATAATCACCTCATTCATGACATTTCTAGGTGATAAATTGTCAGTATTTAAAACTAAGTATGAAGAAATGTAGCAGTAGAAAGGAAACAAAGGATTAATTTAAAGGAACATACACCTGTAGAATGAGATTCCCAAATACAGACTTCCTACAAAATGATTTGGGAAAAGTTGATGCAAAAAAGGAAAGTGTCAAAATGGATGAGGCATTACTTTGGACTGCAGTAGTTCTTCTCCCAAAACTTCACAGCTATTTTGAGTTGCATGCACAAAAGCAACAAAGCAAAAAACAACAACATTGTCTCTGCCTGCAGCTCTGAAAGGTCAGATTTAGTTGTGCCAATGTCAGCATTATCATCTTTTTGTGTATAAGTCACAACACCCTAAGTGCAGTAGGCAAGAAAGACTGAACATCTGAAGAGGATTCAGAGATGATGTATGAAGAAGGATTAAAATGTGTATAACACAGCTAAGTGATAGTTAAACTCAGAGGGCAGGAAGGAGAATAGAGGCAGAACTTGGAAACAGTATTAGAAAAAAAAATATTAAAAATTATACATGAAATACCAAAACTCCTGAAATCAGAAGGACCTGTAGGGCCCTAATCACTCATTTGCTGGATGGAAAAACATCAAAGACAAAAGAGAGTTCAAAAAGTCAAACACAACATATATAAAATCCAGAGAATAATTAATATAGAAGAAGGAATCATGCAGTCTCTCCACAGAGGAGACCTGTTTGGAAGGATATTTAACATAAAATTCATAAAGGCTGTATAATTTTTGAAGGCTATATAATTCATAAAGCCCATAAAGGACTTGTGGTTCCTACAGAAACACTAACCTTAAGCATATATTAGAATGCGCACTTATGCTGTCCTTGATAACAGACTGACAATAATAGCTCATTTAAAATATAGTAACAAAGCATTATACATAATCTTCACATTAAACCGTTTTCTCATTAGTAAGCATGGGGATAAGAGCTGAAAAATTCTCTAAGCAATTCATCATAATGAATGAGAATCCATCAGCCTAACAAAGCACTTCTGAGCATTAAGCCCTATTTCCTAAACACACATAACTGAAAAGATATCTTTCTGAAATGCAAAGTTTGGGGATTAAATGCAGTCTCTCTTTAATTCCTGCAAACGACCCTATCTACAGACTTCAAACTGAAAACAGGCAGCAAATTACAATGCTGTCTCTTAATGCACCACTTTTTGAAGCTGCTTGTCAGGAGATGTAAGTTTAGGGCTTTTCCCAATGTAATAACTATAATTACAAAATGGAAATTTGCAATGATTTTAAATTTATTTTATTTTTATTTTATTTTATTTTACTTTCCTATTTATTTCCATACAGTTAATTTCACTTGAAATGAAAATCCAATCTGAAAACCAGCTGGACAGAAAGATCTCCTGAATTCATTGCTCCACAGAAACATTCAGATCTGAGTTTGATAGCAAAAACAAATGCATGTTGCTATTTCATCCCATTAGATCTGCAGAACAGAAAGAGAACTGAATTTTGTTCTCCCAGTTCTTGGAAAAATTTGAAGAATATTTAACCGCAATTACTAGTTCCTGTACAAGCACACCAAAGTACAAGATTTGTACATGTTAGCAACCATGATCTAGCTAATAAATTTGGTTTGCCTCATTATTAAAACCTCTTTCCAAAACCATTTGATTCACCAGCACTCAAGGCTTTGAAAGCTGGAAGGAGACTTTTCAACAATTTTCATAGATGTCAACAGGAAGAGACAGTTTTACCAAGACAGTTTTCAGAGTAACAAACAGTCCAAATTCCAGTATACAAAAGCCCCAAGGGATATGTTTCAGAGAAGACAGGAAATCATATTTTATTCCATTGAGAGTAGAGAGAAAAACAAATGTCAGCATGATCAGTTGAGTTCCCTCAGTGCTCTAGGGTTTTTTAAAGCAACTGCATTAAAGCCTTTTAAAAACAGAACTGTGTGGCTGTTTAAAACTATATGCTAAATTCATTTGTTCTATATTTGCACAAATGCAGAGGGGGCATGCACCTGCAGTACTTTCTTCTGAGATGGAAGCCCCTACTGCTTATTCATGGACACTTTCTGCCCAGCAAGGAGCACAGTCAGATTCTGGTCAGTCCATCAAACACACATTTGCAATGCTTAGCATCTACTGGCATAACTTTATGGAATCTAGGCACCTCTGCTGGTCACATGTTGTTAATCTGTCTCGTTTTTCCTGAGCCAATTCTCCTGAAGCCACTTTATCCTCTTTGTTTATTTTAACCACAGCTGCTTAATTCTACTATATCTCTTAATACCAAATAAAAGCAGCAGGAACAAAAAAAAGGAAAAAAAAAAGGAAAAAAAAAGAAGTAAGATGTTTGAAGGACTTGGGGTGAGGCAACAGTCAGCAACTCTCATCCAAATTTGTGTGAAAGGACTGAGGACCTCTCCAGCCCCAAAGAAGTTACCGTGACTTAAGATACTCTCTTCGAGATGAAGTACAGGCCACAACCAAGAACACTGTGCAGCTCTAACACTTAGTTCTCCATCTGCTCAAAAAGGGCTTACCCTACACTCTGCAAATCCACTTGCATCCTTCTCTTTCAGCTGTTCAGGCAGTTATGGGAAAAGATGCAAGGAATCAGTGTGAAGAAACTATCTCCAAAAGTTATTTGTAAACCAGTTCACTGCGTATGTGTGAAGTAAGCCTTAAACTTGTTGGACTATAAGCATTTTACTCTTGGTCAATTTGCATGTTAAAACAGCACAAAACTCGGGGGATTCAATCCCCTCTTTAATTCACAACATCTGGCACCGTTGACAACTGACTAAGGAGTAAAACTGACTTCCAATTTTACTTATTTCACATCAGATTGTAGAACGGCTTCCAGTTCCTAATGACATTGTATTGCTTAAGCTGTCAGTAGAACAAGCACTGCAATACTCAAATAAAACAGACAACAGGAATGAAGGCAGGCAAACAAGTTCTTTGCTCTCTGCACTGTCTGCTCTTCTTGATAGTGAAGTGCAATTTTGTAATAGCAATGATAATAAATACCAATAATAAAGAAATAGGGAAGTAGCAATGATAATAAAGGATGAATGGTTTTGCTTAGCATTCATTAGGAAAAGAAATAATCAATAACTCTATTAGATCAACCAGAGAAAAATTGTATTAAAAGTAATTCAGTGCAGATTTACTATTTCTTGGGTAGTATTTAAAGTTAACCTATCTCTTTCTATTGATATGTTCTATTTTGAAGCTACCACCTGGCAAATAACATCTCCCAGTGGACTGGGAACACCTCCTACTTATTGTTAAATACTTTGTCAAGAGGTCTTCAATTAAAAATACTTTATATGTTATCCATCCATTGCTTGAATCATCTCTATCTCATTACTTTCCAAGATGTAAAAAACCTCAGGCAAGGGAAACTTTTCACCTGCAGGTTGCTGGAAATACTACAACGCTGAACCCAATTCTCTTCAGAGAGACTAACAAGGGTTGACATTATAAAGGGGCCAGATCAGATAAATAAAAAGGGGAAGGAGAGCAGCCATGTGCTACAATGAGGAGAGTTAAAAGCATCAGAGTAGGCAGATGACTCGTCAGTTAACTGAATCTCACTTTTCCCTCCCATCCAGTGAGCTGTCTTTGGGAAATGAAGAACAGGCAATCACACTGGCTCAAGAAAAAACATGAATATCCAGTAAGAAAATTCAGTCAGCTACAGATTTAACAAATGCCTTTGCTATCCCAAATAAACATAGGACAGTGGCATTAGACCACTTAACAAATACAGATGCATGCTGCAAACTGTTTTTGAGTCGTGCATCACTTCCAAGAAAACACATTTTAAAAGTTTTCACTGACTTGTCTGAAAGAAGACTGAGGAATACTTATTGTGGAAGCAAGGGAAAAAAAGGAAATGTTCCAATTCATATCTAGAATATTTTAACAATATGTTCATGCCAAACTCACTGCAAGAAGAAGGAACCTGCAGAGAAACAGATGCCAGAATGGTTTAGTAAAAGGAGTCCTGAGGTCAGGTCTGATCCTGCTCAGTGTTGATTAACATCCATGGTCCAGCTACTACAAGGGTGAGAAAGACATGGGGCTGTTTCATCACTATTATGGTATTTTTTTTCATATACCATGATGAAACAATCTTCGTATCAGAAAAGCTAGGAAAGAAGCCACTGTTGCCAGATAGGAGATATGACGTTATCTTGGTATCTGAAATGCTGGAAAATGAGAGTGGGACAAAATGATGTCTAGCAACCATCTGTAAATATCTCTGTAAACAGTTCTGGCAATTACTGTATCAAACAAATGAGTACTCATGATGTTTATATATTTAGTCTTCTGACATGCACTGCTAATAAAACAGACAGCACAGTTTGTGATGCAGTGATTTCAAAAGAATTAGAAGGACGTGAACCCAAACATCCTCGAAAAGGTGAGTGAAAGGAACTAGAACAAACAAGGATGACAAACAAGGCCATATGTGAAGTGGAAGATAAGCTGTATTTCTTTTTTCCACAAGCCAGACTGAGGAGGAATTGGGTTAGCAAAGAAAAATCCAAGGCCCTAAGGATTCACAACTAGCAAAATCATACACTAACATGAGGAGGTTCTGCAAGCAGCACATATGACAATGACAACTGATGTCCCTGATGCCTAGGGAGAAGTGCAAGGAGTGGCAGGCTTATTTGTGGTGTAGGTTGTCTTTTCCCTACCACATGTTCAGTCTGCTAACATGACCAGTGGATGAAATATTTCAGGTGGCAGACATTCTATATCTTCTGTGCCTTTAAACAATCTACTGAAACTGATGTGAAGCAGAGAAAATTGCTTCCCACTGGAGTCCACTTGCACTTTGCACTTTTGTCTTCCCAAAGACAAAAGCAATCAATATAAATGTACAGGAAAACTCTAGACCCTAGCAAAAATTTACATTTTCAAAAATATCTAAAAAATATCTTAAATAACATTAACTTGTCTTAAAATCTGTAAAGTTACAGGTCTTGATTTCCACTGCAACACAAAATCATTTGGTTTCTGTAGGTTCTCTACAGACCGTATGTTCTCATTTTTGGGGCTGGATTAGGTTTACAGAAAATACTACCAGAAGAAAGGAAGACTAAGTGAGACTGGTGCTGGCTCACCCTTCCCTCTCTTTCAGTGAGCCAACACTGATTTTCTGACGGCATGACATGTGAACATGCTGGCAAGACTGCAGTGGTCACAGCTGGGAAGTACTAGGACTACAGAAGACAGTTCCATCCCACTGTATGTGCCCTGACAGATCTGTTCGTATCCACTTACGCACAGATCAGAACAGGTACGGAGTTTTTACACCAACCAAACTGAGAGGAGTAAGTGCATTTTATTTTGCAAGTCAAATAAAATTCAGCAATCAACAGAGCAGGTGATTGCCAGATTAGTGGCAGTAGTATGTAACAATTGCCCCTAACTTTTGTATTGACAACAGTTACAAAGTGTACTGAATGCTTTCTTGCTACCAGAAACAGCAGCAAGTAAATTAACAAGTGTTACCTATGTTGAGGAAAAAATACATCTTCAATAACTCATACTCACTTGACTATGGCTTTTTACTCAAAATTACTTTGTTTTACTTTGTGCTTTTACCTAAAACCAGTTTCAAAGCTGACTGCAGTTTAAAATACCCTTTCAACAATCACTGAAGATAACAAAAGGCACACTTCATTACAAAATGTTTCAGGATAAGATTAAAAAAGCTTTTGCCACAACATCACATAGGACATCTCCTGGGCTCTTATCTCTGCTCTGCCACTTTCAAATATGGGAAAGCAAAAATAAATGTACCAAATAGCAGAAACAAAAGGTAAAAGCCCAGTCTCACGATCACATTTTACT
The DNA here is from genome assembly GCA_013397815.1 of Aleadryas rufinucha. Lineage (NCBI taxonomy): Eukaryota > Metazoa > Chordata > Aves > Passeriformes > Aleadryas > Aleadryas rufinucha. The sequence goes on from VZTH01014054.1 coordinate 243,474, forward strand.
CAAGTGCTGCTAGAAACACACATATACTAGCAGCAGCATCACTGTTTGAGAAAATCATTCTCTAACTGCACCATATGCACACAGAAAAAAGAAAAGCAGTATTCAAATTCTGTAAGGAACAAAAATCTGTGCCCACAAGCTTCATCTGGGTTTGATGCAGTGAGACTACTCTTAAGGGCTCAAGCATTCCATGCCAACACTGAATCAATATAATATTTCCTATGTGTGATTCTTTCCACATGCAGAAGAAAACTCCAGCAGTTGCTCAGACTGATTTATCCATTTTAGTTTACAGGAGGGAAATATGTCCTCAACAACTCATACTCACTTGACTGTGGCCTAAAAAAAGCAAATGACTTTGCCATAGAAGACATAATGAAATGTGGATTCCCTCAGGTTTGTGACTTATGATTGGAATCTTGGCTTTCTGATCCATTGTGAACTAACCTCCGTTAATGCTTGCCCTCTTCGAGGGCATGTAGAACAATTTGCTCATGTGTGGATTCTCTGGCATCTAGTAAAGCTGGAGTTCATTCTGCAGGCTTCCTCTAAGGATCTGTATCCTCTACCCAATCACATCTTCAGTTTTATTTCTGTCCCTGCAGAATTCATTAAAATGTAAATTACGTTCTACTGAAAAAACATAAGACTGTTAATGGAATTTCATCCATTGCATTATGCAGATATCCAAAAGAGACAACCACTTTGAGCTAGTCATGATATACAGTGAAAGTTATCCCCAAAGGTCATCTCTAAAAGTAAATGCACAAGGTTTGACTTTTTTCTTATCCCAGGTGCTGTTTGTTTTTGGTTTGGACACATGCTTGACTAAAACCCTTAACAGACAGAAGGAATTAAATCCCTCAAATACAGCCTAAAAATACCTCCCATTTCCCTACCTCTAATTCTTTACTCACAAGTTAACTGCCCCTAGGCACTTTTTCCTTCCATTTCTGCAGGTCACCTGCAAGTAATTTATCAAGAAAAAAAAAAATCTTAGGTACAGAGTAGGCTGTTCTTTTAGTAAGCCCAGGCCATACTCTCCAGTAATCTCTGACTTGTCTGTTTCTAAGATCAAGCTACCAGACACACTTCTTCAGGTGTCCGAAATAGTTAATGGTTGACCACAAGAAGAAAACCAACCAAATACTGTCATAGACAGTGATTATGAACCCCTATTTTAAATCTATTTATTCCAAACAAAGGATTCATTGCCCTTCTTGTCATCCAACTTTGTTATGAAAAAAAAAAAAACTGGTAAGAACCTAACACAAGACTACATGTAGCTACTCTTTACATCTACAAGCACAACTGCAATGTTACATTACTTCAGTTTTCACCAAAGTCAAATGCCTTAGTTGTCAAGCTATGAATATCTTCTGTAGCTATGGGATTGTCTAGATTCACACCTGCTAATGGCAAATGTGTCTTCATATATTCATACTCTACTAATGAAACTCAAATGACACTATCTGGTTACAAAAATTTTATCCACAATGAGGAGAAATATACATGTTTTCAGGTTATTCCTCAGCAAAAGCTTCATTTCCCTGAAGATTAACTTCTACATTTAGGGTACTATTGCCTTCGAGTGGGAGCTGACTCAAGAACTAAACCCAAAGGTATAAACAAACTTCTGTAAGAAGTGTCACTCCACTGCATGGAAAGCTTCAGCAACTTACAGAGGAGACCTCAATTCAAGTCCCTACTGTTGGCAAAACAGTTAGAATTTCTCCATCCTATAACTGTATGTATTTCCTAAGGCACTTTAAAGTCTCATCATCCTGGGCTGCCTGTATAAACATGCACACTTTCAGAAAAAGATTCACGCCAGCTAGAAGCGGTGCTCATTTTGAATATGCACCACGTGGTTAACAGCATCCTACACAGCCCACAAGCAGAGACAGAGGTCATTCACACATACAAGCTTTGCTGTCTTTAAAGTTGTGGCATAAAACTGCAAAGCTGTATTGCCAAACATGGATCAGGTGGAACTAGAATTGGAAGATGCCTCACTTCTGAATGCAAGACAATTTGGAGCACTAAAAGTATCTGTATTCCACCTTTACAAGTAACATAATTCACACAGATAGAAATAAAACATAGTTCAGGTCTAATGGGATGAGCCTTCACGTAAAAAAGTATAAATTGCATTTGGAGCCTCATAGCCATCTTTTCATTTTTGCTATCAATCTGGACACTATATATAAATTAGCCATTAATAAGAACAAAGACATTATTGCGTGTAAGTATTGTAACTTAAGTGAGTCAAAACCCTTCTGTTACTTCTGAAATACAAGATTCCCCATCTGGAAGATTAGAAAAGAACACTTCTATACCCTACAGAGGTATCTTCTTTCTCTAATTAAAACATCCTTATGAGGAAGAGCAAACAATTGAAGCACCAGAATAAATCAGGGAAAAGCTTGGGAATAAAAAGAGAATACATAGAGTATGAAATACAAACAACATTTCCATCTTTTTACCCCACATATTGAACTTTTTTGTGATTTTTTTTTCCTACTTGTACGGTACTTTTGTAGTGTCTACAAACTTTGAGCATAGAATCCCTCAAGAGGTAAGCCATATCTATTTTCAGTTATGCTAGTTACCTTCATGAGCCTGGGAATCAAAGGACCATTCCTCACTAAGAATAATTTCTGAGTGGCAGTCTTTCACTCCCTGGATTTTCTTGATGCTCCTCTTCTCAGTGCCATTTCGTGTTTCTGTATTTTGGCACATTGTTTCCATGGCTAAACTAATGTTCAACCCTGGCTACCAAAAGCCATTCTAGCAAGCTAATTCTTTAATACTAATGATGGTTTTGCTGGCTTTATAAGGACAGATACATGAAAACCATATGGATGGCTGAGGCCTGTGGAGCCATGAAAAGTATAAAAAGCTCTACTCTAAAATAGAGTAGAAATAGAACTACAGGCTCCTAAATCCATATTTGGATATCTTTGTGAGTTTAAAGAAAAGAATACTCCTCATCAAAATGAAGTTCTTCATTTTTCTTGAGAAAAACCCAAACCATTTCAGGCTAAACTCATTCTAAGCCTGAACCCACCCCCACCATTTTCTCTCTATGTGCATTTTTCCTCAGAATGATGTTTCTTCTTTATGAAGCCAGTGGGAATGCATGGCTGTACACAGTCTCCAAAACCAGCTAATCTTTTATCAAAACCAGCTGAGTTTACTGCTGTGAAGGAAGTATGCTGACTTGTCTTACTGGCTGCCACAGGATACCTCAGTGTGCCTGTAACAGGACTAATGGATTCTCTGGAAGGTGACAATTCGTAACACCCACTACGTGGAAATGTGTTTGTTTATACAGCTCTGCATGACAACAGATGATGGAGCTGTCAACATCAGTTTGAATACTTGATGTCTTACGGTAGATAACCTTCTATGCTTTTAGTGATTGACTTGCATAGTAAGAATTCGGCTGTCCAGAAATGGCAACTTCCAAAGTCAGAGGTCTGTTATCTTCAGCTTCTCACAATTTTGTCTCTGGTCTTCCTTTCAAGCCTGGTATACCTGGAATGTCCTTTCCCACATGGGTTTGCCAAGTCATCAGTCTTTATGCATTAAAGCCCATCTGGAGGGACCTTGAGTTGTGCTGAGACTGCTCATTTACTATATTTAGACCTGAGAATTATCTGCGATTATGCGCAGACAACATACTCAAAATGGCACAAAGATGAATCACTGACCAGTTGAGGCTGGAAGGGACCTCTGAAGGTCATCTGGACCAACCCCCTGCTCAGACAGGGTCACCTAGAATCAGTTGCCCAGGACCATGTCCAGGTGGCTGTTGAATACCTTCAATGACAGAGAATCCACAACTTCTTTAGGCGACTTGTTCACCCTCACAGGAAAGTAAGTGTTTCCTGATGCTCAGTTTTTGCCCATTGCATCTTGTACTGTCACAGGTCACCACTGAAAAAACCTTGGCTTGGTTTTCTTTACATCCTCCTGTCAAGTATTTGCATACATTAGTCAGATCCCTCTCTTCTCCAGGCTAAACAGTCCTGGCTCAGTCAGCCTTCCCTCACAGTAGAGATACTTCATCATCTTTGTGGCCCTTTGACTCATTCCATTATGTCCATATCTCTCTGGTACTGGGAAGCCCAGAACTCCAGGTGTGGCCTCACCAGTGCTGAATAAAGGAGAAAGGTCACCTTTTCCTGACCTGCCTGGAACACTCCTAATGCAGCCCAAGATACTATTAGCCTTCTTTGCAGCAAGGACATATTGCTGGCTCCTGTTCAACCTGGTACCCACCAGAATTCCCAGGTCCTTTTCTGCCAAGCTGCTGTCCAGCCAGGTGGCCCCAGCACATACTGGTGCATGGGGTTGTTCCTCTCCACTTTGCATCTTCCCTTGCTGAACTTCATGAGTTTCCTATCAGCCCATGAAAACCATCTCCTCATCATGTTTATATTTGGGTTGAAGCAGAAGGAACTCACCTGAAACTAAACTGGGCCTCCCTGTATCCAAAAACCACGAGATGATATATTTTGAGCTAAACAGTAAGAGCTACCAAAAGAGCCCTAAGCAACTTGTTCTTCCTGCAAGGGGACACCGAGATGGGTCTGCCACTCACATGCCACTACTTTAATAGCTTATGCAGCCCATGAAGAGTTCACAATCTGGTAAGCATAGGAAGGCAGAAGACAGAAAGAAGAGTTGCCAGGAGCCACATGTGAAAGCATAAGCAACACATAAACAAAATCTCCAAATCTGTAAGAATGGCAGCATTTAAACAAACAGAAAAAAGCAGTTTGACCTACATCAGAGGGATGTGTCTTTGAACACATATGTGGGGACTGGTTACCTTCTTACAGAGTCTAGATATTCTGTTATCACATGTGAATCTTGAGTTTCCTTTACCAGGTCTGTAGATTCATAATAAAGCTCCACTTGCTGACTGTAAATCTGTGCAGTGTAACCTGCCTACATTGTGGAACTGATTCCTGAAGAGGCTACCTGGAAACAGAGACTAGACAGGAGTAAGGGAATAAAGGTGATATTTATTTGAAAGGCCTTCAAAGGTACACCCTGGGGAGCCCAGAGGCTACTGCCAAAATGGACCCCAAGATGGACGACGAGTCATGAGTTCTTCACACTTTTATAGGTTTGGTCCATTTGCATACCAGCATAAATTCACCAATTAAAACTTCAGCTACTGATATAAGTTCTCTAAGCTCAGCCCCCCTTCTCCAAGATGGTTTACACAGTTCTGGGCCCAGGATGGCCTAGGTGTCCTTGGACAGCAAACCCAGAGAGACTTTGTTATGTCTATCTTAGCATGAGAGAGCAGCAGCAGCAGGCTGTAAGACACTTCAAAGTTTTACAGTAGGCAATACAGAATATAAAAGCTAAAACTCAAGGCATCAATGCTTGTCATGATAAATCGTAATTTTCTTAAATGATATCTCAGTACTGACTTGCCTCACACAAGGTATCTGATTGGCAAATATAGGTAATCCTAAACTGCAGGCTGTGCTATAGATTTCAATACAAACATGGGTTACATGAGCATATTGACTAAAATAATCTCCCAGCAGACAGGCAGCCATGGGATTTTGACCTTTCCAGTCGTTATCCAGAAAGCTTTCAAAAAATATTTCCCATTCCACAAGTTGAAATAGCTTTTGCTTCAGCTGGAAAACCCAAAATCAGTCCTTGCTCACCTACCTTAGAACATGCTTCCATCTCTTTTACCACATACATCAAAGAGAAGTTAAAGTGACCTTCTGTTATTGTTGCCATTGTGAAATCCATCCAGCAAGACCTTAAAGGCAGGAAAGACCAATCTAATTCCCAACCTGTCTTCATATGCGCTGACATGTTTCTCCAATTATCCTCTGACCTCAGATACACTACAAGAATACAGAACCCTATGCAGCAATTGCTTTGCTGTTCCCAACGCACATCTGACTGAGGCTTGAGCCCTGTGCCTTGCCCTCATGAGCTCCTAGCTCATGCTTTCCTATAGAAATTAGATTACAGTTGAACATACCTCTTAGCTACAAAATGGAAGGCAACTAAAAAAGAAGTTGGCGCTAGATTGTGAAGAGCCCTCTACTCCTGTGTAGAGTCAGAGCAATTTTTTCTCAAACCACCTGTTATTTAAGTTTACTGTTTGAATTTGCAGGGTTCAAGAAAAGCAAGTGACCCCTGTAGCAGCAACTAACATCATGTCCCATGGATTAGCCTACTCTTGTGTGGCTTAGTATCTCCCTGGCTTCACATCTACCTTGCATTTCCAAGGCAGTTCAGCCACCTGCAAGAGGCATAACTCTTGTCTGTCCATCTGCTTTAGGAGAGAGGGGAGTGGCGATCAGAGTCATCAACAGTTTGAAAGAGCCTGTAATCTGAGTATCAAATGAAAACAAGAGCACAGGAAAATATATGTTAAAAAGTCTCCTAGATCTGCACTCCAGACACGAAATCCAGCTTTGTCTACTCTGAACGGCCATGCATTACAGCAATGACAGCTGGAGAAAGACCTCAGCACTCTCCTCAGATGTGGAAAAGGAGCATTTTGCTACTCTTCTCAGGAACCTTTGGAGGTGACCTCTGTTCTCAAAAATGCTTTCCTAATGGCTCAGGGTCAATGCAGATTGATTTAAATCACAGCTATTTAAAACATCAGCTTCCATCGTAATTTAAACTGAAAGAAACTTTGAATTCAAAGTCATGAATTTTAACCTGCATTGCTTTTGTACCCTTTACTCAGCTTCCCTCTATAGATAATTAACACATCATTTTGTCAAGCCAGAAGAGAATCTGTTTCTATTCACTAAGTCATCTTTTGTTGCTGTTTTCAGTATGTCAGAAAGCAGTGAATATGTTTTTATTTTTTTTAATTAATGATAATTGAATTTTGATAAAAATTGGCATTTAATCAAAAGCCACAATACAATATTTCAAAACTATACACTTTTAGTTACATAGTGCTATGTTTAGTGTGTTGTATGAATAAGAAATGGGGATGGTTTCTTACCAAGAAACCATTATAGTTTTCATTTTAAATTGTTTTATTTAACAGTGGCAGTATTACCTGTAGTTAAAGAACTGAACATTTCTGATGACCAAACTCTAAAAATGTAGAAACTGTCACCCTTACATGCTAATACCTCATTCTCTATGTGCTTAAAAATAGAAAGCAAGTCTGTCTGCTTTTTCAGCTGCCAGTTTTGCAATACTAAATAAAATTAGGTGTTGAGAAGAACTAAAGGAATAATCTGAAATGAAAGCTACTGCTGGTTTAGGCTTTCAAAAACTGGTTTAGTCTTTCAGTCAGCTTTGCTTCCAGCTGCTAAGTCTTCCACCAGTTTTTCCCTTGCCTTCTTTGCAGAAATTGACAGCAAGTATCCACTCCTTGAATGTTTTTATTTAACTTGCATTTTCAGAGATTATAGTCATGAAATGTGTTGTGAAGATTTGGAATGGATTTAGTTTTTCAAAAGAAGTTAAATAGAGTTAAATTAAAGGGTATCTCTTTTTTCTCCACCAGCTTAGAATGCTAATTAACAAGTTGCAAAAATTGGAGAGGACTCTCTTGGCAAAGCATGAAGGAATTCTAGTAATTCTTTATGTTGTACTTATTCAAGTCCTTTGCCTTTTCAAAAATAAAAATTATTTTCACTTTCCTCTTTATTTTAAAAAAAGCCCATCTCCATAGTAGTTGTGCTAGAAGGGCACAAAGATAATAGAGCAGATGCTATAAGGATTCACACTGCAGCAGCAATGGAACAATATCTCTTCATGCCATGGTCAAAATAGCAGCATGAAATGAGTATCACATGCAAATTCACTTTGCTATAACAAACAAGGAAAAATATTTCCATAAAAAGCAGCAACCTGGGAGTAACAGTAAAGACATTAGTCCATGCTGGTTCTCTAGACAGTGTGGTCTGTAAGGCTCCTCTCTCACTGCCAGAACAGCACAGTTTCAGTTTACTCAGGTGTTTCTGTCCCAGGCATAACTGTGATGATTTTGCAGTCCTACTTCACAAGTTCCTGTCTGTCCCCAGTAGTAGGGACTGCTTAGGTGAGGTTACATAAGGGACAACAAAGCTTGCACCGCATACTGAGAACAAAAGTAATGAAATAAAGAATTTTCTGCCTTAAAAGTTAGAATTTTTTATCATTGTTTTATGTATAATTTTACTAGTTAAGGGATCTCACTCGCTTAACTTCCATGTCTGAAATTAAAGGACTAGCTGTGGCCATCAGGAGCAGTTTAAAAGCTGTGATTACAGGTATGGTCAGGAAGAGAAGGGGAAGAAGAGGGAAAACTCCAACTAACTGTTCCATTATGTCATTATTAACCAAGAGAACTGTATGTTGTAGTTGCTCAGCATGTGTGAGAAGAAAAAGGGGACATATAGATAAAAGACCCTGTGGGTTTTTTCAAATGAAGAAAAATAACAAAGTTGCAGACATAAAATTTCAATACCAAGCATAGTGAAGTAGCAGTACTTAATAGAAAATGACACTTATTTGTTTCACAACATTAATGGAAGGTGTAAAATGAAAATTCCCACAGCTTATCAGTATGAAGTGGTAAATTTACTTCACAATTTTTTGTGGAATATTTCCTGGATGCACACATTATTTGATCCTGAGATGCACCACGACTTTCCCCCTCCAAAAAAAATGCCATCAGAATCACTGTGGCATATGTCCAGTACATTTTAGACACTAAATGATACCTCTGTGATGACCTCTAACACTTTTCTTCCCCTGGTCTATTTCTCTAAAAGTAGGTAGGGTAAGGCTTGCACCATCCTTAGCACTGAGAGAATGAGAGCAATTTCCCTTTACACAGTTTAAAATAGAAATACAAGCCTTGCCAGAATGATTTGAAAGCATTGGCAGATGGATAAAATATTTCTGAATCTGCATCGTGTAACATTTGGCAGCTAGCATGAGTACTGAACAGCTGACTTTTATGCAATGACATTATTAATTATATCTTCCTTGCCAAACAAGCACCGTAACTGAGCCTTTGCAGCAGTGTGTCATTAGGCAGCTCATGCATGTCTGCTGAACTGCTCATACGGTAAGTGATGGAGCTGTCCTGTCCCGGGCCTACTAAAAACATCAGCCTGACCCAGCCAAGCTCCCATCTGATTGCAAGAGCTACTATATATGGGCCAAAGACAGTGCAGCAACCAGAAGGGGGTATGTTCCTCCCATGTCATCAGACATGGGACAACAGCCATTCCCAACATTATTCCTGGCTTGCCAAGACCACCAACAGTGCAAGACAGTCATTCATGCCTACTGACTAATTTGCATAAAATTTGCTCGCAGGCTGACATATCTTCATTTTGGACATTTTCCATTCAAGAGGTTTTTTTTAAACTGGAATCTGCAGAAGCATCTCAAAAGCCTGCATATGCCTGCAGGCATATATTAACTGAGCTCAGATTTGCACAGTGCAAAACTAACTCAATCAAAAGCCAGCTCTTGTTTCAGGAAACAGAAGAGCTGACAGAAGCCATCATGTCTCTAATCCTAACTGCCTTAAGTCTCAATTTTGTGCAAACTCCGTGATCCTTCTCACTTCAAGCCAACATAAGAAATATTGGATAGATGTATTAGATAGATGTGTAAGTGTCTGCAACACTTATAACTCAAACAAAATACTCACATATTCTCTGTCCCAAATCCCAACAGCCACTCACGCACAGCAGCCATGTAAATCTATCCCTTCGACTTTCCTGTTTCTCACATCCACGCTCTCAGCAGTTCTGCTGACTCCTGGAACCCAGTTCCTGGTGTTTCAGTCAGAAAAACAGGTGAGAGGCAGCACAGATTTGAATTCCTACTCAGGCAGCGTAAGCTCCTAGCCAGCCATTTGCCTTGAAATCCTTTGGATCATATATAACCATGGTGGGGTGTTTGCTGTCCTCCAACAGACCTCCTACTGTGACAAGATCCGGCACATTCAATTATATGTCAAACTTCGTGAGCAGCTCCACAACTCCATAAACTTGACTAATTCTGACAGTAGCTTATTGAAACAGGCAAATTATTAAGTTGGATTGATGCAATCTTCACAGAGCCCTGAAGTAATCAAAAAGTCACTGTTAAGTTCCGTTTGTTTTTGAGTAGAACATAAGCATGCATATTTAGATGAATGATAATGCATGGGTACGAAGAATGCCACAAACCATCATTGTCACCATCATTGTCACTATCATTTCTATACTTAAACATGGAAAATATGCAGTATTGTTCTCACTTTCCAAAGCTACAGATGGAACCTGTTTTGAATATGCAGCAGTGCTGACTGCCATCGCAGGTTACTCATTTCCCTCTTGCTCTGAAAATTATCCTGCTTTATCCATGGATTTCTTTTTTTTTTACAATTATATTCAAGTATATGACAGCATATCCGAATTCACAAGCTCTCTGTTCTGTGTATTTCATGGGTCATTCCCAGCACTGCATGGTAGCTTTAGCTCTGTCATCATAATGTTAAAAATTCAAGTTGTAATAGGAACCAATATAAACCAGAAAATTAGAGCAGCATCTTGCATAACAGGAGGGCAGAGGTACAGAGACTTCTGCCACTCACAAGTCAGTTGTTACTGCTCTTGTACCTTCAGAAAGAGAAACTGCTTACACACCACAAAGAAGAGCCTACTGTGTATTTCCAGGGGAGAAGAGGGAACAGTGAGAAGCAGAAATACCATGGCAGGAGGCAGGGAATGCCAGTTCTTTGCCAGAACATTGGCATTGACCAAAACAGCAAGAGATGACCATCCACCGTATGTTGTGAACAAGGCTCCAGAGCCACCCCACACAGATGAGGTTTACACGTATCTCTGAATAAGAAGCTAAACTGGCCCTAGACCTTCCACACAGCAGAAAGCACCAGAAGTGTGGAAAGAATGCACCATGACTTCAATACCTGTTGGGGTGTTTTATGTTTCAATGACTTGTTACCTGTTGGGGTGGACAACTGGAAATTCTGCAATACTCCAAAGTGACAATCCTGGCCAAGGGAATGGGCAAGAGTGCTAAAGGAGCACTTGCCTCAGAGAGTTTCTCCAATAGACCTTCAGGTCTGAAGTTTCCCTACAGATTATGTTGAAGGTATGCACAATGGATCATATGGAAGCTGTTGAACTGTTCATGTCTAGGAAGGTGCCTCCGTTGAATGGACAACACTTTTTCAGGGGCTGAACCAATAGAACATGAATTAAGACAATACAGTGATGGCTAATCATGTCGCTTCACACCACTCCAAGTTAAGAGTGATCTTGACCTCCTATGTTCAAAGGATTTGCCTAGGAAAGTTAGTTACATGGCCCTAGCCATTGGAGTTGTATACTTTATTACCATGATTAAACTTTATCAAGACTCCTCTTTGGGAATGGGGCTGACAAGAACTAGACCAGTCTCTGATAATGATTTTGCTGTGTTATCATTACATTTTTAATTTGCTATTTTGAAATTACATTTACCTGCTGTTGTAAGTAGCTTTGAAAAATGCTGACAAAAAGCAGCACTATGGTTCTAAATAGAGTTCTTATTGCTCGGATTCTTGCAAATGTGTGACTTCAGTTCTGGAGTTACTAAGCCACAGTTTCAGTTCAGAAATGTGTAACAGAGTAATCTGATGGAATGAATGAATGAATGAATGAATGAATGAATGAATGCACTATGTTTCTGTTAAACCTCCTCCCCAGTTGCAAAAAAGCAGCTATTTAGTCTTAGCTAAAGCAGTTCCCTGTTTGGTCTTAGTCTGGGAATATTTTAGAAACCAAATCTAAAAAAAAGAACTCTGATTCCAGCTGGATGGGGAAAAGCGGAGGCAGACAATAGTTCATCCTGACAATGTTGTAGCATTTTTATACAATACAGAATAGTCCTAAAATACGAAAGCAGACCCCACACAACTCTTATGAGGTGGGGAGGCAGGAGGGGAAGCATTAATACTAAATTGGTATTAATGATTCAAGTATAACATAGAAGTCCCTGCATTCAAATTTCAAGGGAAAAAATGGTTACTAAGCAAGGCCTTGAACATATATTAAGACAGCATCTTAATGACCACTTTGGCAGACTCTCTTCATTACTCAAAGGAAAATTTAAGAGTCACAAATAAGAACAGCATGCCCCATGCTGCAGCTCCTTTCCTTGCTCATACAAAAAGTGAAAATGGCAAGATTGTGCCATCTTTTGTGGAAAAATGAAAAGATCTGTTAGTACAGCCTGCTGGTTTTCAAAACTACAAATAAAACAAACTTTACTTTTTTTTTCTGAAATATTTTTCCTTCTCCCCTTTTGCTGCCCCCCTAAAGAAGCTGTAGACTATGATGAGGTCACTCCTCAGCCTTCTCTACTTCAAAGTGAACAAACCAACTGATATCAGCTGCTTCTCCTAAGTCTTGCCCTTGAGACCTTTCACCATCTTGGCTGTCCTCCTCTGGACACACCCTAATAGTCTGAAGTCCTTCTTATATAAAGGCATCCAAAACTGCCCCCAGCACTCGAGGTGAGGCCGCCCCAGTGCAGAGCAGAGGGGACAATCCCCTCCCTTGCCCAGCTGGCGATGCTGTGCCTGATGCCTCCCAGGACACGCTTGGCCCTCCTGGCTGCCAGGGCACTGCTGACTCATGTTCCACTTGCCGTCCACTCAGGCCCGAGGTCTTACTTAGTCATGTTGCCATTCTTGCTCTGCCCAATTTTAAGCAACACAAAAAGAGCAACGTAATTGCTGTGAAGAAATGCAACCCAAATGTCATGGCAGAGGCTATATAGCAATTACGTCAGGCACACGGCACTCTTACCCTCAACTTGTCATTTGTCTCCTGACATGTCATATGACCTCAGACTGGTCAGTTCACAACCTGAGCTAGATGTATTCCCTTCTTTGACCTGTAAAACTAGATGATCTTTGAACTAGCAAAGCATCTTCCTTATCACTCTATAAGCATGCTGACTGCCACAAGCATTTAATCTAGTGCCCCAAAGCTGTACAAAACCAAGGTATAGATGTGGATAGGCACATACATGGCTAACCATTCTGTCAAGTACTGGCACCTTTTGTTTATTCCTCATTCCCCTCCACTCACTCTATGCAGAAGAAAATCCAAGACACTTTTCAGTGCACTGGTTGTACAATGATAGCACAGTCTAAGCAAGTTGCCTCTGGAACTGGGTACATGGGGCTCAAAGGAGGCAGCTGTAAAGCTAAACTGGCTCTCGACATGGGTTATGAGGGCTTTGTAGTGTTGTAAGTGGACTTAGGGGCACCAACCAACATTAACTTGAAGGTCTTTCTTTCAACTTTATTGACCAGCATAGCTTGCCTGCTGTTGGAAAATCCTTAAGAAAGACAACTTGCTAAACAAAAAGTCACATTTTTGTGCAGTAATAATGTTTCTTCTGCCTTGCCCTCTGAACAAAACATTTTCTATGCTGTTTTCCAAAGCCACTGTAGAGATTTCTCCATTCTTTCTCAGCCCATGCAGAATTTTTTTGTGCACTTGCTAAACCATGCACATGCCAGTGGGTGTACAGCCAAGGTTAAACTGAACAACCAGAGACAGCTCTCCCACTTTTCTGTAACCTCTGCAAAAAAGGTAGAAACTGAAAATGGCCTCTAAGGCTTCAAATTGAACAGCTGACACTACATAAAACATTGAAGGAACACAGAGGTCAGAAATGAAGCAGGGTTAGCGATCATAAATTAGATGTGCTGAGATTCTTTGTTTATGCATCACTTGCTTTGTGCTTCACAAGAATTAGATCTGTCCAAGTACATTTCTAAGGAGGCAGCTCAGGATTAATTTCTGGCTAAATGAATCCTTTCTTGGTGACAAGCAGTACATGGTGATTTCTATGCAGCAGCAAAAATTTTCAAAGGCTATTTCCTTCATGAATTCCAGAAAAGTTTCTAGGGGAAGATGGTTTCTTTGTTAATTTTCTAGCAGTCCTTGTAAGAAGGTGAAATCATAAAATCATAGAATGGGTTGTGTTGGAAGGGACCTTTTAAGATTATCTAGTCCAACACCCATGTTTGAAATGTTTGAAGAAGCTTAAATATTTCTTTAATAAAAGTAGCAATGGCTCCCATTTAACATTATTGCAGTCACTTCACTGATTCTGTTGGCAAAAAGTCTTAAGGAACACTTTTGTTAGAAAAAGACTAGTGTCCTTACTAAATACAGTTTTTAAATCACTTTCTAAACAGCACTAGGTTCAACTTTGAGATTAAATTAAGGCTTGTCTGACACCAGAGATCAGATGTGCTTTGTGCAGGGGAAAGCTGGCAGAAGTTAATTTTAGGAAGGAAGTACATTCAAATCCACTTTTCTAAACTTATTTCTGAACTAGTCTTTTTGATCTCATTGTCATACATACACATGCATGTGTGTGAAAGTCTGTCATATGTATCTGAAATGTCTAGGCCTAGAAAAGAAGCTACACACATGACAAAGACTTCAAAACTTTTCATTCTTATCTATCTTAATTTCCTCATAAAGAAAAATAAACTGGCACATTGTTTCCTGAACAGCAACAAACTACAGGTAGAACATTTATATGTGACTATAATGGGAAAATTAAGTGATAAAAAGAGTCTAAGCATAAACGGTTTCCTTAAATAGAAAAGATAAAACTCTGGCTACAGTGAAATCAATGTTACAGCTTCTGCTGACTTTACAGAATCACAGAAAGGAGGGATGGAAGTCAGGCTTCCCTATCCTCTTCATTATAAATGTTTCATAATAGATAACACAAAATTCAGAGTACAAGGAAGAGATGGTAAGAGGGACAATGACCCCCTTACCACTGGCAGCAGGATCCAAGCCATGCCACTGCCCCACTTCTCAGCACATAGCTGGGTTCCCACCATTAGCCTGAACAGCTGTTTTTCAAGAAATAGATTAACTCCTGCTCACCACTTTTAGGAAAACATTTTTGGGGAGCCATAAAAAAAGAAAAGAAAATCACTTATATACACCCAGCTTCAAAAATGTAGTTATCTATTTTCTTCAGGTTTTAGAGACTAGTGAGTGGCATGACCTTGCCCCTTGGCAGACTTTTGGCAAGAACGCCCAAGATAGAAATGCAATAATGTGCTCCAAGATCTTGACCTAATCTCTACTTAGCATGTTCCTGACACCTATCAAAAGGGAAAAGTCACACATTACCTTTTTAGTGCAACAATTAACAGCTAGGCAAAAGCAAAAGCAGCTAAACCCAGATGTTTCAAATACAGAGACAGCAAAACAAGTACAGAATTGCTGATCTGCCTAGCATGGGTTTGCTGTGATGTGGGTGCTTAGCTGCACTCAGAGAATTTCAAGCACTTTTGAAGTATGGAGCATTGACAAGTATTAGCTCAGATGTGTTAAACACATTGTCAGGTGACTATAGCCTGGTCAAATATAATAGAAAGTGACCACACATTTCCTACAGTTTGGAGCTTTGCAGCAAGAATGTAGAATGAATGAACTTTACACTATGCAACTGACAGAGAAGGACACCAACTGTTCCACTTGGAAAGTGTAACTGAAAGAACAGAACCTAATATCTGATCCCTTTAGGCCCTGTAACAGCATTAAAAGATACTGTAAGTAATGTAGAAACGTATTCTGCTACACACAAGGACAATTCTCTAAACTGCTTTGCCTATGTTTTAGTTTATATCTTCACCCCAGCCCATCATTTTCACTTGTGTAACTTCTCCCTCTCAGGGCAGCTGATACCCTTCCATTCCCAATGTGGCTGTTTAGAATATTCAGGGAATCAAATTAAAATAGATACTCACATCAATAGTTTGGATTTTCTGGCCCCAAATGGTAGTCCCTGCCTAGAGGTGCTAAGATTGGTACAAGACTTGAGAGGACCTTATTTGCAGTTTCCTAATTTTAGATCTTAACTGTGGACTGTACAAGCAGCCAAGACAGAAGTAGAAGGTCTTTGACCATGCCCTAGGTGACCATGGCCAAACCTATGGCTCTTTCTATGGGCAAAGATGTGCAAAACAGCCCAGAAAGACCTTAAAAGCAATTTTTTTTTTTTTCTGCCAGTGAGATAGAAGAATGAAGATGTTCTACACAACTATTCAGCTAATCACAAAATCCTCCCAAATTTTTTCTAGTCCCAAATGAATTTCTAGTAACAACCTGACATCTACAGGAAGAATCAATCCATGAAGGGAAACCAGAAAGAGCGAGTCTCTTGTTCCCTTATGAGCATTAGAGATCACTTTCAGACAAATTACATTAACTTTTTTCTCACTTAATGAGTGACTTAAATGTATAACAAGAAGAGAGTATATCAGCTGAGTTTTTCATGTTATTAGCACCTACAATCTCAAGTTATGCACAATGCTAGTACTGTATCTAGCTGTACTGTAACTAACTGTAACTGTAACTAACTGTAACTATCTAACTGTACTGAATATTAAAATATTCAATTTCGCAGTACAGATTTGATGAGAACTATCACCTCGCTTCTGGACAAGGGATCAGGAATCTTCACCACTTCTCAAAACGCCTTTCGACCCCTCACAATAGGAATTACAGCACATGCCTATAAATCCCATCCATCTCTGGTATGAACACTTTCAATATTCAATCATTTACAGAAAAAAACCACAATACCTTTTAAAGGGAACACAGCCTTCCATGTCAAAATACTGGCAGCTTTGAGCTTTTTTCCTAAACCAGGCTTCATTTTTTTAATACTGGGCATTCAAAACTTTGTATGAAATCAAAACAAACTGAAGGCTATCAGGTCCTTGGTAAATCAGTCCTTATGTGTTAGTGGATGCAGGAACAAGAGTACAGTGTGATCTTCAAGACCTAGATTCTCTCCTCAGTGAGATGCTGGTCTGCTGGAGGGCCTGCAAAGAGTGATTTCATTGCCTGCGATTCTGTTGCTCCGTTAATAAAAATGGTTTAAGAGCATTTAGCTTTTTTTGAAAACACTTTTTGATCTGCTGATGAAAACCACTACAAAAATCAGTCTTGCTCATTTCCTGATTCTGTATTTGTACAGTAAGGGACCTACCTAGAACTCAATGGTTCTACACCAGTGAAAACCAAAGTATGATAACAGCAATCACTAGGAAAAGATTTAGTCAGGACAGTCACTGCTACTTGATTTTCAAAAACCAAACCCCAACCACCTCAAATCTAGTAGTCCCTGCATAGGTTTACCTTATGTTGCAGTATTAAAAATGAAGCAGAATCGATTCATTCACTTCTAGTCAGCAGCAAAGTTCTTCTAGGTGATCTGTCAACCACACAGTTAGCAGGTCCAAACTTGCTTAGTAGCTCCAATGAAAGGGAAGTTGTCAATATCTGTTTTTCATTGGGAATTGGGCTGACTCCTCACCAAGTCTTTATACACAGAGGAAGATATAAATTAGATGGCAACAGATTTGTTGCTAACAATCTGGGTTAGATTTAAAACTATGACCTGCTGCACAATGCTTTATATCTGAGATGAGCAGTTCCCTTTTTCCTGTGTCTCATGTGTAAAAGAAAGTATAATGGTGGCATTTCTTCACCATAGTATTCTTTTCTTGAATTGTATGTCATTACCTAGACATAAATTGCCCTTTACTACCATACCCTCAGCCAGATGTCTGTCCCTATAAAAATGCTCTGGAAACAGCATCTAGCCAAGACATATATTGAAAATGGATAATTTGTATGGGCATAATCAGATCGTAATAAAAGAAACAAAACCTGCACACCTCTACATAGTATGTGGATACTTTTAAGTCTCCAAGGCCTAGTAGAGGATCAACAAACCACTCAGTTGGCTTATTACTGGTCTTCATTTTGCATTACTAGATGAAAAGTCCTATGATGGTTGAAGTGTACACCTGTAATCTTTTCCATAAAATTTAGGAGACTGCAGAGATGTCTGCAGATTAAAACTGAAACATTATTGCAATAGGATAGTCCAAACACAGGTCAAGAAAACCCAACCAGCTGGTGTCCTTTTCCTGCCTCCTCCTTCACCCCTCTGTCCATACAGGCTTATGCATATATAACAAGTAAGCCATATGCTTTGTCAAAAAAAAAAAAAAAAAACAACAAAAATTAAGCTATCCCTGCATCTGTTTTGTACACACACAAGCAATGTGTATGCACATAATTAAAAACTGAGATTACACTTTCCATTTCAGTAGACTCACAGGTATGACAGGAGATTGCCATTTCAAAGGTCAATGAAATTCTTAACTGTAGGGGTAAGAACATTTCAATGTCTAACCATTAATTCCTTTTGTTAACATCTGCTTAACTAATTCATTGCAAATGGGCTGAGGAAAGTTCCCTTTTCTAACAGCTCCATATTTTCTCCTCAGCCAAGGAGAAAGTCAGAAGATTCCAGCATCTTCGAAGGCAATCAACAACAGCAAGCAACATCAGAGTCATTAGAGTCTTATTTTGACAAAAGTTAATGTCTTGTCAAAAGTTATGCTGCGACATTTTGTTTTAAGAAGGAAAAGTAATCTCAATTTTTCACCCTCTGCCTATATAATAAAGAATGGAAGACAAGAGCAAAAAAGATTTTTTTCAACTTTTCCAGTCTCACTGAATTCTTGCAGCTAAAACTCCTTTAACAATATTTATACACTAACCAATTTAAAGTGAGTTACGTGATGGGAGTGATGCACACCAGCTTTTTTAAGAGCCTACAAAATTGAAGGCTCCAGTGCAAGAATACTAGGATATTTTTTCCTAGTCACTTGAATGTCATTCTTTCTTTTATGAAATGATCAACTGCTGGCTCTTCTGTGAAGATACAATCCTTGCAATCCCATATGCGTTCGCTATAGTTTCAGTATCTGCATCTACAGCTCACTTGACACCTTGCTAATACATCCTTAGTTCTGTCTCTCAAACATCTAGTTCACACTAATCCTGCCACTAAAATTAAAGCTCCTCGCTCACCTCCCCTTGTGGAGCAACCCATTATTACTGTAGTATATTAAAAAAAACCAAAAGAAATGAAGAGCAAGAACAAAAAAAAATATCATTAAGCCTGTACTGTTTGCATTTCAATAGAGAGAAGAGCAAGAGAGACCTGCAAAATGACTACACTTTGTTCAGCATTCTTTTCCACTGCACTTTAATAGTAAAACCTCTGGGCCATGCTTTCTCACAAAGGTATTCAGAGGATATTTATTCCCCCTTGTTTCATTAAGATCCCTCTTAATTAATGTTATTTTAAAATATACACACAGGACCATTTTCATAAATTCAACAGGACATCACGAGGCAAGTGCATGATACAGTGAAAGCATTGTTTCATAGCCAGTATGAGAATTCTGCTAGGAATGTCACCTTCGTTTCTCCTCAGCTAAAGAACAGTGGTGCTGTAGGCTGACAATACCTCAGTCGGCCACGGATCTTCATGTGTTAGATAACTCTATGTCACGGAAGCTGCACCACCACTGCTTGTAAGGAGGTTCACAGAAACAGCCTTGGTCTAGTTTGGCCCTAACAGCAATCACTGGTGCCTAAGAAAACAAGAGGCTTTCCCTTATTACTGTCAGCAGTGCGGGACTTAGCCAAGGTCAGTGATTGAAGTACTCTGACACTACCTCATAGAGGGCGGGCAAATCCAAGTAGGATCAGAAGCTACCAGGCCATGCAAGTGAGGCCATATGGCAGTGTGAAAGCATGGGGTAAATTGCCAATCCTATTTCTTATTCCAAGTTCAGCACCATAATATCTAAGATTCTATTACAGAAGAACTGCTGTACTAGATCAAATGTTAAGTCCCCACCACATCAGCAGCTTGCCTTTGACAGTATGTGAAAACCAGACACATTCAAAGGAAGCCCAATAAGCAAAACACTAAAGGAAGTCATTTTAAGAATGTCAGCTGATGCCCTAGAGACAAAGGTCAGATTAAATCACAGAGCAAGTGAGATTTTTTATTGCTCTCAGATTTGACTAGTGGTAGTCTTTTCACAGAGAAACCCAAAGTATCTTTGAATGCTTCACTGTTGATACCATCCTACAGTAGTCAATTCCACAACCAAAGCAAGTATTGTGGGAACAGCATTTGAGAATTTTTTGGGTTTCAAGTGGCTTGCATATTGATTCTCCACATTTTACAGAAGAAGATGAAGAGAAACTACAGAACCCCTTCTCTACCAAGTTTCATTATTTTGCGTTCTGTTACAGTGTTATTTATTCAACTCATGCCATTTCATTATTCAACTTATTTCTATGACAAACTTAGTCTTCTAAGCAATCTTCTCTGGTACTTCATACTTCTTCTATCTCCTTGAAGCGAAGAACAGCAGAGCAAGCTTTTCCCTTCAATGCCAAAAGTCCAGGAAGTGAGAGTCTTTCACCCATCTTGTCCCCATTACAGACGAAGCTCAAGCATGAGACAGCACAGCACAAAGACCAGCACCGCATCTCACTGTGACACATTCTCCGTCAACCATGAGCAGTTACAACTGCAATACAAATAACCTCTGCAATTCACCACTCCAAAAGACTCAGAGAAAGACAACAGATTTGCTTTGAGCATAGACAAATGATCCCTAGCAGTTTTTAAAGGCCAGCAGCTTAAGAAAAACCCCCAATTATGAGAATAATCCATACCAAAATGGTATCAGACCGTTTCCTGCTCTTTTCCTGAAGTAAAGCTGCTTGGCTTCATTTGCTGACATCCACTGAAATACGGGAGAACTTTTTCAAGGAATTGGACAGTTTTATATCAAGGTCATGTGACTGCCTCCCTGCTGAAGCCCATATATCAAAGCAGGCAGCTGCTAGCCTGAAAGCACAGCACAGCATCTATTTTCACATAGGAATTACTGTGTCGCTTGGCAGAATTCTGTTCTATATTCAGGGGGTGACATAAACCACAGCAATGAACCCTGGAAGCTGAGTCTCTTTCTCTCTCTCCCCCTGCACTGCACTCAGAGGTGAAATACCAGCAAAACGAAACCTGTCCTGTGCCAGGGAACTGTATGCTGAACAAGCATTCTCTCAGTCTTTCTTGGTCCTTTACTCCAATAAGGAAAGGCTGGGCTCAGCTTCATTAATAATTAAAACTAGATATGCATAAATTATGTTCATGGAAATTATGGAGAGGTTAAGCTGAACAAATTGAGAAATAATCCTCTAGCAATACATATTTCAAAATGCCATACTCAAAAATACTACTCTGAGCTAACATACCGTATGTTACTGTTTAATGATTCTATCTGTCTGAGCTACAAACTTTTAAAAGGATTAAAACAAATTTATTTCTCAGTTCTAAACTGGCACAAGTCATAGAGATAAAGAAGAAAAAAATCAGATTTTTTTTTTTCAAAGAAAAGAGAGTTTTTGGCTTTTCTCATCATTTATTAAAAAATTACACCCATCTCATAAAAATGTGCCTTTAAAACTGGGATACTGCCAAGGAGCTTAGGCTTAACATTCAATCTAGTAATAAAACTGACAGATTGAAGGAGAGGACAGAAATGAATTAAAGTGAACTACAATAAAGACACACGGGAAGTGAATCACAGTGATTATGCCTTTTTAATGCACAAAAAGAGAAGAAGGGTTAACTGGCTTGGCAGATGTTCCACACAGACAGATCTTATTGGCCAGACTGGGACTAAATTGAATACTGAATTTGAATGCCGAGATGATAATCTTCCCAAAATGGAAAATGGCAGTGTGGCACAGCAATCTCAGCTGATGACACATGTACAGAGTTTATTCATTTATTCACACATAAATCAATGTATCAGGCTAGACTATTCTTTAAAGTTTAAGGGAAATGTGTGACAAATTGTTTTTCATTTCCTCTTAAGCAACCACAATGTAGAGGGCTTCTTGTTCTGACAGCCCGTTCAGTAGCTAACATAAGCTGTGGCTGCAGGCTGATAGCTCAGCTTCCCAAATCCTGGAGCCGAAGTGCCTCCCTAGGCATTCATGCCTGGAAATCTCAGTAAATATTTTACTTAAAAATCCATAGACGTGAAAATCAATTCAGCAGTGCAACTAAGCTTACACTTATTTATTGTAGGAGTCTCTGCGTATTGCTTTTGCCCTGACCTTTCATAACTAATTTATGTATGACTCACTTTCTAGTCTTCATGTTTTGCCTTTCTTAATGAAATGTGGCAAAAGACCTGCATTTAGAAATTCATATTTTCATTTCTTTTTCCATAAGCAAGTCTTTTTTTCTTTAAATTAGGCTAACTCCGTGCTGAGTAATGCCAGTGAATGTGGGGCTACAATAACAAAACAAATTTAGAAAGGAGAGATGATATATGCACAGCTGAGAGGTCTATTCAGAACATGGAAGGCTTACTAAAAAAGAGAAAGGAAAATCTCATTTACCCATTAGTCAATAGAAACAGAATTAGGAATCCAGTTTGATCAGGCTGCTGCAGAGAAGTTAAATTTAAACTTTATTTTGTCCTACGGAGGTGAAGAAAAAGGAAATAACAGCAATTTCTACCAAATAAGTGGTAGACAATGAGTGCTGGAAAACTTCAGAGGCATGATAACCTTGGCGACCTGAGAGTGAAAGAATTCTGTCATTCTGCAAAATGGGGGGAGGAATTGAGTATCAGTGGTTAATAATTGAGTTCGAATGCTGGGCACATTCTGAGATGTCCGTTTTTCCTAAGTGGTATTTTTTGACAGACAAAAAAATCCCAACCAACCAAACCCTAAGCTAAGAATCCAGGATGCAAAAAACTCCAAAGTGTTACAAGGATTGGGAATGTGTGATCTTTTGGTCATAACCTTGGATATCCTGTTCTTTACAGTATGCAGTTAACTTTTAGCCAAAATTCAAGTGCTCACCCACAACATTTTCCCAAGCAAGCAGCCAAGCTCTTCACTAATCCCATCACCTGCTCTGGTCACCAGAGAGGAGAATTAGAGAGAAAGACACAATGGCAGAGGACTTTGTACCAGATTGTCTCCTATTTCCTCACCCCATGAATGTCTCACCCTTATCTCAGCATGGTACACACTGTTCACTAAAGGAGGGGAGCAGGGCAAAAGAAAAATGCATCTTTCAGCCTTTCTGTGAGCAACCTGTACAAGCCATTTGTCTCAGCTTTGCCCAGGATTGTCTTTCACTTCCCAAAGCGCATTTCTGATGGTCTTGAGGCTAATGCTGATGATTCACTCAACTTGTGGCCACACTGTCACACGTGAAAAGTCACCAGCCGACTCTGATATTTCAGCTTCTCCTCTGTCTTCACTATTGGAACAAGGTCACCTGCACAGCTACCCCACTTAACAGTGACAGTGGAAAATACTCTGCTGAAGCACTCCTTCACCTAAGTTTCCCATCTTTCCAGAGTTATAATCAAACAGACACCACACTCCATGTTTTGCTGGGACTCTGTTCACCCCCTAGCACTGTAGACACATATAGCAATGACTGCAACCTTTTCAGCAGCTTTAGAGGACACAACATTATCATCCACTTTGTAAAAACTCAGTCCAATTTATTTCTTTGCACACCACCAAACAGCTGCCTTTCAGATAGAGGCTTCAGAAGTTCCTTACTATAGGGTTTAAATTACATATGAATTATTCCCAATGAGCAGCGACGACAAGAAAAGAGATAAGTCCCTTGCAGACCCTTTATCTTCCATTAAAGAGAGTCAAAGGGACATGCTTTAATAAAGAGAGCTTTCCCAGTTAAATTCCTGTGAATTATTTATGTTCTTCTCAGATGTTTAGGTACACATCCAGCCCTCAGATTACACATGTGCATTATCAGCAAGAAATGCAGAATCATTCCTGCAGGGAACTGGAATTACAGCAGAGTCTAGTCAAGAAGAAAATGTAGAGCCAGACAACTACTGCTCTTCCCTCCTGAAGTGTTCACATTTGGAGTTTGCCTGGAATACAGAATGAAGTTTGTCCATAAAGCAGAATTTATGCGCACAATTGTCATCATAATTCTACACCTGAAGTCATACTAGACGTATGAACACATGCCCTCTCTTTCATGTAAATGACCTTGCTTTCTTATAAAAACATAAGAAGTTCTACATTTTATTTTCTACCTGGTCCTTTTTCCATTCATCTTCAAAAAGGAGGTACTAATGATGTGCTAAGCAATAAATTTATGTGCCCTTTGAAAGAGAAGTCATTCTAGGTATACTGTCTTATACTGTATTTCTCTCTGTGCATCTGACTTGGACTAAGGCAGAAGTGCTGTCTTCCTCTGCATCAACAGCACTGGCACAGCAAGTATAGAGCTCAGCAATCATACCAAAATACCACATCTTTTGTATCAAACCCTACTAGTGAACACCCCCTGAAAGGATTGTAAAAGGAAACACCGTGTGCGGAGAGTTACAAGTTGAAGAAGGAAAGAGGGAGAGAGCAGCTAAAGGAAACACTGGGAATTGGCTAAGTTCTCTCAGGCTGCAATGGGCTTGACACAAGGAAAGAACAACCAAGTCTGGCCCCTTCATGCCAGTAAGCATCCCAAGCTGTGAACAAATCAGTCAGCTGCAGATGACAGCACAAAGATATGGGTACAGAGAAACAGATCACTAAAAACACATGGCTTTTACAAGTGCCAGAGCTCAGCACCTGAGCCAACTGACAAAATTGTGAAGGAGTCTGGGGGCTTGAAGCAGAGCTGTGAGACACCCGAACTGTGAAGCTAACATGAGTCACAACCCAGCAATCACTCCTCCCTTCCCAGCTTTTCAGTTCAAAAGCCAACCACAGGCTGAAATGAAAAGTCGTTGTATTTAAACTATCAAACCAATGATCAAGTATTGAGGATGCTGTGTGCACCCACAGTCCATGGCAGAGGTTTCTTTGTTATTAAGCTTTATGAGGGGGGAAAAAAGAGTTGTGTTTGATGTTTCCAGTCAGAAAATGTAACCTAAAGGCATGCCAGCCTGTCCGAATTATTTCCTGGAGGAGCAACCTCAAGAAAACAATGGGAAAAGGATCATGTTGAGCCCTTCCCTTCTCTTTCCATATTCTCAGCCTCTTCCCAACTCCCTCTTCTTCCTCCTCTTATTTTCCCTCCTCTTTTCTTTTAAACCACCCAAACCTGCTACTGCAGTCCTCCTACTACCTTATTATTATGTTTTTTACTGCTCTGTGGCACTCAACTTTTTCCATTTCCCTTCCTGAATACTTCACTACAAGCATGTTGCCTCACTGCTCTGTCCCCTCAACACGCATTATGTGACTGCTTTGCA
This sequence comes from Aleadryas rufinucha, assembly GCA_013397815.1. NCBI lineage: Eukaryota > Metazoa > Chordata > Aves > Passeriformes > Aleadryas > Aleadryas rufinucha. The sequence continues at coordinate 268,696 of VZTH01014054.1, forward strand.
TAAGAGAGAATGAAACTGCCAGTCTGATTACTGAGATAATTAGCGAGTACACAGGTACATGAGTTGTTAACAATTCTCAGAAAAGGCAGAAGAGGTCCCAAGTGCCAGGTCAAGGAAAGGGAAGGGAATTGCCACTAGGGAGTTGACAACTCTACCCTGGACAGAAAGGCTCCCTTGTGTCCCTCATCATGGACCTGGAGTTCGTTCTGAGAGCTACTGAACACATCCGTGCTCTTCCCATAGTTACGGTGAGTGTCCTTTAGCTGCTTTTATTCACTGGAGTCAGGAAAACGTGTCGCAACAGCTGCACTGGTAGAATAACCAGAACATAAATACTGTCAGTGTTTAGCAAGGCTGAAATTAAACCACCTTGGACTAACAGAGCTGAAGCAGAGTTCTACACGCACACTGAATCATGAGAACTATTTAATTCTGAAGTGTGACATACCACAGAGGGATTATTTTCTCTTCACCCACAAAGAAATAGTCTGAAACCTTATCTTTAAGAGCAGTCTTTTACATGCAGATGATGTTAAATGAGAACTTCCCATACTGGTAGCAGGAAAGGGGCAGAACACCTAGAAAGCTGCTGCATACTGTCATAAATTGCTTAAAAAACATCTGCCACAAATACAAAAAATAAAAAGACTTCTTTTATGATGCTAATATATTTTATGTGTATCTCTCTCCTCAGTCTTTTCTATCAGTATTCTATGGCACCAAAAGCTGCAAAAAAACTAAAAAGGAAACTGGAAAACAAAGCCCAAGACAACAACCTAGAGAGAGCTATTAAAAAGGAGTAAGAGGTTCGTATGGAAACTGTAATATTAATAGCTAATCATTTTCTCAGTTTTCGAATTCCAACATGCAAAGAACACATTTACAGTTCATAAACACGATTAAAGATATTTTCTCAAAATTCATAGCTGTCACAGATGGCAACAGCTATACCTTTCAGCCCAACTGCAACAGCTGGCTGTATGAACTACAAACAGCTGGACGGAATCCACTTTCAAGGCAAGCAGTAAAAACTACAGACAACCACACTACTGGTTTCTGAGAATCAAAAAGAATGCAGAGGAAAATAAATCAGAACAAAGCAAAACGGAACTATTTCAAAATACACCTTCTGAAGAGCTTCAGTCTGTCATCTCAAAAACATGCCATAAAATAGTACTTATAGAGTAGACAGAAACACATTCGTGCAGGACATACAGCACTAGTGCATTCAGTTATGTATCTGGGAGGAAGATCACTCAGAATAAACTGCATCTGGGTCCATCACACCCATCAAGACTTATAGACCTCTACAAGATTTAATCTTATTTTAAGAAGATATATTTGCTACAATTAATGATGTTATTTTAATGTATTTGACTTCTGTCCTAACATCAGCAAATTAGATTTCAAGATAAAATTAGTTCTAGCATCGATTCAACTTCAGTATTAATATTCCTTTAGTCATTAAAGATAATAACTCATTACAACAGACAACAGAAACATGCTCACCAGGTTATTAAAAAATCCATTTGTCATACATCTCATATGACCACATCCTATGCAAGTTAAGTACTACAATCACAAGGTAAGAAGAGAGATGAAATGAAATTTATCAACTGCTCTACTTTGTGCTGGCGCAGTTTTGGGTGCCTCAATATATGAAAGGTATAAAATGTCCAACGGAGAGTCATCCTCAGATGGTGAAGGGTCTGGAGGTGAAGCTGTATGAGGAGAGGCTGAGATCACTTGATCTGTTCAGCCTGGAGAAGAGGAGACTGAGGGGAGACCTCATTGCAGCATGCAACTTCCTTAGGAGGGGAAGAGGAAGGGTAGATGATTTCTTCTCTGTGGTGACCAGTGACAGGACCTGAGGGAACGGCCTGAAGCTGTGTCAGGGGAGGTTTAGGTTGGATGTCAGGAAAAGATTCTTCACACAGATGGTGGCTGGGCACTGGAACAGGCTCCCTAGAGAAGTGGTCATAGCACCAGCCTGACAGAGTTCAAGAAGTGTTTGAATCATGCTCTCAGGCACGTGGTGTGATTCTTGAAGCTGTCTTGTGCAGGGCCAGGAATTGGCTTTGGTGATCCTTGTGGATCCCTTCCAACTCAGGATATTCTATGATTCTAAGTACCTTCTCTGACACTCATCTTTTCTTCGTTATTTCCCAAACATTGCATTTAAAGAAATAAAAAAATAAATAACCACTGAAAATGCCATGTGCACTGGACTTTTGTACACTGGAGTAAGCCTGCATTCCTCACACTCCTCTGCTTCCATTATAAGCAGGATTTGTCTAAGTTATCAGATAATTATTCAGCCAGCAAATTAGACTGCCTCTGGCAATGGCCAATCACATCTAGTTGAATACGAGCATATCCCTTACTGTGCAAAATTATCCCCCGCTGAAAAGTAGAGTAGTTAGAAAACATGCATTTGACAAGAAAACTCCAAACTCCTTTATCATTGAAGGATGTTCATTAATAAATTTCAGAAGAAGATTTCTCTTATCAAAGAAAGATAGTGTATGACATATCTGAGCACAAAAGAAGGAATCTTATCCTGTACATCCTTAATTAGGATAATGAAGCCTTTGGGTTCAGTGGGACCACTTCTACAAATAAAGACTCCTCAGGCAAAACGCAGGAATAAGTCCCACTCTCAGAACTCATGTGTTTTCTTACATAACTCACATTGGTGAACTTCACAGAAAGGTCATAAAAAAACCTCAGTAACTCTACACATAGCTGAATTTCCAGAATGCCGGGGGCCAGACCAGCCATTAACTCAGGACAACATTACTGCAATGCCAACTGTTAAGTGAATGCCTGCTTCCTGTAAAAAAGAGACAGTAATTTACTTTGTCTCCCTTACAATGCAGACTGTTTTCACAACAGTTAGACGCCAGAATCCTTTATCCAAAAAGGATTTCTAGGGTACAAGCCTATCCCCATATGTTGAATCACTGTAGTACAGACTGCATTGTAACTAAAAAATGCTTGGTGCTTCCCACCCAACAGTGACAAGGGATATTTACAGTGATAGGATGTGTGGGAATGGTTCAAAGCTGCCTTTTGGGAGGCTCAGAATTGACATTAGGAAGCATGATTTTACTGAGAGGGTGGTCAGACTCTGGAAAAGCCTTCCTGCAGAAGGTGGCCAATGCTTCAAGCCTGTCAGTGTTTAAGAGGCAATTTGGGGAATGCCCTCAACAACCTGCTTTAACTTCAGGTCAGTACTGAAGTGGTCAGGCAGTTGGACTGGGTTGCTGTAGGTCCTTCCCAACTGGAACACGGGCTGGAGTCCTACGCCTGCTTTTTTCCCATTTACACCAATCAGTTGTGCCCCGTTTCTCATTCTGGAGTTCCCCCGGACAAGCAGAAAAAGCAATAGATTTGAAAGAGGTGTAGTGGAAGATGCATTGCACCTCCAAATGGCTGCCAACAGGCCTGTTGCCCCTGCTCCAGGCCACTGTGCACTTGGCCTCAGACCCACACAGCTCCATGTTTCCTGAGTGCACTTGAAGTGTGCAATAACCTGAAACATGACAAGTCTCCAAATACAGAAGAGCACTTAAAGGACTCGTAACTCCAAAATGATTCGATTCAAGCCTAAGACCCATACACATTTGTAGTGTTACTCTCTGTTTCATAACACAGACTTTAACTGCACATTTTACAAGTTTTTTCAGAATGGGATTAAAACTTCCTTTTCCCAGATGATTCTTCAGAACAGTAAAGCTAGGCTACATACTAAATATGTAAGCTAGAGGTAACCTATGGTATGGAAGCTGTCAAATAAATTTGCCATTCCAAATAGGTCATTTCAGGTACAACATGTAAGATAACCTGTATACTGAATAACACGAGTCTGACTGAGCACAAATAATGCCACGCTGTTCTTATCCAAATCAGAAGCACTACAATTTAAGCCATTTATTGTCAGCCCATTAGCTTGAATGTAACTGATATGGGTATGCTGATCATTTTACAAGTGACTTATTTTACATTGATTATGCAATCAATGAAAGTTTTCTTGTGATTCAGAGTAATAAAAAACCCTATAATCTACAGTCTATACACCTAAGAAAAACCAGAAACTCAGAGATCAATGCCCAGATAAAAGGATTACATTTAGCAAAAGATGTACCTATACCTCAGTGTATATGACACACAAAAATACTAATCATGATCAGGTCTGATGAACAGAAATACTGAGACTGATTTTATGTGCAGAAGTAACAAGCAGGTCTTGAAATGCACAGTTCAAGTTAAAATTAACACTGCTTGCTATGGCTCTCTAAAAGACTAGTCAATAAAAGGGTAGTTACTAAACTACCCAAGGAATATTTGCATGTCATTACAATCACTGTATCTTAGGAAGAACATTGCTGCAGAAGCGAGCAATTGAGATTACTTCATTTTGTGAATCTGTGTTGAGGAAGTTGATTATTCAGACGTGGCACTTATAGGTCTGACAAACAAAAAGCGGCAAAATGTTGGAGATGAAACAGACTGAACAGAATGTAACAGACTGACATCAATAATCAATTTCAGATGGTACCTAGTTTAATCATAAGTTGTGATGCCTAAAAAGGACAACCTGAAACAGAGACTAGACAGGGGTAGAGGAATAAAGGAGATATTTATTCAAAAGGCCTTCAGAGGTACACCCTGGCAGGCCAAAGGCTACCGAGATGGACGACCAGTCACGAGTTCTTCACACTGTTGTAAGTTTGGTCCATTTGCATATCAGCATAAATTCGCCAATTAAACTTTAGCTAATAATGTAACCGCCCCCCCCAACTTGCCCCCCTTTCTCGAGATGCTGGTTTACACATTTTGGCCTAGGACGGTCTGAGTGTCCTTGAAGAGCAAGCCTGGAGAGGCTTTGTTATGTCTATCTTAGCATAAGAGAGCAGCAGCTAACAGGCTGCAAGACAGATCAGAGTTACACACTAGGAATACAGAGAATACAGAATTTGAAAAATATAAAAGCTAAAACCTAAGGCATCAGTTGAAATACAGACAATATTTCTGAACTCCACAAATAAATACACCTTAAAGTGAGTAAATTCATTTGCTTCTGACAAAGATCCTTTCCCTTCTCCATCACGAAAAAAATATTTCCTTTTTAATAAGGTTGCATGTTCTAAAACTACATAACTTTCTCATCCTTTGCAGTGCTTAAGGTCTCAGGCTACTTTGACAAAATACAGGAGTACAGCCAGATAGAAGAAATGAAGAGCAAATGATGGACTTGTAAGCATGGAGATTGTGTCAGCACTGGCAAAAGACACACCTGAGGAACAGATGGGTCTTTCAAGCCACTGGTGACAGATGGAAGTACCCAAGAACATCAGAGAGGCCTGATGGCATCTTTCAAACAGAGTAAATGAAAAAGTTTCTGATTAGTTTCCTACTTGGACTTCTGTCATTTTTTAATTTTTTTTTTTTTTTACTTTTTTAATAATAAAAATTATAATGAAAAACCAGGAATCCTTTTATTGATTTACTGGCCTTTCAATCATTCCTTCAAAGCTGTCTGAAGTATAGCAGGAAGGAATGAAGCCACATTCTATTCAGAACACCTGCATTCACAGAGAATGTTTTCACGCAATTCTTATCTTGCTTTTGGGGGGGGTTTTAATGTCCCTGCACAACTTGCCAACTTTAAGTGTGTTTACTGTTTGTCACTTTTTATTCTCAGTTCAGAATTTTTGCTGAGGCAATGTTTCAGTTGATAATTAAATAGTAAAAAAATCCCTGGGCCAACAGCATACCATTATTTACAGAGAAAAATGCACATTCCCCTCAAAAAGATTATAATTTCCCATTGCGCATCAACCTCCCCTTCCTCCCATACCCATCAGAAGCGTCACTGACTTATCTCTAGACATGTTAACTCTATTAACCAATAAAACCCCTCCTTACATTCCTCTCCCTCCTCGGAACTAACACAGGGGCACAAAATGGGGATTGAATCTTTGAAAGGCAAAGCAATCATTATTGACTGCCACGCTTTGCATTCTGCTCTGTGTTTTCCCTGCACATTATTAGAGATGGGAAGCTGGCAGGCCAAGTGGAATGGTTCTCCAGGCGAGATCCAACCCTGACAGCTGAAATAAAACTGGACACTAGATAAAGAGATTGCACATCAACTGTGAAGATCGTGTTTGAATTTTCAATTTATTTGGGGAATGAGAGGTGACTCATTTCATGGAAGAAGTTGCACACTTAGCAAGTAATTTAATATTATTTTTTATCTCTACATTTGGGACACTATTCAAAACCTCTCAAACTTCACAGCTTCTACAAAACACGATGTCCTGGGGAAAGGACAGATGTATCAGATGATGTTCTAGAAGCAAAAGCAGATGGAATAGCAAAGCAATAAATGTATTTTCATGGATGTAGTTCACACAGTCAGAAGTGGAGGAAACTGCATCGATGTTGAGAGTATATAACCAGTTAATGGGAAGCATTTTCTCTAAACGAGATGTTTTCCAACATTTTCCCAGGAAACAGGTATTCTCAGCTACTCAGAGTCACTGAACAGGCTGTCACTGCAACAATATCATTAACAAGCGTGTAAAATATAAAAAGGGAATGTCATAATTTATAGCATTAAGAGCAATATTGCTACTGCTGATCTGGGATGCGAAGCCTGTTTCCTATAACCTTCAGTACCATTGTATCCAGCTCTGTCCTTAGAGAGATAAAGTAGCAATGGGTGTCGGACAGATTTAGCATTTCAAAATAATCTTATTCTTTCAATTTTACAGTCCCATTTGCCTGGCAGAATGCCACCAGAGTATGCAATTTAATACAGTCATTGCTGTCACAAGACGTACTAGATTGCTCTATCCATGGACTGTCTTCTATATATAACTGATAAGAGCTTGCATAATTAAGGTTGCATTTAGAAGTCTCAGCTATGTAACTAACAGCTCTTTGCAGTGTGCTTTCATTATATATGAAACTCAAGCTTCCCTCATAACAGTAGTTTTTCTTCTCCAAGAATGGTTTGTTGTTGTATTTACAGTGATGTTCAATGTTAACAAGGGCTCTAGATTTAAAACCTGGTGTAATTTCTTTGAACTTTTAATATTAAACTGCAGATGTTTTCTTCGTATAGAAGAGAAACAGAATTTCGTGAGTGTTGAACAAGGAAAAGTCTGGGTATTATTGTTATTACATCCTGGATTGTGAAGCAACTGGAGACTCCTTTGTCTGAGACTCATCAAGAAGTCCATCTCACTTCCTACACAGCACAAAAAGAAGCTGTCAAAAGGAGGAATACCTGGAAAGCTACCAGTAAAAGTAGATTTTGTGCACAGTTGTGGTACTTTTATTCCCAGAGGAAACCAAATGCATCTAAGTGTGACAAGACTTTCTCTTCCCAGGTAGTAAGAAACGAGTCATAAGAACAAATTTTGAGATGACAAATACAGGAGGTACAACTGCATGTTTTGCCTACAATTCAGAGGGCTTTCTCCATCAAAGGAACTCTGGTTTGTGTGCTTCAGTTGTGCACTTGCGTAGTAATCCACAAAATGACCCAAAGCTATTTCGAACCATGAAAGCTAAACAGACTTAATTAATTTATAACCTCAACTTTAGAACAGTCCAATTTTCTTCTTGCTTGGCACAGGACAATGAAAATAAGTTAGGTATTAAACACTCAGTACATCTTTTACAATCAGTGTTGTTCAGTTTACACAGTACCTCTGGAGGAGAAACGGGCCACTTATCAGGTGATTAAGTGATTCACTAAAGGTATCTGTTTAATTAGAAATAACAGTTGCAGGATCTGAGGTACAGCTTTACCATTACCCAAGACTCTCTCGAGTAATGGTAAAGCAGTCTTTATTCTGTTCAGCAGTATTTATTCTTCTGTTATTTCTAAGACGTTGGCAATAAGCACAAAAAATACCCTGAAAATGAGCACTGAGTCTTCTAGGAAACTTCTGCAGCTACTGGAACAGAATTCAGTTCATGGGTTCTGCTTGACGGAGCATTAGAGTTATGCAAGGGCTTCACTTCCAAAGGCTTTCAGGACAAATTTTGGACAGGTTCTACTTTGCTCATTTTTAAATAATGTTAGGAACAGTCTATGAACCTCAGACAAGTGTGGGCCATTTTGACCCTATACATATTCAAAGCAGTTAGAAGTCAAGTGAATTGAATTCTCCATTCTGCAACTCTATTTATTGTCCAAGAGCCAATAAGACAGAGAGAGTTCTTCTTTCGCTTCCTTCCCCTGTCCCCAGGGGTAAATATGCAGTTTGAGTGTACAGTAATAATCCCTGTAAGAAATTTGTGACTGTTGTCCAATCACTTTGCTTTCACTTCCTACAGCATAAATTCCTACCATCACAGAAATTAAAATACTCGATACTTAGAATAATATTAGAAGAGCACACAACACTCTGTACCTTACAGCTGACTTACCACTGACATGAGTGCATGCTGAGACTTTAAAAAGATGTTAAAATGAGACATCGGTTGTGAGTACCCAGGTAACCTTATCTGTAGGTAGTGCAATTTGCATTTATTTATCAATCTAGATACTTACATGGTTCCCTCACTGCGTTACTAAGGCATTGCACAGGCAGCAGTGAATTTTCCCAGGAAATGCCCTTGCAAAAGAAGCAGGATTATCTCCAGGTGAGAGATGAAGGACAGATATACAAAGGAACAGAGTGCACTGCTGAAGGTCAGTCTGAAAGTCTGAAACAATCATTGAAAGTCTGTGAAACAACAATAATCAGACCAGAAGTCTCCCAAAATCACAGACTGGCTGTGACTCCTCCTATGCTTGTCCTTCCTCTCCAAAAGTCAAAAAGAAACAGTAACATGGCCTTTTGTCTCTCAAGCTTGAGAAAATATTATTCCCTCTGACTGAAATAAACATAAAATGTTAAGAATGCTGAGATTTTCTGTGTCATGCAACTGCAAAAACCTTAGTGGGCATTTATCCCCAATATTCATGGCAAAATGCTTATATGATAATTATCCTACCAATCCCTGCTGCTGCTAGTGGTAGCTGTGAGAGATGAGTAACAGAGGCTATTTTCATCACACAGAAATAATTCTGCAGCAGCTCAAACTGAGTTTATAGTATTTAGGAGCAAAGACGACATCAGTCTACAATTCGGGAGTTTGTTAAGAGTCCTTGCCCTGAATGATCAATTTTCATCAGCTTTAAATCCAGGATGGGTGTATGTCAAACCTAGCTGCTTCCTAGCAAAATCTATGGAGATGATTTGAAGAAACATAGGGATGAAGGGAATTCAAATCTAACAAAGCAGTTGTATGGCTAAAACCATTCCTTTCTTTCTTTTATCTTTTTTTTGCAAGGGTGGAGAATCAATTATAACAGAAAGAGTAAGTTTTCCTACAAAGCATTGCTTGCTTTTAGCCTCTGACCTTCACAGTAGCATAATGCTAAACCTTCCTGATTTTCATCCTAGACCACTAGGAAAAAACTCAATGCTCACATTAGAAATTCCCCCACCACAAACAGCCTGATAACCCTAGGAATGACATTGGTAAGCAAGGGTATTTATAGCTTGGTTTTGATGGGTGTCTCTTTGGGAACATAAAAACACAGACAACATGGGTTTGTAGCGCTCCTAGCACTGCGAAACTACCAGGAAGCTTAGAGGTGTGAACTGACTATAAAAGCAAAGCAGACAGAAACACAGATTTAGGCTCAGAAAGGAGCTTCTTTGAAGCAGGAATTCTAGGACCCATGGGAGTCATTTGCTTACTCTGTAATGCTGTCCACTCTCAAGGACCAAATGGTCATTTCTGAATAACAATGTCCAAACTTCTGTACAGACCTAGATGCCTAGCATTTTCCTGGAGAATATGAGAGCTTTTTTATATTTTTCATGCTTGGTACAAAAGACATTTAAGTTTGACCCAATCTACCAGAGTGTTTTACGGCTTACACACGTGGACGGTAGGTCTGGGTCTACAGAAGTGTGTTGAACAAGCCTCTCTGCACCATAACACATCACATGTTGCCTGCCTGAACAAGTCTAATGGACTTTTTCTGTCCAGAGTTCTTACCCCATCATCAAGCCTGAGAAAGTGCCTGAAGTGGGCTCATCCTGTCCATACCAAATCTGTCATCAGAAGGACTGAAGAAACAGCACAGATGTCCATACAACTTGGAGGATGAAGAAGTAAGAATGTCATTTAATAATCTGTGAGCTCCCAGCATCCCAGCTAGCCAGCTGCAAGCAGCACTTCTCAGGTGCACTTCTTCCCTTGAAGCAGCTCACTAATGATCAGAGGCACACTTAATGAGTTTGAAGCAGCACAGGTTGAGGATGGCATGGCTCAGGGTGTCCTGGGGAAGACACAAATTGAAGGAGTAGCTGAATGTCTCCCTCTTTCCCTATCAGACAGACCATCTTCAAAAAATTCTGATCCATAATGGCAGAAAATCATTAGGACACCTCCATTTCACTCCAAAGAGAAATCAGCTTATGCAGGAGCTGCACCATGGCACAGTCAGTGTGCGATCCTCTCATACCCTTGACAGTCCTGTAACCAGCCATTAAGCCACCCAGCCAACCCTTCCTAATAGCTCATAAATCAGCACCACAATTCCAACATCTGCTGTTGAGACAGCACGTGTAACTAATGGTAGCACTGAGATTAGAACCTGGTACTTGTCTGGGTCTTTCCTGTGCCAGAGAAGGCTTAAAGGGAAATAAACCCCCTGAATGAAAACTAGACAGGTCAAAAAAGGACTTTATCTTACAGAAATGACAAAAATAATTCATCTTGAAAATATGGCAGCTGTAAGGAAAACCAACACATCATCCCAGCAAACTTCCCATCAGGATATTGTGCCTTACCAAAGTACAGCATATTAAACTATTTCTAAATGGGAACATAAAGTGGCATCTGCTGATTCCCAGCATCAAATTCTGCAGCAAATAGCCTCCCTTTAGGATCACCCAGTTGAACCTTCACCATGTCCAACTCCAACACAGATGGCAAGACCAGCTCAGCCCATCATGGTGTGATATAAGATTCCACAATCTGGTGTGACAAGAAACTGTTTTTCATTAAAATTATATAAATTTGCTTCAGTATGTATTTTCCCACAAAAGGTCTCTGGATGATTTAAGCACCCCAAGAGTCCTCACACTTATTCCAACCATCCACTTCCTCTAGCAACTCTTCACCCTCATCTTCCCCTCTGGTAGGCATCTAGAACAGACACCAGAATAAAGCATCTTCTTTTCTCATCCTCTGACACTTTTCTACATGGTTGGGATGAGAGTGTTCACCCTTATTTATCAATTCAATGTCACCTTCAGCCTCTGTCCCCTCAACTTACTGCATCCCTCCGGAGAACTGAGCACCCTGAACCCATTCCTTTCTTTCCATCATGAGCAGTAAACATTTCAGGTTTTTTTAATGTTCAGGAATTTACTACAAGAGTGATGGCACCAGAGAGAGACCCTGTCTTTGCATCCCTTTTTTTGCCTCCTTTCTCACATACATGAACTCACATAAAAGATAGAAGTGCTTTCCTTCCCCTACGTGCACCCTTTAATTAACGCATGTTCCTTTAATTTCTTATAGTACTCCACACATCCTTTTGATGCACTAGTGGATCACTACTACCATTTTATTAGCACTCCCCAGCAAGCTTTAAAAGGCTGCAGAACAGAATGATGCCATACTTTTGATGTAGATATTGAGTGTTACAGCCCCTTTCTGCACAAAGGCGGCTGCTGGCACACACTACATACTCCCATGAACTTGTTTATATTCTTTATCTTTCTCTTCCACAACGACAGGCTCATTGCTTTCCTTTATTAAAGCTCATCAGTTTTCCCACGTGTGAAATATATTAAATGTATCACTTCAGTAGGATAATAAGACTTAAACTAAGCTAGCTTCAAGTCAGTACTTCCATCCTCAGCTTCTGGCTTTAATTCTTAAGTCTACCACTAAGTGTCAACACTTGTACCCAGCTCTGGTGCTGATATTCAATGGCCAGCAACTTGACCCTGGCCACATCATTTCAATTATGCTTCCCATCCTTCTTACTTGTAAAGTGCTTGTAATTCTCAGGCAAGGGAAGCCATTCATTCCAAATTTTCTTACACTATAAGTGTCACAGTGCCATGATGAAAGGTACTATGGAAGTGTAAAGTGATAGTAAAATGTTATTAATGTGTGTATGAAGACACCATCACCTGAACTTCCAAGCACATTTTCAGCCCTGGAGAGGACATCAGAACCAAGAAACAGTGCTGCAAGAAAACTAGCAAGGGTACAATGAAGGGTACAATAACAATAATAATTTTTTTCTAAGATCAAGACGGAACCCTTTTATTTTTTTCCTCAAGTGCTAATGCAAAAGAGTACTGGCATTTTTACAGTTCTTGGTATTCATCAGTACTAAGAGTAGCAATCAAAGTGTTTTCCCTCCAACTGAATGAGACCAAAGAGAGAAATAAATTCTCACTTTGAAAAAAAAATAGCAAAATACTGACATACTCACTTAGCTCTAAGTTTATACATTTGACACTCATATTATTAACTTCCTATTCATCTACAGAGAAAATTCCTTCATCTTTATAACAAAATAATTTAAGTTCTGTGCAGCAAAACATCAATCTAATATTGAAGCCATAACACACACACACGCGTGCACATCTGTACAGCCAAACTGAGCAATCACCTCTTGCAGCTATAAAGTAACTTCCACCTTTTACATTTTTGCAAAGTGGAGGTGTGTTGAAACATAGCTGGGCAAATTGATTTTGGAATCAGGCCAAACCTGAAATTAAATGCTTTCTGACAGCTGTCACTATCTGTCTGTCATGCATCAGAGAACATCAGGCCATACTATGACTTCAGCTGAAGAACATACATCTTTTTTGTCTAAACCACTGACTAGTTCAGCGCTGTCATGACAACTCTTGTGCACATTTCTTACACCTTTAATTAATACCCAGCAGGACATTACACATGAAATTCCACTTGCTTCTTTCCTTCCAGGAAAGTATAAATAGTCATAGGGTCTCAGCCAACTTTAAGCCTTGCCAGGTAAAATACAACAGTACAATTCAGAAACTGTCTCCTGACCCTCAGAAGCCACTCCATAGGCCTTCCACTACTTCTGTGGATTTGCAGTTACTATTGTTTGTTAGTCTACCAAAAGAAGACCCACAAACACCTTTGGAGAAAATGACAAATGACTGCACATTCTCATTGCTTGTACCACAAACTTTCTCCAGTTTGCAATCTAGGCAAATAAAAAAATCTTTAGTCGAAAACTCTCCATTAGACTGAGCAACTTGCTTTGCTAGCAGGCAATGTGTCAGTTGTAGGGAGAGCTTGGGAATATGTTGATGTACATATACCAAACACAACTGATCACATTTCTCCACAGTACAGTTGCTAAAATGGCCAATTCAAAGAAGATGGGACCAAATGTTGAAGTTACCACAGAATACAAAACATTACATCCTAAGGAGTCTCAACATGACCAAATATTCTATACTTTAAAGCATAAGATGCAGCAGATACTTGGGAGACAGACACCTGAAGAACTGCATCTGGAAGACAGATAAACAGCATATGGGTCATAAGCAGAATGCTGTTGCAATATTGTTAATCAAGGTAGTTCAGCCTGATGTTTTTCATCCCTTTTTCCACAGGAGCCAGCTAAGAACTATACTGTAAAATTTTGTTCAAATTAGCTTTGAAATGGACATGGAATTTAGCTGTAATAGCTTGTGTTTGTGCCAAGTATTGCTGCTATAGCACAGTTCTTGTTAATGTCTTTAAACTATGAGCACGCTGCAATTACTCTGCATTGATTTTAAACGCAGACTTAGCCCAGTAACGTCTCCAATTTGTAAGCAAAACATCAGCACTATAAATCAAACTGTTAAAGTCACTGTTTGAGCCAAACATGAGCAAATTAACAGAGAACAAGTATGGAGATCTGTCTTTAGATTTCCACACATTAAATCTGTGGACTTTGGCACCCATTGCTTTGTGTTCTGTCATCCACATGGTGGAGGAAGACAATTGCTGAATGACAGTAGCTTTATTGCTGTGTCCCTCACTGTTAGTCCATATACACAGAACTGAAGATGACTTGCAGGTTCTTCCTTCTGCAAGGTTAAGAAGTGCAGACACAGGAAAGCCATTTGCTTGACAGTACAAGCCTTTCACATGCAGCCTTACAGTGGAAATGGTGTCAGAATCTCCAAAAACTGTGCCATGACAGAATGCCAGAAGAACAGGATGTTGAATGAGCAAGTGATAACTACTTGATATAAGATTTGATTAGATCAATATCTCTGTGTGATGTAACAAAACATTTCATAGCAGCACAGATGCACTGTCAGGGCAATGAAACTAGAGAAATTCATTATATTTAGAAGTTTCTTGCTCAGAAGGCTGGAGATATTTTAAGGTTAAACTTGTGATGCACACAATAGCACACACCTAAGAAACAGGCAATGAAGTCAGAAAAATATTCCAATTAAAATTAGGTTCTGACACTTTGTCATCCACACCTGAGCAAATGTGTCCAGCACAAAATGACAGGCTCATTTTTAAACCTGCCAGCTTCCAAAATGACACCATGGTTCTAAGAGATGTACTAGCCTCCTGATTTTTGCCTTATCCATAACAGAGGTGTCAAAAATTCTCTTGTCTGTGATGTACACAGCTGAAGAGAACCCCAGCACCGCACTGGATCTGCCTGGACACTCCACAGACACTGAAACATCTCAAAGGTGCCTCTGGTGCTCTCAAATGCATGGCTAACACATAGCCATGGGTGGGGGCATACGCAGCTGCTCAGACAAACCCCTGCTCAGAGAGAAGAAAGAAAAGAAAGAAAGTGGGGGGGAAAACACATTTCTTCTGAGTGTCAGTACCAGAAAAAGAAGCTGTTGTTGCTGCACTCTAACCAGGCAATGACTGCAAGGCACTTAATTTTCCAATTAATTAGATCCTAACTCTAAATGTAGAAGTAATTGATGTGTCAACACAGACAAATGAAACAGCTCTCGACATAAAAGCAAGGACGTTGCATCTACCCCTCCATACTGGATGACGGCTTCTATGATTTTTTGTAAAGAATTGCGTCAGTGAGAGGCAATGCCACTGCAGCTCAGCAGCCATGTAGTGGCATATTTGTTATATAAGGTGCCTCCACATCATTCCATGCTTTCAGCAGGCAACACGTCCCTACAAAACTCACCACCTCTTTTCTTCAACTATAGAAACTCCTTTATAGTGTTTTCAACATGCAGTTCACCTAAGTATTCACTGACACCCGTGTCTTCCAAACGCTATTTGCTTTCTTTTGTCAAACACACTGTGAGACATCAATTCAACACTTAAAATTGCAAAGAAAGATGCGTGATCTTCTTTTAAAAGCTCTCTGAAAAATAGCAGCCAACTGCCCCCAGTCAGATTGACTGTCACCAAACAAGACTTAAAGCACTAAGAACTTAACACACACCAGTGAACGTGCTACTTTCCCTTAATTTCCCTTTTGTCTGGGCACATCATCCAGTGACATTTAATCAAATTTCTTAACTACAGTCTTTATGGGGCGAGGGATGTTTTCTTTGCCTTCATTTATAATTACCACTGCAACGGGAGACCTACTGGGTTCTACCAAACCCTACTGAATTAATAAAGCTGGCAGAAAGAGGCACAGGGAAGCCAAAGCAGGAGTTAGTTGGGAAGCTTACGTAACATCAGAGCAATTCCTATCTTTTTTTTTTGTTCTGTAAACACACACCCACACATGTGCACACAAAAACACAGAGTTAGCAAGCACTATCAAGAATTGTTGTAAGCCTTTTTGTAATGCTAGTCTTGTTTGGTTTTTTTTTTTTTAATCTAACTAAATTACTGGCTCCAGGTAGGAAGCTTTTGACTAGCTTCTAAAATGCTTGATGGGAAGTTGCAAACTCACTGGCAACCACGGCAATAAAACCAAAAATACTCCCAAACCCTTCACTAAGCCATGCAGCTGTTACAGGTCACTGTCAACGTGCTGTACAATACTTCAGTTCAGAATACCTGAGTTCCTACCATTCCACTACCTTGCTCATATATCACTACTAATCTCCCTTTGAAAGAAAAATATATTAACAGGATACCAGAAATTCAGTAATAACTTGGGGAGGCAAGATTCATCTAAGTTTAAATGAGGGTTTTAAAAAAGTCAATTAATAAATGCTTTTTGCTTTATCCATTTAGTGTGTACAGGCATTAAAGCAAGGCACCATCCAGTCCTTCAGCATCTGAACTATAAATGTTAGCATGCAGGAATGGGAAGGAGCCAGATGGCTCCAGGGATGACAGGCTGGTCAAGGGATATTCCGTCTTCCACCTTATCTAGGTCAACAGTTTGAAATAGACTGAAAAAATTCCCAGTTGACAGGAAAGGACCTGTCGGCCCATCCCAGTCCCCACGTTGCTCACAGCGACTGGCAACTTTTCTAACATCTAATCAGCAACATTAGGGGATGAACAAGGACAGAGACTACCTCAACCAGTTCTCTCTGGAACACCATCAGGGTGAGATGTACAGGTGTAGGAAGCTTGCTTGATAGAACCCAAATTCCTCTGTTCTGCAGCTAAAGGATACCTGCTTACACTAAGGATAGCAGACAGTTAACTTTTCACTGATTATGAAAGCTTCAGCACAGAGGAACAGAAGGGAATTGCCATTTCAAGGAGGTAAAAAAATTAGCTCAACCCATTCCCCGGGCAACTGTCTTACTCAAATGTTTTCCGAACTCTAATACACAGCGCCCGAGACAGATGAAAGGCTGAGTCAAGTCAGTTCTAACTTCACCTCTTTCTGAAATTGTATAAAAGCTCATCCTCCTCTCAAGTTGTTTAAATACCAGGAAACATTACTTCAGCTCTGTGAAATGCTGGCTGAGGGACCATCATACTTCCAACTTCCATGACTTTGACTCCTCTCTGTGCATACATCATATACAGGAGGGGTTACACAATGGTTATTACGAACCCTCTGATTAGAGACCCCTTCTCTGGGCATACATCACAGCAGGCCTAAATGAGCATAAATGAGAGCAAATTCCTTAAAAATCCATTTCTACAACACCTAGGGGAAAAGTTCATTCCTTATCTGCTTCACCACCAGCTTTGAAACACCCCTTGCTGCAGAATCAGTCACTGGTGTCACAACCCTACAAGCAGTAGAATTGTGGTTTCTGACTTTATCAGAGCACTATAGACAGAACAAAAAACAAGAGGAAAATAGTGGCATTCCAGAGCCCACTTCTCTAGCACACAGTGGGCTTGGCTTTGCATGTTTATGGAATCCATAACTTCCAGATGTCAGATTCAGCAGCATCCCAAATATTCTAGCTTACTCCCTTCTGCAGGCAAGGACTGGATCAGCCAGCAGCCTGCTTCTGGCTGCGTGATTAAATCCAGGCACTGGCTCATCTCAAAGTATTTCAGAGCTACAGAGTAGCTGTCTTAAAACATATGCTTTAGATACTGGGCAACTGAGTTCTTTCCTAATAATAGAAAGTCTTCCAGAGAGACCAGTAACAGGCACATCTTATTTAGCAAAGTATACAGCAAACAGCTCTGGCTTGCAATAAATTTTATCTCCCTGTTAATTTCGGTATAGTCAAAGGTGCACACAATCGGAGACAGCAGTCGAAGCAGCTTATGATATAGCTGAACATATTCAGAAATGTATTTAAAATTTAATCTCTGTTTAGAGACTCAGTTCAAGATGCTGCTAAGGTGTACGACAGACAAGCACTACACTTGGCATTCTCCATTTTATATATCTCTAATCTCTATACATCTATCTCTACACATTATCCACGCTATACATCTCCGGTATCCTCTGTACATCTCTATTCTCTGGCATTCTTCTAGTCAGCATGAAAGGTGCTTACTAAGCATTTGCTCCTTTTGTGAAACAGCTTTCAAAAGTAACACAGCACAGGTGATGGCCTGTATAAAAATCAAACCCAGACTCTTGTAGGCTTCTGTAAAAAATTTTGCTGTGTGGGGAGAAGGAAAGAACAAGTTCTATTTTACTGGCCTTACTGTTTGTTTGCATGCAATGGCACCCATGATGGGCAGAGCACTGCTCTAATGCATGAGGAAGCAGAACTCTTGCCTCCAGAACCTCCACATGAAACAGGATGTCATTTCACAGAACAACTAATAAGAATTAGGAAGCATTTCAAGAGAGTGCTGCAGTTCCTTGATAAAATCTACTTTGCAGTATATTACCTTGCTCTCTCCTCCACAGCTAAAACTTGCTCCTCGCCATTATAAGCAGGAACAATGTTATTGACCCCCAGAGTTCTTAATTCTCTTTTCTGTATTAACTCTCTCACTCTGAACGCCCCTTTCAGCTCTCTCGATAAATGGATAGATTGGAACAGAGGACAGCAAAGTGCTGAGTCATCACTCATCTCCCACTGAGAATACAAGGAGCTGAGCATAATCAGTCAATGGAAGGACTTATTCTTAGATGTCTTCCATTTGTTACTATAAGAGAAGTTTCTTTCACTTCCAATGTGTTATTAAAATGGCCCAACTACTTGCTTTCCAAATAGACTTAGACTTTTACTCTTTACACACTTTGTTTACAGTAAAAATTAACAGGTGCCTCTAAAACTCATATTTAAGAACATAAAAACCAATCAAACACACTAAAAAAGACCCACAAACAAACAAACAAAAATCCCCACAAGCAAAAAACCCACAATGACATTTTGTATTAACTAATATATTCTGGATTATTTTTCTGACTTCAGTTCTACCCTTATAGATTTAATTCCTGTTTTCAAGCTTTTCTGCCAGGGCTAATGGTCTGTCTAGCATTTTGGTTTGTTTTCTTTTCAGCTAGTATTTTAATAATCACATTACTCTGGGATCAAGACCTGAAGGTAACCGGAGATTTAAGGTCATGATATTTGGCAATATTGAAATCTTTCCGTTTCTAATTCCTACAATGCTATCTTATCATTTGCTGGTAAAGTCGTCCCATTACTGGTTTCAAACAGAGCTTAAATCTAGTCAAAGAAGGTAACATCAAGAGATGCTTCTTATCTACCCATACAGTGCTAGGACACACTAAAAAAAAGAGGTGCTACACAAAGAGAAGAAATTTATTTCAGATCAAGAAGGCAGAACACCAAAACGCTAATGCTGTTGAAACAAAGAGTACAAAAGGACAATTCATTATTTCAAAGGTTTAATAGAAATTGATTTTTTCCATAATTTTGAGAGACCCTTCATTGTTTAATTTAGTCAGAAGACTATGAGCAGGTTCAAACATGAACCAACCAAACTCCTTTGTTTATAAGGACTCATCTCTCCTGCTCTTTTTCCACTCCCCGTATCTCTGTTCACTGAGCATTGTAAGCTTTACAACACAAGACACCCTCCTAAAAGTTTAAAACCTAACATTTCCAGAACACAAAAAAGTGGAGAGTTGTTCTCTTGGGTGGTCATGTTCGGCTGCTCAGTAATGGGGTAACTAAGGATTCAGAACTGAGGACAAGAATCATAAAGAAAAAAACAAAATCAGATCCTGGGTAGGTGAGGCAGTAAAATATGTTGGTTTGCCTCTTATCCAAAGGAAATAAACCCATCATCTGCTAGGATGGTTCATCTCTGCAAGAACATAGTTAAATAAAACATAAAACTTACTTCCACTCAGCAGTCAAAAAGCAAATGTAGACCTGTGTATTTTGTCAGCAGACTGGGTTTTGACAAAAAAAAACCACACTAAGAAAACTGTGCTGAGCTCTCCTAATTCAGAACAAGTACTGCAATGAGTAAAGAATTATTTTGTTGCAGAGGCTAGGCTATTTCAAATGCCACTTGCACTCACAATAGGTATGGGGGCCATGAGAAGCCAGTGGGGAAGAGATCTTACACCTCCCTCACTGCTGGGCTATGTGCAGCCCAGTTTGTTAGCTTGTGCAAAACAACAAAACATTTTGCTTTTTATATTTGGTTGCTCAAAGACAAGCAATCATCAAGTTATGCAGGGAATGACTGAATGAAAAATCCACATTTGCAGGGATAGTTTACATAAACTAGCATAGTAAAAAGTAACTATACCCTAGAACACTAACATAAACAGCAGATGTGTTTATGGCAAGTGTTCCCCAATATCACAAACAAATAGAGAGATCTCCACAGTAGCTGGAAGGAAGCCATTTGAGAACCAGATGGTTTGAAGAACAGTCCAGGGTTCTCTTCTCTGGACTTTTTCAATCAGATGATATTCTTCCAAACACTAATCTGAAGGTAGCAACCCTCTTTTCTTTGCTTTCAAATAGAGAGGAAAAGCTGTCCCACCTAAGCTGCCTAAAAAGCTCTGTACCATTTTCAGTAGCAGCAGGTTAGCTGAACTGACCATAGCAATCGCCAGTGACCTGAGCACCATTCCACCCCATGGATTCACACAGTGTCCAGTGGGAAATGAATGAAGAGGTCAAGATGAGGGACTACCAATTTGTATTCCCCAAAGCATCTTAAACTCTTGAACAAAGTACTATTCCCCCTTTTGTAACCATAGGCATTGTTCCACGCTCACCCCAAGCCACGCAGAACTGGGCACCAGGAACTTTGACCCAGAGACCAAGCAAAGATTATGAATCCCAGCTTGTTCCACAGTAGGCAAAACAGCACAGATGATCACAGAGAGTTTTGCCTCTTTCCGTTGTATCAGTCAGACACTGTTTCGAACACAAGCTTGCCCAACCTGCCAATCTCAGCTTTGCTCTACCAGTTTCCCCATCTTCTTTGGCCTAGAAGCTCATCTGGTCCCGCCTTTTCTACATTTATTTTCCCTTCCTATACCTTGTGAATTAACTCACCACCTCCAGAATGAATTCCACTCCAGTTTCACCAGCAAATGTCACCCCGTCAATCACTCTGTTTGCATATTTTTATCCCTTTACCTGCCTCATTTTCCATGTGTGCAAACTCCCAAAACAGACCCTGCCTTTAACTCTGAATCTACACAAAACCATGAACAACAAGGCCCAGGTCTCTAGGAGTCTCTAGACATTCTACTGACACTTACATTAAGGCTTTTTTTCTCTAGCTGTGTTACTTGGTCAAATAAAGGTATCATCTCTTCCTACAAACCTCAGCACAATAATAAGAGGACAATAATAATGGTGTCAAAAGCAAGAGCTGCAGCACTGTGCAAGATCCACGTTATCAGCACAAGTTACAGCAGGGAAAATACCTGTGACACCAAGTTTCAGACGTGGATTGAAGAACAGTCTGCCCACTCAGACACGATGTGGAATTTAAGAAGGCACAACATAATTACCAGAGCTAGTCTTGGCTAGGAGGCCAGGATTAGCACTCCAACACTTCTGAAAAGTGGCCAGGAAGGCTGTTTCACCTCTCATCCAAAGGAAGTAAAACCATCATCTGCTAGATGGCCCCCAAACACTATTTGAGGCATCATTTTTACACAGATTTGACAAGTGTCTTTACTGATACACCTGAGTGATTTGCAACATCCATGCATCCCTTAGCAGTGCATTGGACCAGTATCAACCCAGAAAACCAAGTGCTCTTCCCTGTCTCATAAATAACACACTCTTAGCTATCTTAGATTTTCTGTAGATTTTTCAGCCAGTTACACAGAGACATTAAAGGAAACAGTGACCTAATTCTGACACTGTGGTTTCATAATGTAAAGATAACCTAATTCTTCAGTAGTCCCAAAACTCCTCTTCCTGATAAATGACCTTCTCCCTAGAGTATTTAATATGACTTTTGGCAATTAGAGGACTGAACAGAATATGCAAACTGGAAATTAAAAAGCCTTGCTTTTCCTTTAGATTAGTTAGGA
This sequence comes from Aleadryas rufinucha, assembly GCA_013397815.1. NCBI lineage: Eukaryota > Metazoa > Chordata > Aves > Passeriformes > Aleadryas > Aleadryas rufinucha. The sequence goes on from VZTH01014054.1 coordinate 290,606, forward strand.
TGATGTGCACAAACACAGAAAAACAGTATGAATTTTACTTATGTGCTGCTCTGCATCCTAAGATATGGGCAATCAGATCTCTTGCTTCAGTGAGTACTGAGATCAGGGGTCATGAAGGAAAGCTGTTTTCCCCCACAGTACACAGTATTGCTTAGGGATAGAAGCTCCCTTTCATTTTCTAAAAGCATCAACAGGCTCTAAACAGATCAAGAAAGGTGTTGGTACAACAGTTCCAATTAAGAGTTAGCAAAGAGCATGGCCAAAGACATTCAGCAAACAGCAATATGACAGATTCCTACCATATTATTAATCTGATCAAAAATAGCTTACAAAATTAATTTAAAAAATCTTAGGTACCAAGTCAACAGAAAACTGCACTAAAAAGCAAAAAATACAAAAATCAACCAGGATACAGATCAGTTTGGCATGACTTACCCTTATGCATGGCTTGAAAAAGTGGAGGAGGATAAGACAGGGAATGGTCATGGACTTTTCAGGGAACAGGCTAACTGGATGGGTCCATTAACAACAGTGAGTGAAGGAGAGAAGAGCTTCTCTGCAACATCATGCCATGTATTGAGAATCAGCATTCTCAGAGGAATGCCTTTACTTCAGTAAGGAAGTGCAACAGATGAAGCTAAGTTCTACCTTCCATCACTCCTGCATTACAATCAGTGCAAGAAAGAAAGGTCTAACTTCTCTTGGAACAACATCTTATAATGAGTACACCCCTGCGCATGGAATCTTCTGCAGACAACCATGTTGCTATTTGCAAGCATCATTAAAATAATTCAATAATTTAATTTTATTTCTTAAAAACACTAATGATGATGCTAACGAAGACTTTATTAAAATTACAGCAATCTGCCTTTTTGGACAGCTTTCAAATGTTTGCTGAGCATTCACTCTTCACTTTTGCAGAATGGAGACCTCTTGAAGGCCACATGTGTGCATGACAGCCTCATGTTACATCATCTGTGAAATTCATTGCACGTAACTCAGTGCACTTATTTTGAGAATTTGTGGCTTCCCAAGACTTCTTTCCAATCACACCAATTGCATAAACCCCCATGGAGTATAAAAACAGAAAGGTAAGTCCTCCACCCTGGCCTAAGAACCTGTAACAAAATGCTCACTGAAGTGACAAAACTGTATGAACTAAACAAAATGCCAGGCTTCAGCATGGGGACTTGGGTCAGCTTGAACAACCCCCATTACTGGGGAGCATGCAGAGGGAAACTTCCTTTCATAAGGACAACTCCATTACTAAGAGCAACAGGATGAAACTTCCAAAGCCCTCCTGGCTAACATCTATTAATCCTCACTGAAAGGTACACGTTATGTCCTTTTCCTCTCCTTCACTAGTACTCTCTAACAGATGGTCAGTTTACATGTGGTAATGATCCACTGTAATTAAAAACTCCATTCTCATTAGCCATCCTCCAAGAATATGACAGCTCTGGCTCACTTTTTCTGATGAGTATGTGTTTTGTTTAATGATAAACAGCACCCAGGAGAATAAAAAATACAGTAAATTTCTACATTGGGGATGAGTGGAGGGGTTGGATTGCAGATTCCTAAAAGACAGTCAAAGACCATTCACCAAGGTTGAGAATGCCAAGCTTAAGGGTCAAGACAGACCCTAGTAATCAGCATGTGAAGTTCAGCTGTCTTCTGGAAGGACTCACTGAGTGTAATTCACATTCCCTTCACCTTTCAAGTCCTTTTCTCATTTAAAGTGAAATCAACATTTACAATCAACTGTCCTACCATAATTATGGAACACAATAATCACAAACTCTGTTTTCTATAGAGACATAGATTTACTGCTTCCCTTTTCTGCAATTCTTCTCCTCCTCTCCAGTTGGGAAAGCCAGGGGACCAACACAGACATATATTTTTCAAGAGTCATTACCTTCCCACCGACTCTACAGATCATTCTGGATTCAATGTCACTCAGAAAGGAGACCTTGTGGACTACTGACAGTGTCTGCAGAATTACTGACTCAAAAAATCTGTAACACCCAAGAAAGACCATCATCATCTAGAGGTCTTAAGGGAAGGAAGAACAGTCTTGCAGACAGCACCTTTAATCAAACCTCTGCAGATACAAGTGCAATTCTTAGTTCTTCCATAAATCACTCTCTAACACTCATCATCTGTAAATATATATGGAGAAGCATTTCCCACTTCTGTTGTATCCTGTGGGGTAGCCCCCAAACCTNCTTCAGATCACAAACACTCAGCTGCTGGGAGCACCTTTTACTGTCTTTTAATTCAGAATCTCATCAAGCTGAACCTCAGTTGCTGAGTGGTGTCCCTGAGATGGTGCTTCTGTATATAACAGCACAGGCAGAGCCCCACCGTGCTCCACGCTACGTTACCTGCAGGGTCCCAGGAGGAACAGTAGAGTCACAGAGACAGATAGAATAATACAAGTCAAAGCATCCTCCCAGGACTAATTTCTTGGCTGGCAGGTACATACTATGTACCAGGGTTTAAGATAGGTTTTTTAGGTCTTTGCAGCTCCTCTATCAATTTTTCACTTACTTCAAACTTCCCACAAGCCTAGCAAAAACCTGACCGCAAGTCAGTAAAAAGCAGGTATTTTTTAGTGCCAGATCTGACTCCTAGATAGAAAATTATAATTAACAAGACAAAATTATTTCACGTGGCAGTGATGACACGCAATCCCTCTTACAGGGAGCTCTATTTTCCACTTCAAGCAAATAGATTTTCTGTCCTGAGCATCAAAAATTTAAACCACTCATACTCCCCAGTGTTTTGCATTGAGCATGGCTCGTTTCCAAAAGTCAATGTCAAAAAGCAGTAGGGAGGTCCAGTGTTACATTACATCTCAATTTTTTCTGCATCAGTCATGTTTGGTTTGCAGTTTTCAAATACAGTTTTATATGGTGTTTTTTCTGCTGACTCTGAATCCTAAAGTATCAGCCCTGGGTTTTAGAGACAAACTGAGCTATTTTCTTCTGTCACACTTTCACTAATTGCAATACTTTCGCCGGCAAGTTCTGCTCTATCGTGCAGGGTCTCATTGACTGAACAAAGCCACTGTTTCTGTGAATCAGAAGCAGATCTGCTTCTAGGCTGGAGAAGCACTAAAAGGACAAAAAGTTAAAAGCTCTCCAAGTTACCTCAGTCAATAAAATCAATAAATGTGACTATGTGCATCACAGGTAGCCAGCTTAGAGCATTCGAGCCACGTAGGGACTGCAGGTAACACTCATGGGGCAGCCCTATCTGACTACATTCCCAGGTTAGCCTCATGCAGCAACTAAGTACAGGGACCTGTAAAAAGCTGTCGTCACCTCACTCTCCTGAATTACTCACAGAAATCCCCTTCCCCAGATCTCTCCTAAATATGAGGCATGTACCCTGTGGCATTCCACTGCTGAGAACTTTAATGCATGTCTCATAGGGTTGGGAGAGCTGGACACCTACAAGATACAAATGGCTTCATTAAGTGTCACTTTTATACAGCTCTTGGACCACATACAGCACAGCTAACAAAATGTCATCTCATCTGCCTGCCACTTCAGAGGTCATTACAACTACATGAAAAAATAAACAAGGACAAAAAAGCAGAGAGATGATCTAGAGCAGACAGGGGGCCTGATTAGAAGAGAAGTACACAGTGCTGATCTCAGGTCTGACACATCCTCCTGCATGGCCCTGTTAAGACAGTCAGACCCCCAGGTGCCTCAGGTGCCTTGTAATCCTTAATAAAGCGCTTTGAAATTTGAAGTAGAAAGGTGTCTTAATACCCCTTGTCCCTATCTCCATCTTGGATTTTTGTTAGTTTCCCTGTCAGGAGCACAGGGAAGCATTAGGCTTCTCATTGTAGCAGGATGTTCTGCCTAGAGTGGGGGAAAACCAGCTTGAACATTTTTATTTGCAAAGCTATCAGTGGTGAATGGAGAAAGGGATGCCATGCTGGTTTTGATGCTGAAGAATGCTGAAACCAGCCGGACGCATCAACCCCAAAGTTAAACATTCCAAGGAAGAAAAAAGTACCTGATAAAGTACCTGATAAAGGAACCAAGAAGTGATACTACTTACAACTTAAATAAAGATGCTGAGCTGGCACAGCTGACCTGGAGACGTAGGACTGACAGTCAATCACTTTATACTATTAAAATCCATTCCCACTTTTTAACTTTAGAGTGTTCTAACATGCTCCTTCTCCAAGCATGTGTGTGGAAATTCCTCCCTTGAGTGGGGACACTCCTCAAGGTTACTCCTCAAGGCTGAGCAAAAGAGATTTCCCCACAGTCATAAGCATAGGGGAGTAACATCAATCTCTACTTAATAATTGGTTTTGCTAGCTTAATATAATTGCTTCAATATTGTTCCAAAAATAGTACACTATACTAGTAGTTATAGCTACCTGTCCTGATTAAGATCTTTTAGTCTGATCATTATAATTATCATAATAAGTTTAAATAAATCATTTGTTTTATATCTAGATAGATAGATAGATAGAGAGATTTGGGTTGCCATCCTTAATCCTGCAGGACAAAGTTCTATAAAGGTTCAATTACACCGATATAATCCTTTAGAGACAAACTGTTGGCAAAGTCAGGGGCCAAGATTGGCTCTAGCTGCACCAAGACTCCCCTTTGAGAAGGAGTTTAGAAAGCAGGAGGATCCTTTCTGCACCTCATGACTCAGCAGGAGGGCTTCTTTAATACGTTTTGTCTGAAGCTCCCATTCTGCCTCCAACACTCCTTAGTCTTGACTAGATTTATTTATTTGAGTTATGCTCATGAAAGGCAGCAGTAAAAAGTGAATAGCCACAAAGTAAACATGGTATCTGCCAGGTCCTTGGGTTCTTCTCACTTTTGACCCCCAGTTTTTGCTTAGGAAAATAAAAAACTACAAGGTTTTTCATCCGCAGCAGAGATAAGACGCTTTCATGCTCTGCCAGTGTATGCCAAACCTATTTGGAAGGCAGCATCACCAGGCATCTTTTTGTGCGCAAATCTATTAAAAGAAAGCTCTAAAGAAATTGCCTCAAGGCTCCAGCTCAGTGGTAGCTATGGCAGTGTTCCTGCGCTGCTGGCTTGCACTCACTGTGGAAAGTCCCCACAAAGTCATGAATAAACGGAGCTCTTTATGCTTTTGTCATGGGATCACATGGGCGTATCAGTCCAAAATGAGCAGGAATCTCTTTTACAAAACCCCACTATTCTGAAGGTAGAAGAATGGATTCATTTAAGCAGGTCTTCCCAATTCAGTACCTTTGAATAAGAACTGTTAAATAAAAGCTCATGTCATTTGTCAGCTGAAATGTATTTTCTATCTCCATTGCTATATTTGAGTGACTAGGCTTTGAAAACAACTTTTAAAACTCCCTTCCTAATTAACACCTTAAACAGAGATAACTTGCGAGTCATGTGACTTAACAGCAACTACATCAAGGTAACAGTTTTTGCTCAGTGCCAAGGACATTTTAAATTAAGTCTCCCACTGTAAGACAGGCAACTCTATTCACAGAAATGAGAAACAACAGAAAGAAAAAAAACTAAAACAGTAAAAAATGCTAAAACAAATCCATGTGCCCTGTGAGTCTGCAAATGGAAATATCATGGTCCTTACTTGGGCACAGCAATGCTAAACTGAATATTCAAGCTCAGATCCATCACACTTTGCTTAAGCCATCTACAAAGTAGCAATGTAGAAGCTCTTGTAACCATTTTTACCTGTCTGATCTGCAGCACCTCGCTCACAACAAGTTTAGCCACAACCTCCCTATCACCTCCAAAGGGAGCTTTTGGGGAATCTCTCAGGTACAGCATCCACAGCACACACCTCCATAGCACACATCTCTAAGCATAGATAGATAATTAAACAAGATGACTCCTCTCCATGGAGCTGGAAAGACAATGGAGTTTTCCTGATACAAAGAATTCTGTCACAAGTTGTTGAGAGCAAGCTTAACAAATCCTCAGGCAGTAGCATCTGGCCAGTCACTGAATAGAGTACCAGGCACTTCAGAGTTTGAAAACTGGCCATCAACATTCTCCTCTCAGACAGCTGACTTCAGCAGCAGCAAAGCCCAGTCAGTGACAAAACCTTTCAAAAAATCCTACTTTTGATTATGATGTTCAAGTTCAGGACTTCACTTGAAATTGTTGGTTTTTTTGGTTGCCCATTTTGTTGCAGTTTTTTGCAACTGATGGCTCAGGTGTAATTTTCTAAAAATTGATTTCAGATAGGACTATAGAACAAGGCTTGACTTTCCAAGAGCTTGCAGAAGTGTTACAGAAATAAAAACTTTACTGAAAACAATAGTCTATTAAAAAGGCATTTTTAATGGGCTTGACCATTGTCAAGAACTCAATTCCAGTTCATGACCAAGAGTACTCAGTCTTTCTCCAGTGCCCACTGTTTCACCCTGGAGAACCAAAAGTATTTGTAACTTCTTCTTCCTCCTTCTTCCTGGAGTGCCAGGCAAAAGGCTGCCTCTGCTCCATCTCAAGGAGCTGAGCTGTGACTTATCATTAGAACAATCTCAAACTCAGTCCCATGTAATGTCATGCTCTCTATCAGGGTTTCTTAACCATATCTAGATTAATAATCCTTCAAAGAAAAAATAATTTAGGGTCTGTCCAGCACAGTGACGACACTGTCATGTTTCTGTGGCAAACTCTTGTGCTCCCAATGTTCTTCCTTTCAAGCATATGCTCCTGAATCTTTACACTGCCTTTTGTTTCAGCATGGCAGTGCTCATTTCAGCCCTAAGACAGATCTCAAATCTATACAGTCTATATAATTTTAGGCAGACATAATTCAATAAGCCTGTTTTTCCTTTTCATGCTATTGGGTTTGAACATTTTCTTTGCTAAACCTGCCCACAACACATCCTATAACACAGAAAACCTTGAGCTGACTACCCATAAAATATATTGCGTCAATGACCAGACATAAATCTGCACTGATGCTGCAGCAAAAAGAGCCACTGCTGAAATGAATGTCACATCAGGTTGTGGTCTCAGAAGAACAGACAGAAGAGGAGACACTACAGGGCAGAAATAATAAAGGAAGAAGCCTCTCTCTATCCCCCAAGCTGCTATGAAGCAAAAAATTAGGCCAGAGACTGTCATTAAAGCAGTATTGTAATTACAGCTTCTAGAACCTTTTACCAGTAAGTTGAGGACAGAAAGAAGTTTCCTTAGAATGTACCAAGCTTCTTTCAACAGAAAACAGAAAAATATCTCTCAATCATCCACTCAAAAATGTGAAGTCACGTCAGAGAACTGTGTGCATGCAGGCAAAGTGCTATCAGGTTTATAAAAGCAGTGCCTCACACAAGTGCAAATGAACTCTCTCAGCTTTCTCTGGTGGAGGCTGGGGAAGAAAGCAAGTAAGCCAGCAGCTGTTATTCCTCAGAAACCTGATCATAACCTCATCAGGATCTTTCCTTCCCCACTCAGTTACTCAAATTCTGAACCACAAAAGAGCAGGTATGACATTAGTACCAGCAAGGCTGAGCATGGAGAACAGATCAGTAGATGTACAGCTGAATGTCAGGCACAAACAAATTGTGTGCTGTGGATCCTAGCAAAAGAAAGAAAGGAGGAAAAAGACTGCGGGAATACAGGGGAAGAAATTAAGGATGCTTTAATCCTCTAATTTTCCCTCATACTTCTTTATGAAGCACACAGCAAAGCTTTAGAAGACAAAAATACTTCTATGTCTATATTCCCACAGGTAAGCAGAATTAGAATAGTGTTGTTTCCCTTCTTTCACATAAATTTCATGTACATCTCTCTTGAATATGTTTGTTGAAGAACTCTTTGTAGATCCAGGGTCAGGATCTCCTAATTGCAGTATTAAGAGTTCTTGAATAATAAGGAAACAGAAACTATCCAGACCCAAACAAGAAAATCTTCCTTCTTTCCACTGCTCTGGCTCCACTCCCCTATCCTCCTGAAATGCTGTAATGCTATCTGTTTCTTCATGCTCCTGAGAGTCCCAAGATACAGGAACTGGGAGAGCCAATACCTACAAAGAGTTATACACAGAAGCATAGAACGAAGTGGGACACCACCATCAGGGATGCAGGGGATAAGGACAGCCTTGAGGAAGAATAAACCTTTTCCCACTTTTTGCGTATCACCTTCTGAGATTTAAAAAAAAAAAA